>OX381712.1:59506160-60083660 GCA_947462335.1 Harmothoe impar | reverse complement strand
ACAACTTAAATGGGACTTAATATGAACTACCCGATCCAGTTCCTGTGGCTTTAACAACTTTAGTCATCGCAATTTCACAGCCGCACTATGTTTTACCCCTTAATGACGCATTTTAAGTACTCTTACTGATCTCAGGTTGAGCAAGACGAGCTGCAGTATTATTTGCGATTAAAAGCGTTACACATAAAAAGAGCTATTATTCTCGGGTTTACAGATGCCAATGATCACTAATGATCTTGGAGCTCTTTAACCCTTAGCGGGACACATGATGCTTTAATGTGATACTCCCTTTGTCTTCATCAGGCAAGGGATTGTAACGCTTCCAAAGTGTTGGAATGATGCATGACTGCAGCAGTGATGAATTGCAAAGCAAATTAGGACATCAATCATTGCCCTTTCACCACAATGAGGACGCATTTGTTCCCCATTTAAGTCCTTAGCAAGGAGGCCATTGATGAAAGGGTTAACGGGTAAAATCTGTAGTTGTATAAGAAAATGACAGTTGGCATGCAAAATGAAATTATGTATAAGGAATGGTATTACGGAAAACATAGGGGTTCGGCATGCTTCAAGATGTTTTCCCTCCTTAGTCTGTGCAAGATCTACAAACTGATCTATTGTAGCCCATTATCAAACTTTATCTCATTCTTAGATTTAGTTTCTCTTGCAATTTACAAAACTGATATATGATGTACAATATTCTTTTATAAGAAACTAAACCGTTGTCAAAGAGGGAAGTCTCGGGTTTCTCCCATCGCTTCAGCATCCTCTTTAGCATAGAAGGCAATAGCTTTTACTCAGACCTTTGTCTCTCCCAGCAGGAGATGCCATAAACTCTACATGTATATTTCTCCATTATGGTCAAAAGAAGGTATGAAGGGTCAATGAATTCAACTATTTGTTAGAAATGAAATTTCCTTCTGATCCTATTAATTTCAATATTTCATTAACATTTCATTAAACAAGCATGACGCCTATTGAAACATTCTGGAATCAAAATGCATCAGCAAGTAAGGCAAAGGCTTGTGTTCTGGTTAATATTGTGGAACTGATGCTTACAGACGAAAAATATCATAAGGAAAGATTAAGCATACATCGGAGAAACTCAGTCAATCCAGTTGACAATAGATATATATATTATAATACCGAAGTTACTTACAAAGTTAACTATGTTTGTGTAATCATCATTGAAGGATATTTCAAATGCACATGCCCTGCATATCTTTGAGAGACACCAGCGTCTCTGGAGCAACAGATCTTACATAGCTTATTGCAACAGACTGACCAGCCATCATTTCAGCTGGAACCAACACAAGTACCCTGTATGGGAGAACCAACCAAGGAAGGACCAGGACAGACAGGGTTTAGACATTTTATTGATCCCTGAGTCAATACCCCTGTCCCGCCTGCCTGCCCTGGGACTGGGAGCTTGTATTCCCACAGGTGGGGAACTGGGCACTGACAGGTTCAGGTGACCTTAACATGGGAATCTGCAGAGAGCTGTCAGGTGGGGGCTGGTGATAGATGGGTTAGCTAGAGAGGTACCTACATTAAATTCTAGGGCTAGGGAAATGATGATATAGGGTAACTGAAAGAAGGACTGGGGAACAGTCTAGCCCATCTAAACTCTCCTTACTCTAAGATCACATTTTAAAAGGGCATCCTTCAATATTAAGCGTTTTCTCTCAAGAAAGTAGTCGTGCTAGAACCTAGAAGGGGAATCCATGTGCCCCATTGCAATGCATCTTTTTCAAGGCCTGTTCATGGATCATGTCCCAACAGTGGGCCCTTGCTCCAACCCATACCCGTGTATACTTCAGCACCCATGTATCACAGACACAACGAGTAGAAACACAGCCATCCCACACATGAGCAGCTCCACTGATGAAAGGGAGCAGCTCATAGTGGGAACATCAAGGGGGGCCATCAGAGCCGACATGGGAACATCTTGATCATATTACAGACAGCTCTGATAAAGCTGCCTATCCACTCAGAGGTTGTTCTGCTCTGTTAGAGTGATTGTGAGTCACCCATGTGAATCAGAAGAATCACATCTCATCAATGATTATAATTTTCTGAATCAGTTAGTTATAAATCTCATATTAACTCTTTTGTTTCTATTTCTTATCTTGTATACAACCTGCAGTTATATTCACAGCTTAAGACAGGCTGCTTCATTCATAAAATATCATCATTATTGTACTTACTGAGATAAAGCAGTGCTCTCAGTATTAGTTGAATAGAACAGTTCTAGGTATAAGTGAAATATTGAACACTCAAAAAAAAGCTTAGTAATGATTGTCTATGTCAATATTTAGTCACATTATTCTTTCTCCTTATAGGTGAGTGCCTTTCTACACCAACCATCGCTGAACCTGAAGGTGAAGTTTTACATTATGTATACATATTGGGGAAATCTTCTGCCAGGCATTATAGGTGTGCAGAAGTCTCACACTCTACACTTGGCAGAAGGCATTAACAACATCGCCGACTCCTTTGAGGATTGGGAGGCTCTGCTTAATATGATT
This sequence comes from Harmothoe impar, assembly GCA_947462335.1. Lineage (NCBI taxonomy): Eukaryota > Metazoa > Annelida > Polychaeta > Phyllodocida > Polynoidae > Harmothoe > Harmothoe impar. Next base: position 60,081,132 of record OX381712.1, on the reverse strand, counting down.
ATCATCTATTTGCATGATCCACTGATCCACACTGACCACTTACATCACCTCATGGTTCTTTTGTGCTACTAAGAATAGAAAAGTTCTTCAAGCTTTTGGTTATCATCAAATGCATGTTTACATGTATACAATACTCCCTTTATACACAATAACCGATCTAACTATTTACCCATCCTATGTAATCTCATAATAATCAATACCAACTCTTTTTTTGAAACAAATCGGTAGCTTAATGAATACTGGATGTTTTATGACTGACAGACAGTCCAATAACTCCTTCACCTGGAACCACCACTTAATCCTGCCCCTGTGTTTCCGACAGAGCGGCTCGCTCGTGGAACCGGATACTGGTCTCTGATTGAATCATGAGCCGCTCACCCAGCCGTGAAATAGGCCCGCTATTGAGCCGTTTGAGCGGCCATCACTGAACGGGCCCTTTGTTAATATTGACTACTGCTGTCTGCCCGTTAGAGACAAGGCTATACTGTCAGTACTGGTTGGAGATCGAACAGAAACGAGCAGAGACCTAGGCTGATGGGCGGCTGGACATTCTGGAGTGGAGGGACCCATTAGAAGGCCTCTCTGTACAATGCAGACCTCTACTAGATCTTGCAGAGGCATCAACGTTCGAGAAGATCTTTGATTTAAACACAGGTGTATGTATAAAGTATATTATACTATCTGTTGGTGGATAAAGATGGTCGAATCTGTACAGAGTTAATTTGCTGCAAAGTTGGCGCCATCTCCTCTCTCAGGTCATTCGGTCAGATGGATGGGGGGTGGATATGAGGCTGGGCAGTGACAAAGGGTTGTGTGTGTGTGTGTGCTTTGGGGTAGAGATGGAAGGAGGGATGGGAGGGACAGTGGTTTGTTAATATTGACTATGGCTGTCTGCCCAACACTGACGAGACCACTATACTGGTTAGAGATTGGCTGAGGCCAGAGCTGGAGGGGATTTGGAGAGGAGTTACAGTGGTGAGTTAGCCATATGCTACTGGGTGGGTCCAGGTGTGGAGGCATGTTGTTACAAGCTTGCGGTACAATGCTTTTTAGTACCTTGGTGTTTACTGAAGCCCATTTTCCAATTTTCATTGGATCCGGCCCTATTCGTTTATAATGTAATCTTGAGAGAAGGCTGGTTGAAGGAGGGCTGCGAGTACAATCCATATAGGTAGGGGTTTCCACTACAACAAATTTGGCTGAGGGAGGGGGTCGAAAAGAGATAGCCAGGGGAAGTGCTGTCTGCACATGACTAAGACCATCATAATAAATAGTGATTCACATGTCGCGTCTGATAATTACAGATATTGTATGTTACCCTAAGGTTCCCACAGACATCATAATGTAGCTCAATGATACATCTTCAGCAGACTCTATAATATGGCGGGTATTGAATGACTAGAAAGCTATGAGGTATTCATGAAGTCTCCACAATGTATTCCATTAGCCAGCCCTAAGAGACACCTGCAGTCCAGATGATAATAGACACACTGTCTAATGATCGTACATTATAGCAGCGGTGTGGGGTTTCTGATTATCACCCTTTAAGGGCTGCAAATATGTGGTGCATCAAAATTATTTAATGTGATATGCCCTTACTCACCAGGGCTGTATTCATGCATAATAACAACAGGGCATTAATGCAGAATGCAAATTTGAAGACTTGTTGCCGATGTAACTCTTATCTTTTGATTATCATAATTATGTACATCAAATCAGCGTTGCACAGTTAGGTCATTTGTTAGACGTACAAGCATCTAGACTATAGCAATGGATGGCGGCATTGGGTTAGAGTCAGCACATGCATGTTTATGTCGACAATCCATCACCGTGAAAGTTTGTTTACTGTAGACCACGGCCAATTTTTATTTCTGTATAACTTATGATCTTAAACTTGCGTTTTGAGTATAATAATCTATCAATACAGTCAGGTCTCGCCATAATGGGTCAATTTCCCTCACATACATGTACATGAGCAGTGACTGAAAGCGTCATCCTTTCTGCTTTGCAGAATTTCTGACTTCCCCTCACACTGAGCATCCTCTAATTTCGAGATAATTAATAATTCTTATCTGTTCAAGGTAACACAGCCTCATAGGCCTACAGTCCCCCCACCCTTTCCTCCATACAGCACACATATACTACCCCCCCTCCGCTCCAACCCACCATCCATCAACAGCTCAATGACCCACTCTCCCGGTATGTATCCCAATTGGACGGAATTGTAAATTCGGCGGGAATGTGAGGACTAAAACAAGCACAGTGTCGCCACCTTCATACACCCTGGTGAACTAAAACCATGCACACTGCTTCCCCCGCCACCTACCGTGAAACGGGAACTATTATGTGCACCACGTGACTTTTCTGTGCTCCCGTCCTCTCTCCTGCTCATGCCGCCGCTGTTAAACGTGTTTTGATCGCTCTGAGCAATTTGTCAGTTTAGTTTAGCTTTGTAACAGTCAGCCAGATCTCAAAATCATGCCTAGGACACGTGCAAAGACGCCATCACCTGTGAAGACACGGGCCAAGAAGCAGCCTCCCGAGAAAACGTCCAAAAAGCAACAAACAGCGGCGGCATCAACGTCGGACATGGACACGAGGGTGAGCAATTTAGAGGGTGAAATCGGGGGTCTGAAAAAGACTTCTGATGAGATCCTACTACACCTTAAAAATCTGAACCCCCAGCCCCTAACCTCGGGCAGGGATACTGTCACACAGACCCCCTCCCCTACTGCTCAGCCCCGTGTACAGATAGACATTGTTGACGACGAAATTGTGTATTCTCCCACGGCCTCCAGGAGACGTGCCGCCCGCCGCCAGTCAGCTCGGCCTGCTCCCTACGACAGGCGTTCCCACGGCCCTGCTGCTGACGACGCGGCCCGGCATGACGACGTCTACAGCCTCCTCTCCTCAGCTGTACCCCCCAGGTCGGGCAGACAGCTCCCTATGTCGTCACACACAGCAAATGATGCTGTGATTAACTCACAGGTACAGACACTGCTCTCAACTGCACACCAGCTCTCCAATGTGAAAGGTAGGCTCACTCACCCCCACCATTACGTTTTCAGGGGGCCTACACGTGTTAAGACCTCCCTCCAGTCTCTCACTATTCCTGAGTATGTGTGGGGCTTGTTTAGGATGATGCAGGATCCAAACACAGACGATGCTGTTAGGCCCTGTATTGCCACCCACATCTACCAGTTGGTGGAAGATGCCAAAGACTTTAACTGGGAGCAGGTTCGTGACTGGTCTGAAGAAGTACTAAGTAAGATCAGTGATGACCTGTTTTCCTGGTTTGATGTAGGTGAAATAAAGGGCCTTAGGGATGGTGGGTCAAAGTTCAAGTCCGGCAGATTATACACTAAAGAAGTAGCCAAAGACAAGTCTGAATCTAAGCCCAAGGCCCGCCCTCCCATTAGGCCCACACCTACCAGGCATGATATGCCTTGTGCAGCATACAACATGCCTGGTGGCTGTATGAAGCAGGACGGCCATCTTGAGGCCGGCATCCCGCAGGGCCACCATTGTAAGTTCTGCCGCAAGTACATGAACGGAATAAACACTCACCCCAAGGTGGGCTGCCGTAACCGTGGGAGGATGCTCACCCAAATTAGCCTCCCTGACACTTCTCAGCCTCCACCTACATTTCGTCCAAAGGCCGGCCACAACCGGCCAGCATACTAAACCTGCACATGAACTACCGACCCTGCATGATGCTTCGACATGTACCATTGATTATCCGACTGTAAACAGTGCTTGCCATGAAATGCCTCCACCCGATCGACCCAATTATGTGAATGACACACCTGTCCCGAGCAACATTACTGGCAGGTTACGGGCCCCCAACACTGGATACGCCCCCCCTCACCCAGGCATAAATACTGCTCCCACTGATGTCTCTACATATAATTTCGCGCACCCATGTACAGAGCAGCAATGGGCCCCTGGTAGCCGTGGCGCTAACGGCCACGCCTCCCTCCCTGTAGACGCTGAGCGCCCTACCGAAGACGGCTCATTAGGCCATTGGCTAGGTGGGCGCCTGGGGTATCCGACTACCACCATAGGGGAATGCATAGGCCCTGAGCCAGAAAGCCACTCGATCACCCCCGATTGGGGAGCACTTCACACTCTATCCACGTGTTCTGATAATGACTGCCTTCTTCACCCACCTGATGTTGACTGTTATGTACCCAGCCCTCTCAATGATAATGCCGTTACTCACCCACAGATTTCAAGCAACCTGGCGACGTTTGATGAGGAACTACATCCAATTGCCTTGGGCATGAACCCCCATGAATATGCCCCCATCAAGACGGCCATATGGCCTTCATTACAAACAGGTGTATGGGGCCTATACCCACGCTATGCTTTCTTGTACTCTGTCATTAATGCTTCAGGCCTTCCTAACCACATGGGGGCTCGACTACAGGTCCCCTCAGGACTCAACATTGATGCATGGCGCCAATTATTGTGCGATTACCATGATGTAAAGCTGTGTGACTTCCTTCAGTTTGGCTGGCCAGTAGGATACACAGCCCCCTACGCTCCCGACACCGTCCCCACCAACCATAAGTCGGCCACTGACTACCCCACCGAGGTCAATGAGTTTATCTCAAAAGAACTCAGTTATGGTGCGTTACTGGGCCCGTTCAATTCTCTTCCGTTCCAGCCATGGACCCATACAGCCCCCCTCCTCACCCAGCCTAAGAAGGGGTCCACAGACCGCAGGGTCATCTTGGATCTCTCCTACCCCGAAGGGGGCAGGACGGTCAACTCGGGTATTACTAAGAATTGTCTTGAAGGCTCACCACATAACTACACTCTACCGACGGTTGAGGACCTGGCGACTAATGTCAAATTGGCGGGGCCCAACAGCTATCTTTGGAAAGCAGATCTCCAGAGAGCGTACCGCCAATTACGCATTGATCCAGTGGACATACCCCTCCTGGGCTTCACTCATGAAGGCCTAACATACCTGGATATCTGTCCAAGCTTCGGTGCTCGTCTCTCTGGGGGGGCATGCCAACGCACAATCACAGCCGTTACCTATCTCATGAGAAAAAGGGGATATACTGTCTTGGTGTACCTAGATGATTTCTGTGGGGTGGAAACAACCAGTGCGCGTGCCCACCAAGCATATGCAGAGTTCCTCTCCTTGGCCAAAGAATTGGGCCTACAACTTGCTGCCAACAAATGTTCTCCACCGTCGGTGGAAATGGAATGGTTGGGATTCACTCTTGATACTTCTGCCATGATTTTATCTGTTCCCCACAGCAAGCTCCAGGAGGTATTGACAGAATGCCACCAGTGGATGGACAGAAGCCGGGCGTCCAAGAAGCAAATCCAGTCTCTTGTTGGTAAACTAATACACATTTCCAGATGCCTTCCCCATGCTAGAAGGTTTATTTGCAGGATCCTGGCAACCCTCAGAAACTCCCCGGAACAGGGGACCGTGCAACTCTCCACTTCATTCCGAGCTGATGTCCTGTGGTTCAAGTCTTTTGCTGAGCTCACCAATGGCGTCAGGCTCCTCCAGCCTGACCTGAAAGAGTACAGTATAGAATGTGATTCATCTCTGACCGGTGGTGGTGGCAACTCAAACTGCCACTACTACCAGATTACCTACGATGAGGACCACAGGAAATTGTGCTCGCACATCACCCAAAGTGAGGCAGTGAACCTAGTCACGGCATACCGCACTCTCACACCCCAGCATGCCCTTGGCATGAAAATTGTGATCTATACTGACAACTTATCTTCCAGGTTTGCACTCCAAACAGGGCGCACGAAAGACCCTGTGCTCGGGGCTTGCTCCAGGCAGATGTGGTTGGAAGCAGCCCTGAGGGACCAACAAGTGTCTATACGGCACAAACATGGAAGGGACATACCATTGGCGGATGCTTTGAGTAGGCAAGATGACCCCGACATGAGGCTCAAAGCATCTAGAATGGTCAGAGAGAGGAACCTCCAACGCCTGAACCCTCTCAAACCGGCCCCTTTCTTTTCGAGAATCTAGCTAATGAACATTCTTGTCTCTTGTAGGAACCCCCCTGGGACGACAAGCCCTTGTGTCCTATAACGCCTCAATCTGACAGGCGTCACAAGAAAACAGGACCAGACACGCTACAATGTACCTAACATATGCTCTCCACTATGGAGTGGAGATCCTTAACCCATCTTTAGATGATGCTTGTATGTACCAGCAATATTTGGCGAATAGTTTAAAAAGTCCTGTATCTCGGAGGTGCTACACCTCTGGCGCATCTATCTGGATAGCTGACAGAGGTGGATATCCTGCAAGCCTCACATCTCCTCAAGCCAAAAAGGTTGCAAAAGGGGCGGAAAACCTAAACCCCCACATACCGACACCAGCACCTCCTCTTAAGCCAAGTGACCTAGTCAACGCATGTAGATACCTAAACAAGGCTGCCAGCGGTCCAGTGGTGAAGGCAGCTTTGTGCATAGGTTTCTTTGCCTTCCTGCGTGCATCAAACCTGTTAGCCCCATCTGTGGTCCTCTGGAGAGGCCCACATACGCTCCGCAGGAAGGATATCATGAGCAACGAAGATGGCCTCATGATCATCATATATTCATCAAAGACGATTAAGAAAGGCTCTCTTCCGACAGTGCTCGCACTACCACGCATCCCCAACAGCCTGGTATGCCCTGCGGCAGCCTGGGATGCATATGTGGACAAGGTCCCGGGTGCCCCATCGGACCCTGCCTTCGTCACCCCGCAGGGAGGGGCACTCACACCCCACCAGCTCACAATAGTCCTACAGACAGCCCTTCACTATTACGACTGCCCCTACGCCTTGGAGGTTTCCTCCCACTCCCTCAGGCGGGGGGGTGCCCAGGCTGTCCTACAGGCTCAGTGCCCCCGGGAGGACATAGCCCAGCCTGGCACTTGGAAGTCTCAAAATGGGATGAAGGCATATGTCCCATCAAAAGCCTCCTACAGAGTCGCAACCAATATGGCTGCTCTGTTTGCCTCAAAGAAATGATCAACACCCCGAACAAATAAGGAACTTGATTATCTTCATTCATTAGTTCACATGAGAGACTGTTATCTTTACACTCCATAAAAAATGTGTGTTTCACTGCATAAAATATGTACCTTGATTATTCAAACTAAAAATGTACTCCTGTTAAACTTAAAAATGTACCGTCTTGAAATAACATGTAAACTGTATAACCATGTCACTTTAGTTAAAAATATATATCTCCACTTTATCCAAACAACTTGTTGTGTCCATATCATTGGACGGAAATGTAAATTCGGCGGGAATGTGAGGACTAAAACAAGCACAGTGTCGCCACCTTCATACACCCTGGTGAACTAAAACCATGCACACTGCTTCCCCCGCCACCTACCGTGAAACGGGAACTATTATGTGCACCACGTGACTTTTCTGTGCTCCCGTCCTCTCTCCTGCTCATGCCGCCGCTGTTAAACGTGTTCCCACCCACCCACACCACAGCAAATGAACTAGTTATAGTGCCTCAAAGAAATGATCAACACCCCGAACAAATAAGGAACTTGATTATCTTCATTCATTAGTTCACATGAGAGACTGTTATCTTTACACTCCATAAAAAATGTGTGTTTCACTGCATAAAATATGTACCTTGATTATTCAAACTAAAAATGTACTCCTGTTAAACTTAAAAATGTACCGTCTTGAAATAACATGTAAACTGTATAACCATGTCACTTTAGTTAAAAATATATATCTCCACTTTATCCAAACAACTTGTTGTGTCCATATCATTACATAGCCTGCTCTGTTCCTAAACTCCCATGATCAACCTAAACTGTACAAAGCACCTGCTGCTTCTTGAATAATGGGTCCTAATGTAACAGTCCATTCATTATGTACCCGGCCACAGCCATGTACTGTAGAACTAGGCCATCTATGGTGGTGCCTATTCTTACAACGTACTCCAAATTCCCACCTAGAAGCCGTAGGTAGAGCATAAATGATAGTTTGGCTTAGGTGGGGTTCAGGAGACTGCTTGTAAACAGGATTTTGCTGGCATAGTGCATTACTGAAGTAGCCATAATCAGACTCCCCTGTGGCAAAAATTTCTTCAAATTCTGGGTGCCGCTTGTAAAGGGGATAGACAAAAGAGTTTATAGGAAATCCCACGCTCGTGGAGTGGCTGTATCAGGTAATAACGTCCAATAGACACTTTCATCTAGCATCAATCTCAGGGCCATGACTTGGCATTCGGACTGGGACCACTCTGGGGTGCATTGAACTGCTGCATGAGTAGACTGTGGCATTAACCAATGGCAGCAGAACAGAAAAAAGACTTCGGGCTGTGAAATCCACTGCCTAAGTCAGTGGCTTGCAGAAGGAGTGCATCCATCCATGATTTCAGCTCCTGCTCATTGTCCTGCCGCTTCAGATGAAATCTGTGAGGGATGGGTGCTTAACCTTCTACCAGTTAAGGGACTGGTCAATGATGCCTCAAGTTTCATGTCCCCTTGTTATCACGGCGCTCCATGCAGGCTGATAAGTACCACGCCAGCACTGCATTCATGTATCACGACGACAAAAAAGCATGCATTGAATCACTTTTCTCCTTTTTAAGAGTTGAGATACCAGAGACTGCTGGAAGAAAGTGTGTGATAAAAAAGGGGTCTCTACTCACCATGGTTGCACCATGGTTCCAAAGGCCATGGACCCGGAACCCTTTTCCCATTATGACCTATTCGCTGTCAGTAGCCCACTTTCACCCCATATCGTCCACTAAATCCTACCCCATAATCGCCATAAAAACCTTACGCAGACCCAAATAGCTTCTGAATAATGAGCTCTTATCTGATGGCACTTGGCGCAGGGCAGCCCTTGCCAGCTGTTTCAGCGCATATCAATGCACTCATCTCGAAATTCAGGAAATTCGATATCGGGCAATTCAACAGCAGGAGATACTGGTATTTCTGCACCAAAAAATAGAACCTACTAGTTAAAGTGCCAGCAATAACTGCACGCATGAGTGTTAGAAAAGGTGGATGCAGCACAGCAATTAAGAAGATGTTTATTAGAGGTCCTCAGTTCAATACCCTTTTTATGTGACATATATGAGACCCACTACTCACTGCCAGTCCTGTGGGGTCTTTAGCTGACAAAATGGTTCTTAGCTGACAAAAGGGTACCCTTTTGTCAGCTAAAGGCTCACATGGGGGCTTAAGGCTACAAAAGTGGCGTTCAAGCACAAAAGTGGTTCTCAGCTGACAAACCCTATGGGGTGGCTCTTAGCTGACAAACCCTATGGGGTGGTTCTTAGCTGACAAAACCTATGGGGTGGTTCTAAGATGACAAACCCTACACAGTGGTTCTTAGCTGACAAACCCTAAGTACTGGTTCATAGCAAACAAACCCTAAGCAGTGGTTCTTAGCTGACAAAACCTATGGGGTGGTTCCTAGCTGACAAAGCCTATGTACTGGTTCATAGCAAACAAACCATTATTATGCCAATAGTGGCCAGGCAAAAACACTATGTACTGGTTCATGGCAAACAAACCCTATTTATGTCACTAGTGGCCAGGCAAAAACACTATGTACTGGTTCATAGCAAACAAACCCTAAGCGGTGGTTCTTAGCTAACAAAACCTATGGGGTGGTTCTTAGCTGACAAACCTTATGGGGTTTGTCAGCTAAGAACCACCCAATAAGGTTTGTCAGCTAAGAATCACATAAATGTTTGATAGCTAAGAACTACCACATAGGGTTTGTCAGCTAAGAACTACCCAATAGGGTTCGTTAGCTAAGAACCACTGCCTAGGGTTTGGTCAGCTAAGAATCACTGCCTAGGGTTTGTTACCCAAGAACCACTGCCTAAGGTTTGTTAGCTAGGAACAACCCCATAGGGTTTGTCAGCTAAGAACCACCCCATAGGGTTTGTCAGCTAAGAACCAACCCATAGGGTTTGTCGGCTAAAAACCACCCTATAGGGTTTGTCATATAAGAACCACCCCCATAGGGTCTGTCAGCTAAGAGCCATCCCACAGGGTCTGTCAGCTAAGAACCAACCCATAGGGTTTGTCAGCTAAGAACCAACCCATAGGGTTTGTCAGCTAAAAACCACCCCATAGGGTGTGTTAGCTAAGAACCACTGCCTAGGATTTGTCAGCTAGAAACCAACCCATAGGGTTTGTCAGCTAAGAACCACTGCCTCAGTTATGTCAGCTAGGACAAACTGATAGGGTTTGTCAGCTCAGAACCACCCAATAGGGTTTGTCATATAAGAACCACCCCATAGGGTTTGTCAGCTAAGAGCCATGCCACAGGGTCTGTCAGCTAAGAACCACATAAATGTTTGTTAGCTAAGAACTGCCACATAGGGTTTGTTAGCTAAGAACAACCCCATAGGGTCTGTCAGCTAAGAACCACATAAATGTTTGTTAGCTAAGAACTGCCACATAGGGTTTGTTAGCTAGGAACAAACCCATAGGGTACGTCAGCTAGGAACCAACCCATAAGGTTTGTAAGCTAAGAACCGCCCCATAGGGTTTGTCAGCTAAGAGCCACCCCACAGGGTCTGTCATCTAAGAACCACATAAAAGTTTGTTAGCTAAGAACTACCACATAGGGTTTGTCAGCTAAGAACCACCCAATATATGTGATGTTGTCCAAGTGCCACGATGATGTCCGGGTTCTCTCATCCTACACTATACATATATAAGACAAAATATGATTGTTTACAATCTGAACATGACATGATTGATGGACTATTTGTATAGATTTTGTAGCTAAAACTTGCTAAAATGCAACCTGATATAGGTTCATTTCTGAATGGTGATATGGGTGTATCAACCCTGTTAACGACAGCCGTATTGCTTTGTTTTGGACTCCTCTGTATAATATCACATCTTTTTTCATCTCAAACTGGCTTGTGTATCTTTCGTTATTGTCTAGTCCAGCCACGTATGTCTCTGTAGCTGTTGTCCTGTCCGAGTACTTTTTCATCTGTTCATCATTTCGTTAACTCATATCCATAGATTACATTGTCTTTACACATGTGCAACTGATGACCTAGATATTGTATGATATTTTTGATTATTATTGTGCTTCAACTATCCACTTTTCTGTATATTGTGAGAGGCTCAATAAATCAACACTCAAAACGTAAAAAAAAAAAGAGGGTTTGTTAGCTAAGAACCACTGCCTAGGGTTTGTCAGCTAAGAACCACCCCATAGGGTTTGTTAGCTAAGAACCACTGCCTAAGGTTTGTTAGCTAGGAACAGCCCCATAGGGTTTGTCAGCTAAGAACCAACCCATAGGGTTTGTCAGCTAAGAACCACTGCCTAGGATTTGTCAGCTAGAAACCAACCCATAGGATTTGTCAGCTAAGAACCACCCCATAAGGTTTGTCAGCTAAGAACCCCTTTTGTGCTTTAACACCACTTTTGTAGCCTTATGCCCCCATGTGAGCCTGTAGCTAACAAAAGGGTACCCTTTTGTCAGCTAAGAACCATTTTGTCAGCTAAAGACCCCACAAGTCCACCAACAATTGGCAGTGCATAAACGTTGGCATTTATACAATTTCTCTAATGCTGAAAGTCACTCTTTAATCAGCTCATTAAATGCCATGTTAATATCACCCAAACGTCATCACGGGATTTTGAGTGACATTTACTAGAATTAAAGATGCTTAAAGTATGACTGTAAGTAATCCAATCTTGCCTTAAATGCCATCATTTAGATATGTATTGTGGAGTGGAGCAAAGGCCAGAATGCTGGGCTTTGTATAAGGCCGATGCCTTGCTGCAGTAAGATTCGAATGAAGAGAGCTTGTCATACCCAAGGCGAGTCTTTAAGGCCTTGTAGCATTTTCACATGCATGCCCCACTTTCTCTGACTCCGACACTAAACCTTATAATCACTCTAAAACCCACGCTCGGCCCCAACCACCTGCCCCTCCTTGAATAATGGGTCCTTATTGACGCTACCATCCATTATGTGGCAGCCGCCAACCACAACCCATCCCATAGACTCCCCTAACCCATTACTCTTATTATGGGAAGTAGTTAAGTGAGGACTTGTTTTACCATCATAGCCTATGAGCTGTGATTATGTACTGAGAGATTATGCCATTTGAGCCTTACACACCACAGTATGGATACAGCAATTTTTAACTTGTGGATAATGCTACTAATTTATGCAAGTTGAGAGAGCAGGTCAGCTAGTATGTGTGCCAAGATTATGTCTATAATGGGTCCTGTATTTAAATTTGCACATTGTGATGCCATGGACGATATGACAAATTCTAAGGTGTGTACGTGTAAGGTGCAGCTATACAACATGTTGTATTAAATTCAACGCTCTGTATTTTCTCTAAGCAATATGATAAATAATTCAGCGACGTCCCTAAAACATGTTCAACAGAGATCCATAAATGACTGAAACACTCTGGGAAATGCTTAAATAAAAAAAAGCTAGCCTCCAAGCTCCCCTTCTCATCCCCTGTGAGCACCTAGATCAAACCGTATCATCAGGGCTCAGGCTGCCGTATCCAATCTGTAGCTCAATCTGAGAGAGACACCCCATCCAGCTTTTCTGCAGGATGCCAATGGGACTAGCGGATATCGGTGCCATTTTTAAGGATATACCCCATGATCTAGCAAGCCCATGATATCTGATTGGTAACCAAGCCTCCTCTCCAAAACCAAAATAAGAATTTGTCACTTTCAAGTAAGGTAGCATGGAACGTCAAAAACATCCAGAAGGGGTATCTTTGAAGGGTGCATTCTGTGTAGCGACCTGAGGTTGAAACACCTAATACTATCTGAAACCTGTTGGGGAAATAATACTTTGATATATTCTGCCTTTCGTCATTATGCCCTTTGTCCTCATGAAAGCAGCACTGCTGAGTGACTTGTCAGGGTTGCGATGCATGGTGCTGACCTATGGAGATAATTGGTGACAGTTCCTTAGTTTTGAGCAATCCTATAAGCCACAAGCATTCAATATAATGCGGCAGCTAGCAGAACATTCAGACCCCAACTCTGCGCACATTCCTCTTACCTTGATATCGCCAGAGGACATTTAGTTAGGTAGTGAAGATGCTGTTACTAGTAGGGGTACTATCTGGACTCTTCCCTATTTGTGTAGGGGTTCTGGAAACTAGACTTAATCTGATGGTGCGTAGTTATGCTGGATGCTACATAAAACCCTTCAATAACGAGGTGTTACATCAAAACCATGCGATAAGTCGTCCGCTCAAAATCCTAACAATGGCCTATAAGCTGGGCTGCACCGATAAGGGGTACAAATTCGTGGGTGTCATCCTTCATATAAGAAGCAGCCTCATAAAACATAACATTTTGCACCATCACATCTTTATTAAGAAGATGCAATGTGTTTTTATAGCTGCCGAGTATTCCTGTACCATCAGTAACACATGAGGGAGGACTTGGGGAGCAGACAAATAATTAGCACCTCATATTTCATCACGTCCAGGTTATTTTCCATAATAGCTTTTGTTCAGTTACCCTCATTTAAGGATGAAGTTTGAAGAGTTGAGGCATTATAACAGAAACCCAATATGAGTATGAAGTTTGCAGGAATTAGTCAACTCAAGACATGGCATGTTGACAAGAGATGACCAACATAAGCATAAAAATAGAAACTATTCAATAAGATCTGATGAATAACATTGGTGAAAATGAGACGTATTCATTACTCTGATTGTTCTACTGTCCACTTATTGGTTTGCCCAGTACAGCTAGGTGACACAGTGTAGTGAGGGGTAGACAGAGCAGGGCCGAGCTCTGTATAATATGCATCTCTCCTCTTACCCCATTCTCAGCATCTAACATTGCCTGCAGCAATATCAAGGCATTGTGTCCCATAACTTCATCAGAGTTGGCATTTGTCCATCGAGCCATCCCAGTTCTCTTCCTTTTCTCCTTTTTATGCAGAGATATAGTGTTTCCTATGAGCTCAATATCAAGGTTAGCACTGGTGTGGTCAGTGCAATACATGGCAATTAATTGACTCTAGCTTCTATATCATGCAGTTACATAGATTAAAGCGATGGTCCAGAAGTAGATTTTAGAATATCTTTTACAGATGGAATAGTTCACATAGTTTCCATACAATACACCTTTAAGGGAGTGGTCATTTTTTAACAACAGGGGGGGTTGGTTGATTTGGGGGGGGAACAAAAAAAATTTGGACCCCTCTTGAGGGGGGGACCAACAAAATTACACCCCTTTTTAGCGAAAAAGCCCACGCGTTACTATAGCTCAAAGGGGTCGTCAGCCCTCATTTTCAACCTGCCTAGGGGGGGACCGAAAAATGTGTGACCCCTTCCGCGGGGGGACCAAAAGGATTTCGACCCGCTCGTGCAAAAATTCACCGACCCCCCCCTGTTGTTAAAAAATGACCACTCCCTAAGGCTCTTTGAAACCCCTTGTCTCCATGAAATAATCGTCATACAGAGGGCAAAAGGAATAATGTAAAGAGCAAAGCTGTGGTGCAAAATCGTCAAATGCACAGGTAATTTGGTTGGGATTTGTACATATTTTTTGTACATGTACTGTTTTCTTTCGTCCTTCTGTCGGCAACAGGGGAAATGTATGGTAATTTCGCCAAACCAATCATCTCTATGAACAGATGGGTTGGTCAGTGCTTGGGGTCTGCTCTATATCACAGTAGAGCCCCTGTAGGGCCGTATGCTAATCACCTGGAACCAGAGTTCTCTCCGTAGACATATGCATCGTATACGAGTCTGCTGCGGTATACCCGGTGACATATTGATAAGCTATAAAATCTATCCCCAAGCTGGCCTACGATCACCTGCAAGTGGGATAGAACAGGAGATTGCCATACTACTAGCCAAGCTTTCAATGTGTCACAGACTGTAGCAACAGCAAGCTTAGTGGCATGTAGCGGACGCTAACCCGCAGGACGCCACCAGGGCCCTGTGGGGAGATCAATGGGGAATCCAGGGGTCAGGAGAGCATCGAGTCTAATCAATGGGACGAGGGTCAGAGCAGGCCATATCAGGGCTATGTATCAACATGAAATCACAGTGAGCCGACATTCTTGATAGGTATTTGGTGCTAGGCTTGAACTGAAATTCATTGGATAGGGTTCTATGAATCAGCATCTGTGGTCCTAAAGCCCGCTCATCATTTAAATTTGATGAGATGACTATAATTGGGCTCTGCAACACGTTTTGACGAATTGATGACTTTAAGGCCGTGTCAAAAACTACTCTGCTTTAACATAACAGGTGATAGATGAATACTTGAGAGCTACGGTGTTAATACATCATCAGATACTGAGAGATTGTAGAAGTTTATCCGGCATTAAAATTGACAGTTTCAAAAAACCTGCCTTGGAGGCAGCTTTAAAGAAATTAGGACTGTAATAAAACAAATTCGTAAAATGACAAAATATGACTTGTAACACTAAGATCTTGTCTGAGCTGGATTATCACTATTTTCTTTTTTTGCCCTTGTATCAGGTACGATTCAATTCTGCAGTCCAATATTTTGGTTCTGAAATATCTCTATATTATAGCTGTATGGTTCTATTGGAGCTGCAGTGTTTTTATTGATTAGAGCCTGTAGACACGTCACACTTGATGGATGCGACGTCAGCACGTCACATGACGTGTTAGTAACTGGGTCATGACCTGGATGTAAGCACCCGACCAATCATACGCCTTGTAACATTAAGAACCAATGACAAGCCTCGACTCAAGCCATCAGTCATGGGCCTCGTAGAAACACAGAAGCAGTTCAAGCTGAAATACCTTGTCGTTGGCAATACTCAGTCAAGAGAAGCTCTGCTGAACTGGCTATAAAGACATTGATGTAGCCTATTTTGGCTATACTTGTTCCTCAAAAGATAGCGGAGTCAATGAGTATTCATACATTTCAGCCATTCTGGCTCTATTTCTGTGGTTATTTCCAATGTAGTCCAGAATGCTAATGTCGAATGAATTATGCATTGCCTGAAGATTATCTAAGCATTGAATATTGATGAATGTTCAATGTTTTGATATGTGACTATATATATAGTACAAGCATGTGCGGTTCTGGTGTCATATTAGGCCAGGCTCATGATTTATTCCCTACATGCTCATCCAGGGGCCTGCATTCCCTGCTAGTACCCCTCTCCCTTCATTCAGGGCCCTGTATCCCACACCAATCTCAAGGCCCCTCATCTAGGGCCCTTCCCCAAGAACAAAATCAGCAACCAGCTCCAGAGTACATGCAATGACCATGAAGACTGAGTCAGGCACCTTTGGACTACCGCTTTCGACGTAATAAGGGCCCTGGGCGCTTGTAAAATTATTTCTATGGTGTTTTAGTACTTTGGGTTTAATTTTCTCCAATATCATAGCATTTTGAGCCTTTGTTCTGGTCTAAAAAATTACGTCGAATACAGTAATTGGATATAGTCTAACGACATACCTGCTTTTGACAGGAAGGTCACCTTGACACCCCTTTTCTTCTCTATGCTATCACCATAACTATGTATGCTTTGTTACTCAAAAAAGAAGTATTTCTACAAAAAGAAGTAAAAATGATGTTTTGCTTACTGTATCTCACGACAAACAGCAGCTACTTGTCAGACTACTCAAATGTCAAGAGCTGCAGAGTGTGAAACTGATATTAAAATGGTCTGCTAGTATGTCTAGGAAAATCAGAGATCTTGATATGATAATAGAAAAAAGAAGGTTCCACCGAAATGACTGCTCGCTGGCAGTGCCTTCCCCAAATGTACCACTGTAGCTGCATTAGTACCAGTTAGCACATGGTGAACTTTACACACTTCTTATCCATTCCCCACCACCATCTGCCACACGTCACTACCGTTTACTCATTCCTGTGTTCTGAAGCATGGGGAATGCTGTTTAGTAACCCTTTAAGGGCTGGATCTCTCAAGGTTCAAGTTCACTTACTGTCACTGTGCAATACCGCTATACCGGCAAGTGACTCACCTGCATTGCATCGGTGGATCATGGTAGTCCTTTAGTCATGTGGTGGCATGATGCATGTATGCAGCCTTGGCGAGTTACAGGTTCACACTGGCAGCAATCAAACATCATAATCACAAATTGGCATAGTACATCACAGACCTATGCAGTCCTTAAAGGTTTAGGGTCTGCTGCTGAACCACTCAATAGGTCTTTTAAATGGCAATTTTGCTGAACTCTTGCTTTCTCTGAATTTCTCAATCCCTCTTCCGAATGCCCTGATTTTATTCTCAAGCCGAACTTCGACTAGATCTCTTACCTAACCATGTACTTTGTAGGACACAAGGGTTTTCCATTTGATATCCCTGAGTTACCATAAGTGGGAAGCAGTGACTTTTACTCCCTTTAAGGGCCGCTGCTGCCTCTGGGCAGCATCTAAAATACCATTGAAAAACCGCTGCTGCCCTAGGGCACCAAAATTGCTACCCTAGGGCAGCAATATCACTAAATTACAACACCTGCTATGGTACAAAGAATAGAAATTTTTGAATCAATCCAAAATTATTTAACATGAATACTACGTCCCCGTGTCAGAAAAATGTAAATTCTGTCTCCAATACAACTTATTTCACTCCTTAGCCACTATCCCAAGGAGCATATACTTGCAAAGTTGCATATTCCCATGGCATAGGGCCGGTGGTTAAGTCCCAAATGACGTTTTTCAAGGCCAGCAGGGAAAGGGTTAAAATAGTTCAGCCCAAGCATACTTTGCTGTGCGTAAAATTTAATGACCATACTTTTTATTAATTAGGGAGTCTTAACGACAGGGGATTGGAAGTGGTATTGTTGGTACACGATTTGTCAGTTCCTCCCTCAGAAGGGTTCAAATCTTCCCTTGTGAAATTCGACTGTGGACATAACCTGATTTGGGCACATTGTAGCTTGTGGACAATATGGGGCACAATATCCCTACCCCCTTCTTGATCCACATTATGATTTTCTGCCGGCTAGCACTATTACTTTTGGATTAACTATTTTACAATTTATAGCAAATTAAAGGTACCTGCGATCACTCACTTTGGTTGTGGAGGTGGGGCCAGCTTGTTATCAACCATGGTATGCACCACGTTTCTGCAGGTTGAATTCCTCACCGCAATGAGGCACAGATGGAGGAAGGCAGCACAAGCAGGGCCAGGACAATGACATCTGTTTACCATTTAACCCTTTAAGGGCAGCATTGTGCCTCAAGGCGCTATGCCCTCTGCACCAAGAGGCCTAAATTGAGCCCTGGGACCTAGTTTGCCGTTGCATCATGCCCACCATCTAGGGTTGATTTTTTTTTTGGTATGAGAAAGTATAAATATACAATCCCGTTTATTTATACTGCATAGGAAAAGAACTTATACAGCTCGATGAGTATTCCTATACAGTCAACAGAAAGATAAATGCTTCATAATTTATAGAAAATGTATAATACAGTCTGATAGAATCATGATGATGCATTTATTCAACTCTAGTGAGTACGGTCAGCAGGGTAGCATTCATGGATCATTCTGACAAAGGGAATAACACATTAAATCACTTTGCAGACCTTAAATGGTTAAATAACAGCATGCAGGGTACAATGGAGGCAAACCAGAATAAGAAAGAATTGTAAAAAAAAATGAGGAAGTGTGGATAAAAAGGCATGGCTGTCTCCGGCTTAAATGGCAATTGTCTTGGCTGTTATGCCTCAGAAGGCCTTACAGAAAGTGTAATTTATTTTGAAGTGCCAAGCGTAACACCTGTATTAACGCAAATGTGTTTCTATACAATTACTTCATGCATTTAACAAATCTCAAGTCAACGCTAAGGACAACGTTAAACTTTAATTATGAAGTGTCTGAAACAACAGAATACAGAAACAGATTAACGTTAATTTACTCTCTCTAAACTCAACTGACTTATTGTGTTAAATACATCAGGCTTCTGTGTTCAGAGAAAATAAAGTGAGTTTGGCTTGTTGTTTGTATTGCTGAGGCAGAGAACTGATTATATTACTCCAACTTCAAAATATAATTGTACTCCTGATAAGCAGATGAGAAGAATAAACCTTATTATAGTATTGTACAACAAAAGGGCATAACTATTTATCACATTACACTTTAAATCAAATTGGCCTGTTTCATGCATGGAATTGGTTAAATTAGGGGAAAAGGGTATCAGCGTATACATCTTTGACTGGGCTATATTTCATGAAATATTTTAAAACATTAAAAAAAATAGAGTGTTTCCTTCATATTCATGATGATTTGTTATTCCACCTCGGGATACATTTATACAACTTGTGGATTACACTTTAACACCTTCTGAAAAACAGATCTTGATATGACACGACCAGCAGTGTAGCAATTGTTAAACATTTTAAAGAGTTGGACAGCATCAAATACACTGTTGAGCTTTAATTCTGAGGTGTCTGAGACTTCTTGATACACAACGAGATTGATATTGATTTATACTGCCTGACTTAAGTGAATTATTTACTAAATACTTTTAAGCCTGCTGTGTTTACAGGAGTTTGACTAGCTTATTGTCAGCAACCGATTACATTGCCCTTATATCAAATCCGCTTTTATGTCCTGGAATCCAATCCAGTAGAGGCGTTGAAGTTTAGTATTGTAATACACAGTTTCAAGAATGATTAATTGGCCTGTTGAATGACCGGTTCGATTAATGGAATGGGATATGTGTAAAGGTAATACAATATGTATCTAAGTAGCCAGGCAGAAGGGCTCCTTGGCTCCTCACCTAGTTGAAAACACACAACCAATAAACAGAACAAACCTCTGTTTCGGGAAAGTTATCAATGTAGGTCTAAACACCTCTCAAAGAGATACATTATAGACCACTCCCCGTGATTCCTCCGATGGATCACCACCCACCAGTACAGCGCCTATTTTAGGATGATGCCTCTGGCATGATTGACTTGATACTAAAGACTATGACCCTGTACAGCTCTGCTTCATATAGAGTACATCTTTCTGAACCTCACCCAGAGATCCCTATAATCATATACCCTTACAGTACATAGAAACTCTATTTTGAATGTTCAACAGTTTCCCCGGGCTCATCAGGGATTTGGAATTAAAACCTTTACAAAAATCCTTTTGCCCACTTCATTTCAATGCTGCATGAACATTGAAATATGATTAGACTTAATGTCAATGAGATTGGTATTTCCCAGATTTAAGCTGGAACTTTAATTGTTCATTAGATCCCAAGTGTCATAGAGTGCAAGTTGTTGATGCTGTGTCCTGGGCATAAAGGGGAGGTCCATTATAACATAAACATAGCAAGGTGTGGATAGGAGGTACTATCGCCACTTGATAGTATAGATCTATAGTAACAGAGAGGAGGTCCTTTGATAGCAATCCCCCTTTGGGGGTAAGACCATCTATCAATGCCTATTTTGGGATATAGCCGTTTGTATGATTAACTTGATACTACACACTATATGCACCTTTGCTTTGCTTAATATAGAGCATAATATTTGTGTTTTACAATATTCTTTATAGTACAGTGTTTCCCTATTATTATGTACTTTCTGTCCAGAATATAAAAGTTCCATAGGAAAGGTAAAAGTGTTGGTTAGCATTTAGCCTTACAATTGATATCTAGCATCAAAGTTATTTATGATGTGAAGTGCGATACATGATCGCTTTTGTTTTTACTTTCAAAAACATAGACATTATGATTATTACCAAATGCATACCATGGGTATCTAGCATGGTACAAACCAAAAGGAATTGGTAAAAACAGTATAAGGACAAAGTGTCAATACTATAGAGTGGAGATTTGTGCGAGGGCAGACACAGCCTTATGCATTTATATGACCTACCCGGAGGCCTGCATCTCCCTGGGCGGTTTGCCCCTACGCCGCCACCCCAGCTTTTCTCCCATGCGGGTTAGAGTACAGTTTGACCCCTGTGTATTCCATCCCGGATGACAAACGCAGAGATTCCCCTTGTTGTGTGTGGATACCGTGTTGCATGCATAATCAGTGTGTGCGCGGTGTGAGGTGGGAGTGGTTTAGTACCGCCCGGACCAGAAAGTGAGGACAGGGTATTGTGATCCGCAGCCCGCTTATTGAAGGCATTCTGCGTGGAAGCGTATTTTTCCAATTGTCCTCTTGTATAGACATTTTAAGATCGTCCATCTTGATTCCAGAACAATAAAAAATGGTTTGGTTATTTCATTGTGCAGGGAGCTTCATGGCATCCTGTGGCATCATTTGTGGTGTGAGTTTGCCTGGCGGTACCTAACCTTATAGTTCACTACAGTCCATTCCCGAAAACATATATGTTTGTGGAAAGTGACAATCTGCTTTTCTACTTTCATTTAACACACTGCATACCACAGATTGCTAGATTATACGTTAATGTCTGCATCTCTAGCTGTATCATTCCCGAAAGCAAACAATATAAATTTGTATCATATCCACACGAAATAACATGACTAGACCATACACACCAGTAGCGATAGTCTGGCAAACGAATGATATATATGGTCAAACTGCAGCATTGGATGAGGGTTGAGAAAAGGGTGAGAGGGGGCCCGGGATACAAGGATGGGTTTATTGTTACGAAGATTGATGAGCTATGCAAATCCACCTGACAAATACAATGTGCTCAACTGACTAGATTTGCCTGACCTGGTTGCCATGGGACTTCAGGCATGGCCAGGCAGCTCAGGCCACCATCTTGCATCTAAATGCCCGATGTTGGTCGGGTCAGCAGGAATTAACTAATGCTAAAGATGCTAAGAACCAGAGAGAAATACGACTCTGTTTACCAAAGCAAAAATTTGAAACCCTTGGCATCCTTTCAACTCTATATCTACTGGAGGGGTGGGAATGTCAACGTGTTATTGATTTAAAATCAACTGTTGTGGTAGACCTTATCTAGACCATAGCCACAACCCTTTAATATGTACATGTACAGTAAAAGTAACATGTGTCTCCTGTTTTGATTGATTCTGAGTAATATTAATTATTCTGTCTCTCTTGCAGGTGAGTGACACATGCATTGGTTACAAAGAACAGAAATTCTTTACACGTAAGTATGTGAATCCAATGGCCATGGAGACACCCAATTATTCAGACCACTATTTCAGATAACAAGGGATAACTAGATTAGCAGTCATATACATAATGTGCCGATGTCACAGAGGATCCCAAATAATGCACATAGTGTTTGGACCACACACAGTACGAATGGTACCAAATTGAAAAGGTTTAACACAACATCACACTAATTTTCCTGGTAATGTTGCTGTTTATTGAGGGTTTTTAGCAGCGGGAATGCTTCCGACAGAATGCCTTGACTCTGAGTTAATAACCACACAGTGACTATAAGAGACAATTCATGTCAGTTAAGGCCACTTTAGGAGCTCACTACATCACCATTCACACCTTTTGTCCTGTCAGCATTGTTAGTACTCATCTTCCCCCAGTTCCACCATATCCCCATTTATCGCCCAGAAGTACACCATCAACACTGCGGCTAATTACCTCCACAGGCCGCGCCATCTTGTCTGTTAACCCTTTAAGGGAAGAATAGAGCTATATGATGTATCATGCCCTTTTTGTTGCCATGATGCATGAATTTAGCACTTATGAGTAACTCACCAGTACTGCATGAATGCATCATGTCGACCCTACAGGATTAATATACATGCATGTCAAGGCTTGGTATGATGCACTGAGGCAATGCGACCTATACTGCTGAGTCGCTCATACATTCATAAGCACTCCGGGTCTCTCCAAACTCTGTAATAGGACTAAGCAGTGACCCAGTCAGGGATAGGGAGACGTGCCTAGCATGTAGATGGTGTACAGAGGGTGGGGTATGAGGAAAGGGTGCAGTGCTGTACAGATAGAGGTCTACCTAACCCAGACCGTGGATGTTCTGCTGTGTTCTATCTGACAGCAAATGTCACCAAATAGGTTTTACAATATTGTTCAGCCTTCTAGGATTCTGATGAACCATAATTGGCAAAACATCTATGGTCCATATAGCCATTATTGTACTAATTAACCTAAATGCAATGAATTTGGGCTGAATCATCTGAAGGATTTTGGACAAGATTTAATTTAAAGTTCCTGAACTACAAGTAATATGTCCACTTAGTTTCACTCTCATAACATTAGGAAACCGACCCACTCTAAAGTACTCAAATACAGAGTATATATAATTAAATTAAGCTATAATCTGTTATAGGTATGAGAGTGATCATTTCCCTCTCATAATAATCTACAGCAACACAGCTAAGCTCACAAACACTATAAGTTAGTCGGTTACATCCAACAGCAGGAACAGCCTGGGTGGGGCAGTATAGAGACAGATGTACCACCTGCAGTAGCCTCTGACACTGAGTCATTCACCAGGACGTGATGAGGACGTGTAGTGAATACACACCACATCACTTACACCACATACTGAGCTGCCGAGAGCTGAATATCTCCACGAGACCAATTCACAGCCATGAATCTCTCTTATTTGAGGACTATGACTGCTTGGTCATGCTGCAATTTCAGGGGTACACATGTCATGGATTCAGCATACTTTTATAATGTCTTGATGTTATTATCTTGATTTATTTATGTATATATATATGGTCATTTATACCTGAACCATGTATCTCTGAGCCCGACTGGTGTTCAAATCCTCAATATGTAATACTGCACAAACAAGCATCAATTCAAATCAATCAACTGCATAGAAATGACCTTTCCCACACTATTTGAATGCCATGGAAGTCACCGTATAGGGATAAAGTTCCCGCTTTTAAATGGGTAACTTTCCTGTCTTTACTGCAGGAAGAAATGTGTTCATTCATACCAAATCAAAAAGTTAACTACAGATAGCTGGTCACCCTCCCATGGCAGCCATCTTGTCCCCTAGATAAGGTGTTGCTTCAAGGGGTTGTTCAGTATGGTGGCCCTGGAGGCTCACGTAAGAAAATAAATTTTAAAGTAAAGTTTCTTTTTCAAAGTGAAGTTGTTTTTTTCAAAGGGAAGTTGTTTTTTTCAAAGTGAAGTGGTTTTTTTCAAAGTGAAGTTGTTTTTTTCAGAGTGATGTTTTTTTTCAAAGTGGAGTTTTTCTTTTTAAAGTGAAGTTTTTTTCTAAGTGATGTTTTTTTTTCAAAGATTTATTTTTATTTTTTATTGTCTTCAGAAAAAAAGAACTTTTTTTCAAAATGAAAAACTCACTGTCCCTGTCAAGCTAATGGGTGCCAACTTGTGACAGCTATTCTTTAGCATTGGGATGCAATACATGTGGCAATTTATAGGGTCCTGTGACCATTGGCCCCTGTCAAGTGGCCCTTTCCCAAGAAATTGGCCCTTTGGCCCGGTAAAAATGTATAACAGGTATCCTTTAACATTGAGACTCAACATATTATAGCATTGTTATATAGGATGCTAAGTGATAGCTGCCTGTTGAGTGGTCAAATTGCCTGTTGAGTGGCCATTTGGGCCCTGTGACTGGCCCCTGTGACTGGCCCCTGTGACTGACCCCTGTGACACATTGTGACAGCTATCTTTTCACACTGGTATGGAGTATGCATATGTGGCATTCATTGGATCCTATGAGACCAGGCAATAAGCCTGCATGAGAACGGTAGAATATTGGCCCATTGGCCCATTGGCCCATTGTCAAACATTACAGACATTACCTTAGGTTAGAATGTTCCATTTTCTCTGGTACAGTCACAGGCCAATGAACCCAATACACCCCTAAATCTTTGTGTCTCTACTTAAGGGGGGAGCAGAGGGGACTGTATCATATGCTAAAAGATACCTGTCACAAGCTGTTCTGTCTGAGATGACAGACGGACAACACCCATTTCTGAAATGAAAATCCCTTTTAACATCTTGTTTTGCATGTGAACTCATTGAACACATTCTGGTTCTATTCATTGATTCCAACCTACCAGCAGAGATTTCCCAAACCCAGCAAAATCCAAGTTCAAGGTCATGTGGCTGGTACCAGAGGCTTCCTTCGCAAGGATTTGGGAGGAGAGTAGCTCTATACCTGTACATAGGAAGCTCTTCCGATTGGTATAACAGCTCCAAATCGGCTGAACGAAAATGGCCCTCACATCACATTTACAGTCAGTACCATGCAACAGGTCCCTACTTGATGGAGGGTTGGGCCACCTGCAGTCTTATAGCACTGAGTCATGTGACTGCAGGGTGGGGCGGTGTAAGGGGTGGGGCTGGGGGACGTGTAGGGAATACGCAGCGTCATCAGTCTTACCCCGTGCTGCCGGGGTAGGGATGGCTTCTCAGTCTCCATTATGGAGGAGAGAATGGCTTTATATAGTGTAATTTGAGCAGACAGATTATCCTGTTTTGTCCATAACATTTACATCTGTAACATGTACTGGGGAAAAGGACCTTAATCCACCCTGTACTAATGTCCCTTTGTCACATCTAATAAAACAATGGGCAAGCATTTTGGCTTATAATCTCCTTATCACTGTCTGTCATTGACTCCTCTTGTCTGTCTTCCTGTCTCTCTTTGCAAACTGTCTCTACCTTGCTCTGACTCGCATGTCTCTCTAATAAAATTTAATGTGCATATCTCCGTCTTTCTTCCTTCCCCTGCTCTCTCCCATTATGTTGTATTTTTTCTCTATCTGTCTTTGTCCTGTCTACGTCTTTTTCTGTCTCTCCGTTTGTCTCTCTGTCCTTCTCTCTCTGTCCTTCTCTCCCTATATATGCACTGATTGGTTGCTCCCCGTTCCTCCACACATGTATCGATATATGGTCTATGAGTAACTCTTCTGTCGATATGCTATACCATAACTTCATTTTTATTGCTGATTTTGAATACCCCCATATGAGTTGAGTATATATGAAGGGGTCCTCTGGGAAATATATGAAACAGTAGTGCTCCCTTAAACGACAGGTGAAACTTCTTTATGACAAGTCAAGTCTGCCTTTGAATATATTCATGAAGACACCATTGAAACGGCGATTTATAAATCACACTTTGTATGCATGCCCGGTATATCCTGCCTTCTAGAATGGGTCCTCCATTATTAAAGAATGCACTTTTTCAACCATTCCCATCACTTACCCACCAGACAACAGCTATGTTCACTTCCAGTATTCTTAGCGGAAGTCTCAGGGCGAATCTCGCTCGAGATCACGTGGGAGGGATCATGGCGGACTCGTTGCGATGGCAGAGCAGGTCAAGTGACGCACCTAGCAACCAATAAATCAGCTGGCTTGGGTAGGGGTAGGTGGTTGTGGGGAGGGAGGAGGGCACATAGAACTCAGTGGTGTAGAGGAGAGGGGCAAGCAGAAGGGGTGGTGGGAAGAGGAGATAGAGGGTACGGCAATGCATTGGAGAGAGGAGCGCAGGGGGAAAGGATGGCTGGACAAGAGGAAGCGGATGGAAGTGAGTGGTGAAAGGGAGAAGGAGAATGAAAGGGAGTGATGAGGATGGGAGAAAGGGAGAAAGGGAGAAAGGGAACCATTCCCATAACTTACCTACCTGTACATAGGAAGCTCTTCCGATTGGTATAGCAGCTCCAAATCGGCTGAACGAAAATGGCCCTCACATCACATTCACAGTCAGTGCCATGCAACAGGTCCCTACTTGATGGAGGGCTGGGCCACCTGCAGTCTTATAGCACTGAGTCATGTGACTGCAGGGTGGGCGGTGTAAGGGGTGGGGCTGGGGGACGTGTAGGGAATACGCAGCGTCATCAGTCTTACCCCGTGCTGCCGGGGTAGGGATGGCTTCTCAGTCTCCATTATGCAGGAGAGAATGGCTTCATATAGTGTAATTTGAGCAGACAGATTATCCTGTTTTGTCCATAATATTTACAACTGTGACATGTTCTGGGGAAAAGGACCTAAATGCACCCTGCACTAATGTCCCTTTGTCACATCTAATAAAACAATGGGCCGGCATTTTGGCTTATAATCTCCTTATCACTGTTTGTCACTGACTCTTCTTGTCAGTCTTCCTATCTCCGTCTTTCTTCCTTCCCCTGCTCTCTCCCATCATGTTGTATTTTTTCTCTATCTGTCTTTGTCCTGTCTATGTCTTTTTCTGTCTCTCCCTTTGTCTCTCTGTCCTTCTCTCTCTCTCCCTATCTCTCCCTAGGTGCACTGATTGGTTGCTCCCCGTTCCTCCACACATATAGAGACCATATATCTATATATAGATATATGGTCTATGAGTAACTCTTCTGTCAATATGCTATACCATAACTTCACTTTTTATTGCTGATTTTGAATACCCCCATATGAGTTGAATATATATGAAGGAGTCCCCTGGGAAATATATGAAACAGCAGTACTCCCTTAGACGACAGGTGAAACTTCTTTATGACAAGTCAAGTCTGCCTTTGAATATATTCATGAAGACGCTATTGAAACGACGATTTATAAATCACACTTTGTATGCATGCCCGGTATATCCTGCCTTCTAGAATGGGTCCTCCATTATTAAAGAATGCACTTTTTCAACCATTCCCATCACTTACCCACCAGACAACAGCTATGTTCACTTCCGGTATTCTTAGCGGAAGTCTCAGGGCGAATCTCGCTCGAGATCACGTGGGAGGGATCATGGCGGACTCGTTGCGATGGCAGAGCAGGTCAAGTGACGCACCTAGCAACCAATAAATCAGCTGGCTTTGGTAGGGGTAGGTGGTTGTGGGGAGGGGGGAGGGCACATAGAACTCAGTGGTGTAGAGGAGAGGGGCAAGCAGAAGGGGTGGTGGGAAGAGGAGATAGAGGGTACGGCAATGCATTGCAGAGAGGAGTGCAGGGGGAAAAGATGGCTGGACGAGAAGAAGCGGATGGTAGTGAGTAGTGAAAGGGAGAAGGAGAATAAAAGGGAGTGATAAGGATGGGAGAAAGGGAGTGGGCAGTGGTAGCGCAAGGGTGAGGGGAGCTGAGAGTGATCTACATGTCTTAAGGCATAAATCCGTTCAATCACTGTCCCCCTACAATCAATAATAAAAAACAGTTGCCCCTTATACTGTAACCTATATGTTATATGAGACGCACAGACATTAGTAGAGCGTAAGGGACGGTTACTATGGCGAGGAAACAAAAAATGACATTTGTGTCCAGACAATCGATATAAATTGCAAAACATTGCAAGCTGTAACAAAAGAACCCACAGGAAGAAGAGATGATGAATAATGCACAAAACAGGGGAGAAATCGAATCATACAGGAGGATTCTGGGTAGAATGATCTGGTAGATGAGGGAGTGATGGTGGGCAGGGGAGGGGGTTGTTCTTGCTCTTTTACACAACAAAGAAGTCACACACTGATAATAAAGTGAGTGCGATCCAGCAGCCGTACGAACAGATGAGTTAAATGTAGTTCATTTTAGCATTGTATGATCACATGAATTTATGCAAATAACACTCTTTATAATCTTAGGTCAAGCTTATTTCAAATACATAGAAAGAACTATATATCCAGGCATTATAGTAGCTATATAGTAAAACAGGTCCCAGGAGACGGAGGTTCAGATCCATACACTTTTTCATGTTGGATACACCCATTGTGCTGGTGCTGTGAGAAGGGAACATATGGTGCCCAACCCAGATCTATATCAATGCATTAGCATCAATAGAGGTAGGCCCCGTGATCCTTTCTTCAGATATAATGTTGCAGAAGCACCAATGCCTATTTCCACCCTGAGGAACCTTCTTAACCTACTAACTAATTATTACCTTAATTAATTAGTAGTTCATTTCAACCTAGGGTTAACAGCTGTGGCTTCATCATGACGATTCTAGTATGAGATGGAATAGGGGATTCTTACATTAATTAAACATCAATATTAAATGAATCATACCAAAAGAGCAGTATCGCACAATTAAGTTATGATGTAGATCTCGGCACTGTTTTGAGACTCGGTGCACAATACTTCTCTGGTGTTAAATGGTCCTCCTCACCCTTTTCAAATTACTAGACCCATCCCTGGTAGATCTCTTCCTCAGAACGGAAGAAAATAGAAGCCTTTCAGGCTCCATACTTGTCCTGAAGCAGGCAGGTCAAGGCCGGTCATGTGGAGAGAGTTAGGGAACATAGAGATGAGTGCTGAAGGATGAGCAGGAGAAGGGGCTCAGACATATACACGGATGGGGAGGTCAAAGGTCATGACCACTGAGGTCAAGTGCTCCAGGTGGAGCAGGTGTGGTGGGTACAGGAGGGACATGTGGGACTCTACAAGCTACATGTATACCGGCACACAAGGATGGGGAACATGGGGGGCTGGAGGGGTGTAGTACAAGAGGTATAGAGGGAGAACCTGTTGAAGTGAAGGAGTTAGGGAGAGGAACGAAGAGGGGAGGGATGGAGGGAATGATAAAGGGTAGAAGGGAGGAAGGGAGGAAGGGAAGAAGGAAAGAAGGGAGAAAAGAAGAGAAAAGGTTAGCACTCAGGTGAGAAGGGAGCATAGCAATGACAGTGAGGTGGGGGGGGGTGTCTGTCGGGAGGTCAGAGGAGAGTATGCGTCTAAGGGGAGAGGAAGAGGGTTGAGACAGGAACATACTCTCGGAAATTCTTGATGAGAACCAGATTTTACATTGAAATGCACACACTGTCAGTACTAATACAACTACCTTTTGGGCACTGAGAGGGTAGTTGTATTGACAACAGTGACGCATACATCCTTCTCCATGTATATTATAACACATCATTTGAAGCCCCTGCCCCACCCATCCCACTGTGGTTGTGTAGATCAATAGTAGGCTGTCTAGGACAGCACCATATCACCGTGGCCGTATCATGTAGGGCTTTAGCCAGTACTGCACAAGGGTGAGGTATATGAAGAGGGTTCTCTTGGATAGTACTGGCCATATCCAGAGCTCAAGTGCAATACAATCCAATCACCATAACAAATTATTTTGATGTTACCTAGTTCTGATGTTAATTGCTGGGTTTTAAATTGTCGAGTGTTTATTTTACATCATTGCTATTGCCCTTTCCTGTGACAGTGTTCGGCAGGACGATGTCCGCTCAATGGAGCATCACAATACAAAAGGGGGTGTGATTGATTAAAAGGTACAATAGAATGCTGCATTTTGACACTAAGGTCTAAGGTCAGAGCTTAGAAAGTAATATATCAATATTGATGGGCGTCAAAAGTGGGCATCAAAATGGGGCATTTAAATATCTAGCATGTTCGATTTCTTATGCAGCAATTTTACGATGGGCTCTTTATTCTATTATAATGCCTTGTTCAAGGACTAATGTAGGGAAGAATATGGAAATATATGACGCCAAGTGGACCCACCATTAGGCCTGTGTCCACTGGGATACATAACACTGTTTTGTTGCCGACATACACGTTTTGGCGCCGACAAACTGGTTTTGGTCTAACAAACCCGTTTTATTGGCAACAAAACCAGGGTTTTTTTCGGCAACAAAACAGTGTTATATGGGTGAGACCACCTATAAATGTACAATTGTGGTTCCAAAAGCAAAAATCAAGAAACTTAACATTAATGTATACAACTTTATGACATTTAAAGCCTCATATCTTGGCAATATGAAAACCCCTGGCGGATTGATTAACTCCCAGTGGACACAGGCCTATTACTAGAATAAAAGTGAAAGATATCTGGCAAATGCATCCCCAAAAATACAAATACTACTGGACTTCATACTGGTGAAATTGTCCACTTTCCTTGTAGTATAGTGGACACATTCCTATTCCTAGCCGTTATATACATTGATGATGTTAGATATATTATAAAAGCTGTTATGGCTCTAATAGCTGTTCCCTACATGCGATGCAACATCATATTATGTTATGCATGTGTAAACGTATTCACCTGAATTAGAGCAATACAAAAATATATGTGGACAGTCGAGGGAAAAGGGTCCTCCAAGGTAAAAACTCAATAATAAAATTGATGTCATCAGCTTTCCAGTGATATCTTTTATAAGCAGGTACCACTTCTAGTTTTTGAGTACTGGCTCTCTGAATATGGGTGGTCACTGTCCAATCTTAAATGCCAATAAGCTCTATCTTCCTTTGTTTTAGAGATAATCCTATCTAATTAGCATAATTATGCTAATTACCAAATATCCAAACTATTTCAAACAATTGGTCACAACTTTTGATCTAAAAATGGTATTTACATTTTGTT
Source organism: Harmothoe impar (assembly GCA_947462335.1). Classification (NCBI taxonomy): domain Eukaryota; kingdom Metazoa; phylum Annelida; class Polychaeta; order Phyllodocida; family Polynoidae; genus Harmothoe; species Harmothoe impar. Next base: position 60,050,010 of record OX381712.1, on the reverse strand, counting down.
TTCAGCATAGAAATTATTTTGGGGCCTTCTTTCATTCAATTTTTTAAATTTTTCGATTTAGAATGAAAATCATGTTTCCATGGCAACCAATGTGTGCAGAAACACTAATTTGGGCCCAAAAACGTTCTTTTTCATTCCAAATATGGAATGTTTTCACCAAAAATGGAATCTTCTAACGTGGCCTATCATATTCTACATAAAAAAGTAGTATAGACAGGTTTTTGCTATATCTTGGTCCTTTTTGGCTATATGGAGCCCCCTGGTGGCCAAAGTTGGTACTAAAAATCCCCCGCGGAGGTCCCTTTTCCCTTGTTGATCCACATATATCCTGTGGTAAACCCACCTTAAATTGCCTGCTGCATCTGCATATGTCAATAGTGGCTTGTGTGGCTGTGGGTGGTCAGTGCTGTAGATCAATGTAGTGGCTGCTAGGATCCATCCCACCTGCAGCCATCAATCCTCACAGTACTTAGTCACTACATAGATCTAGTGGTGAAGGGGGTAGGCAGATAGTTGTAGGGTGGTTGGGTTGGGTTCAGGGGTTGGGGTAGTAAAGGTCGTGAATCATGAGGGTTAGAGACCAGAGAGCAAAGGTAGTGAGAGGAAAGTAGAAGTATCTCAGGGTGGGTGAAGACAGCAGTTAGAGAAACCAAGATGGGCAGTACGTTCTTTAGACCAAAAAAAGGGTAATAGCCCCTCGGAGAAAGTCCAACCTTTTTCTGAAATATGCGGGTGATGTCTAGCCACATGGTTACTACGGCAAAGCATGGAAATACACACGTATACATTTTAGGCTCCAGAAATTAGTCTATATCGATGAACCTAGCTAGTCCCTTTTTGGCCCTCTATATGGCCAACCATGGTTAGTTGATACTATCAGGTGTAGTCAGTAGCGACCAACCCACCTTATTCATTCCATTCCAATGAGTATAATTATAGATCTTGTTGGGTAAGGCCTTACCCAGTAAACACAACTACGTTATTAGAACGTAATTTCAATACGTTTTTTTACGTTGGAATGTAAGGGTTTATTTAGGTTATTTGACGTAGATTAACGTATTATAACGTTCAAAACACGTTTATATAACGTGATTTGCAGGTTAATTTACGTAGGTGTATTAACGTAGTTTAACGTTAAATGAACGTAATTTAAATGTAACCATGTGGGTTTGTATCCTATAAACAGCAATTCGTTTCTGTTAAAGGACAGGCTCCCAGAGAGAGGGAAAGAGAGAGATGGGGGGAGGGAGTTAGATAGACAGACGGATACAGAGAGAGAGATGATGATGTGTTATTACATGTCCTTATAAACCTGCAGCATGTTTTTACATGGCTGCTGGTTGTAGGACTCGAACCTACCTGCCATCAAAGGTGGAAATTGATAAAAATTAGTGAGAAGAAAGTAATTAATCAGGTAGTCAACATGGACGAGATAGTAGGATTTTGGTATTGCTGAGGAGGGACGAGTGGGGCTAGAACTGCCCACCTTCAGGTTACTGTACCAACGCTGCTGCTAGATAGACCACGGACTAAGCTGGTAGAAGGTGTAGCCTATCTGTCATTTAACCCATAGGCCCTTCTCCCAGCTGTTTAATGAGATTAATGTATGGGGAAACGTGTCTTATTAGGGAGTTTTAGCAAACCCGACATAGCTCATTTAACTCAAACGTAGCCTATACTTTCAGCACTGCTATGTCTGCATTTCATGAGCTATGTCCCCATTACCTGGCCTCTCTGTCTCTGTTTCACCCTCTCGGTTGGTCTGCATATCACACTCGGCCTGTACCTCTAATACAACTTCTAGAAAGGACTGATAAATAAGCTCTTTAACACCAGATGAGTCTGTGACAGTGGCCATAGAGCACCGGGCAGTTCTAGTTCAAATTCCCAGAGGCTGGGTACGAATCCCATAAAAGGGACAGGGTTTTGCTATAGATCCCAAATGCTATACAGAGCTTGGAAATTGTATCTATTGTATTCATAAGTATCATTGGTTATTTAATTTCTTTTTAAATAGGTATCTTTACCAAATGTATAATTATTACTGAAGCCTGGTTAGCAGACGTTTTCCAGAGGTTCCACAAAAACGTTTTGCAAAGGTTTTTTGTGTCAATGTTTTAACTGGGTTTAAGCTCAGATGTATGACTGCTGAATACATAGGCTATGTAAAGAGCTATGTGCACATGTTGTCACTATCCACCCCCATTCTACACCTGCCTCCCTAGCTCATCCAGTAGAGTAGCTGTCTCCTAATGTGGAGGAACCAAGTTCAAGTCTCAGTAAGTCACCAGGGGGGAAATCTGTAATAGAACCAGTTTTTTAAATTTAAAATAAAACATTATGTATATTTTTTTCTAAAAATTCAGCCCCACAGGGTCCCGTGGGTTTTTAATTATAAGTTAGGTTATTTTACGTAATTTACCTAAATAAACCTTCAGGAACGTTCCTAGAACGTTCAAATAACGTTTATATACGTTTATTTAGGTGAAATAACCTAAATAAACCCTTACATTGGAACGTTATTTTACGTAGTGAAATTACGTTTTTCCAACCTAGTGAATAACGTTCTTTCAACGTTAAATAACGTAAGTGTGTTTACTGGGTAGTCATATTTTGTTTTGCCGTAGTCATTTTTGAATATCAGTTCGTCACTCTGACCAATACCCCTATGACTAACCTGGGATATATAGCCACTACAGACTAAGCTCTGAAGCATTTAGACCATTACTGTACTCTCCCTCCTCGCAAGAACAGTAGGGGCACAATGGAAAAGGCATCTACACACGGCAACGGTGAGGAATGTTAGATCTAGGAAGGAGGGATCTAGTATGCGGTTGATCAGGTCAAAAGAGGTAGGCGGCTATGTGGTTCAGCTAACAGCCACTGGGAGGCGTTGACTGTACCGGAAGTAGCAGTAGGTTATGGATGTGCGCACCATCCGTCTACTTTGTGATCATCCTGGACAGGTGAGACGCCGCCGCATCCCGAGGCCACCTAGTGGGGACGCCGCACATTACACTGATGGATGGACCAATCATCGGCCAGTATAGACAGCGCAGTGTACGGGGCTTACATCCGATCAGCACGGGTGGTAAGGCAGGCAGGGCTGTCCATTTTCTGCGTCTTGTATATAAATGGGAGTGTAACGGGTTATTCTGCATCTGCAGACATCTTGTCCCTTAACCCTTTAAGGATGGCATAATGCATTAAAGCATCGTGGCGGCCAGGAGCAGCCCTTGCTAGGGCTGCATCCAAGCATCATTCTGACCACACAGGGCTGAAGGGTCGTCATGATGCACTAATGCAGCACTGGTGAGTCACTCGCCAGTGTGGCATTGGTGCATCATGATGACATATGTCATCGTTTAGCAACATGCATCCTTAGAGGGTTAAGCACTAGTGTCTGTTCTACTTTTGATATTCTGCACTGACATCAGTCAGACTCTAGAAAAACAAAAATACTTACTTATGCTAGCCAGCAGAGATAGTTAACTCAGCAGTTGAAACAAAAGCTACTTTTCTATCTGGGTACCATTTCTCTACCCACTGAAAATAGCACTGGAGAATAGCTCTATACAGGCTAGGTAAAATAATTTGTGGCAGAGACATTTCCAAAAGTAAACAGACCGTGTAGTCCTCTGGGGTTACATAATTATTGAAGGTTATGTTCTAGTCTACATAGATGTAAGAACTAGAAAAAGTACCCCTTTCACACCTATATCATAGTTTCAATCTCTGCCACTGTGACTATCATTATAGCACTGCGGTAGGGACCTGTTACTCACCTATAGACAATACCATAGTCAGGGACTCCCTTTATACTGTGTGGCACGAAGATATCTTTAACGGTGCCATAAAGCTAAGATCAAGTCCCTCCTCTGCCCAACTGCCCTCCTCTGAGTCCTCCCCTTCGCTCAATACCCACACGCTACCTTTGATTTATGTGATATGACGGCAAAGGAGGCATTGGCCGTTTTCATGAACACTTCTGTGATAAATCAATACATCACCAGCCTTTGATGGCAAGGCGCTAGAAGTCTAGACCGTCTCCAGACATTGGAGGCAGGGGGTGGACATCTGTAAAAAAAAAAGAATTACAGAATTCAATGGTTGTAATTATTGCTAATCAGAGTCTGGATGAGGTTTCCAGGCGACAGAGCTGGTGGCTGTGATCTTGACTCTCTGTTCTGAGTTGGTGATTAATAATTAACACTTTATAGACTGGAGGCAGAATTTCAAATGACATCTAGAAATCACTTAAGGAGGAACGGAATGTTACAGGGTGGCATCCATGCCAGACTTTTAGTATGACCTATACTGATCAGGTTTAGGGTGGATGCCACGCGCAGAAATCATTTTTCTCTGAAATAGGGCCCAATAATGGCAGCCATTACCGAAAATCATGAATTTGGCCATATCTTGGTGAGAAATGATGTTATTGAGTCATTTAAGCTGTCTAAATCCACATTCTCAGGGTCTAGGAATACTATGGAAGCATCCAATTTCCTTTCCCATGCATATCTTGTACCCTTTTGGGGTAGCCATTACTGAAATTCACGATTTTGGCCATATCTTGGTGAGAAATGATGTTATTGAATCATTTAAGCTGTCTAAATCCACATTTTCGGGGTCAAGGAATACTATGGGATCATCAGATTCCTTCCCCACACATATCTTGTACCCTGTTGGGGTAGCCATTACCAAAATTCACAGTTTTTGCTGTATCTTTGCAAATATCAAAGTGGCTGAACCCACATTTTCAAGGTATCAGAAAACAGTGGTGGCATCATCTATGTTTTCTTACTCCGACCTTGCCTTAGGCTGTATGTTAACAAAATGTTGAAAAGCTGTTTCAAATTTGAAGGGTTTCAATCACATAGAATACCCTGGGTGGCAATGATTTTCAGTTTATAATGGTATCCACCTAGCTATGGCATCTAAGTGAGTCATAGAAAGGATATTGAGAGCTTACAATTTATAAGCCAATATTGGCTTAGGCCTTGAAAGTCAGGGATAAATCAAAATAGAATGCATGAACACATAATTATGTCCAATATAAACCTTGCAAATTGTTCATTACTATCCACCAATTGTTATGTATCTAGGCTATTGGTCTTATTGGTGTAGTTCTTGGATTCTCAGGTGAGTGTATCTGGGAATAGAACTAGATGGGCAAAGGCTGAGTCTAATCTTTACAATAATTCTATGCGCAAGATATCTAAAGGTTTGTAAACAGAAATATATGAAAGGAGTGTTCACCATGTACAACCAGACTATGTACTTTGGTACACAACCTCTAGGATAGGTTTTTCTTATTACTGTATTTCATCTTTATATCATTATGTATTAAACTCATCTTTATATCATCCTACTATGAGATATTAAATTGGCATACTATAATTTGATGGTATCATTATTTATTGTAATAATTACCAAATGTAAATCCTGAGTTTTTGGCAATAAAATGATTTCCAAGCCTAAATTCCTACTCCTATAGAAAATGTATATAATTTTATGCCACTTGGTGAGGTTTGGGGTACCAGCCCTTGATACATCATATCCATTATTACTGGAAGCACGGTCAGTTAACTAATGTCTTCTTGGCTATTTCAGTAAAAAATGAGTAAGAATAGCTTTGCTGAATCAGTTATGATCACTATTGTGGATCATTACCCTGCCATGGCATCAACTATAGTTGATACATTTAGATGTCACAGACCCTGTCTAAATAGGAATGGATGAGGGTGGTGCAGTGTCTTAGGATGCATTACCCTGCATTTTGACGCCACCAATGCTGCCCTCTTTCATGCTGTGGTATACTCTGGATCCCTATCATAGGCCAACTGAAAGTTAAACTACACAAACAAACAACAATCGATTCTTAACAAATACAGTATTTCATCATGATATTATGCAGGTGATAGTAGGGAACCATGAAATATTATGAGTGCATGTGTATACCTAAAATGGCTGCACCCTATACCCCCGAGTGATTGACATTTACAAGATAACCAGCTCTGATCAGTATCAGCTGGATTGGTTATGACATAGGGATTTCCAGGAAGGAAGCATGAGTTCAATGTCAACACTGCTGAAACTCCTTTCACCTAGTACCTTTAGGGGCAATTCAAGTATGACATCATCACATTTTTAAGACCCAAGCCTCCTGTATCGTCATTTTACTTTCTTGTGAAATGTTATACCATGGGAACAGCATGCTCATGTCATTATTCCCCACATAACCCTGTACCCTTTATTGATGACATTATACTTACACCCTGATGAGACCACAGTTGAAACTGCAGATCTCACAACATTGAACATTATATAACTCAGACTAGACGGCAAATATATTTATTATGAGTTAGGTCAGTGGAGGGCAGAAGAAAGCTCTTCTAGTACAGAAATTGTATCCACTAGAAAAGTCTGACTTGCAAGATTGCAGTTATTAGTAGACAAAGTGAATGCCATGTCTATCAGCTACGATTTAAGTTTTTAAAGGGTGTTTTTTTTATGAGGGATGGGGCATTTTAGCTCCTCTAGCCAAAACAGATATTCTGGCCCCACGTTTCCTATGCAACAGTTTAATTCAGCACCAGCAAGAGACCAGCATTAAGAGTTTTCTGATTACATTGAATCATCATGGCACCAATAGATATTTGGTAAAATCAATCCATCACTCTTATTTCATCAATGCATTACCCGTTAACTTATCTGAAAGTACATTGTTACACTCCCAACACCACTAAAAGTAGTATACCAAGTAATTTCATATGTTATTATTGTTGTAAATCAGTGTTTTCTGACACATTTCCTATTTGAAATGAAGGTATGAAATAGCTTGTAAATTATAGTGATGGTCCCAGCATCACAATAATACTTTAATGCGAAGATATAAGCAATAGTGCAGCCTTATAGGACTAAGTCTTTTTGGCTCTCAATAATGTATGCCTAAACTAATTGAGATTCATAAAGAGTCATTAATATATCTACCTATCTCTACAACAAACAGATAAATCTGGTTAGTAATGCAATGTGTGTCAGGAAAGTCCAGAAGGATGCAGTACAATAAGGTCATTGTTAGGCATATGACATGTAATGGGCAACATATGCCTGAGAGAACATAAGTGATGTCCCCACTGTGTTCTAATACCCTGGAAATGTGGATTTAGCCACTTGAATATTTGCAAAGACTGTGCATTTTGGCAATGGCTACCCCAATAGGGTACACAATATGCATGGGAAATGGAATCTGATGGTCCCATGGTATTCCTAGACCTTGAAATTGTGGATTTAGACAGCTTAAATGACTCAATAACATTATTTCTCACCAAGATATGGCCAAAATCGTGAATTTCAGTAATGGCTACCCCAAAAGGGTACAAGATATGCATGGGAAAGGAAATTGGATGCTTCCATAGTATTCCTAGACCCTGAGAATGTGGATTTAGACAGCTTAAATGACTCAATAACATCATTTCTCACCAAGATATGGCCAAATTCATGATTTTCGGTAATGGCTACCTTTATCGGGCCCTATTTCAGAGAAAAACGATTTCTGCGCGTGGCATCCACCCTGAACCTGATCAGTATAGGTCATACTAAAAGTCTGGCATGGATGCCACCCTGTAACATTCCGTTCCTCCTAGAGTGACATTTCAAAATTCTGCCACCAGTCTATTAAAGATGCATGTTGCTAAAATATTACATTTGTCGTCATGGTGCACCAATGAAGCCTCTGCAAGTAACTCGCCAGTGCTGTATTGGTGCATCACGCTGACCCTTCGGGAGTGTCTCAACTTCATATGGTCTGCATGATGCTTGGATGCAGTACTAGCGAGTTACAGGGATGCATTCATGCATCATGACGACCAAGGGCATGATGCAGGCATCATCCCGTCCTTAAAGGGTTAAGAGAACGATGAGTGTCTTTAGACTACAATGACTGTGGACAATAATGTGTATCTAAACAGATGTGTTAGGGTCCTCCCTATATATCCCACCTGGTTGGTAGAGTTTATACCAGATTACACAATATAGAATTATCAGATGGAAAAAAGTGATTACAAAATGCACACCACACTTTATTTCACAAAGTTACCTGACATGTATACATTTTGAGTGGTAATTACCAGCAGCGCTTTTAAGCTACCATTTGTAGCTAGATCTGTGACTCCTTTGTGACTGCCAGGACCCTCACTCATTTAAGACACCATGGAAATTAACCGAGAAGACAGGGCCTATCTCTTATGTAACAATACCAAGATCAAGTTGCATGGACATTTAGAAAGGTGGAATTCCCCAGGTGAGATCCACAGGGGATATTGCTATAATTTCAGGGGGGAAAAGCATTAGGGGAAATGCATTGGTTTCCAGCCCCTCTGGTTCACGTGAGGGGCTCATCATGGCACGTGAGTTACTCATTAGCTGTGCATGTCCCATATGGCAGATTCCCATGCCCTGGAGTGACCAGAAGGCTAATTACATATTCACCATGCAAACACATCCCCCACCCTCAACCTCACATCAACCCTAGCTCCCTCGGGGTTTATAATGGTGTAGCAGGTCCTCCCAGGCTTACTGCACTGTGTACGGAACATGATTTGACTTGGTCGGTATTCTTAGCTATTCATGCTGTCTTTCTGCAACTATAGTGAATGTAGATAGAGAATGAAGCCAGACATTTCTGTCATGGATTTCTGTTAAAATTACCATGACAGCAATTATTGATTTTGCTCTCTGTTACAACATCAATTGACATCCTTAGTGATTCAGCTTGGGATAAAGGGGAATGCTATCTTGATAAGTCATGAATCAGCTTTACGTCGTTCTGCCATAAACCACTCTCTCTCTCTCTCTCTCTCTCTCTCTCTCTCTCTCTCTCTCTCTCCCTCTTTCTTTCTTTCTGTCCCTTTCTCTCTTCAGGACAAAAAGGACCAGGTTGCTTGACCATAGTGGTGACAGCACGATTTACACTACACAGGGGACAAAATGGCGATATGATTATACTTGCACACCCACAACATAGTTACAGCACTAAAAGACCCACAGTACTGTTGACAGCCCTTTTCTGGCTGTCATCGGGGTGGATTTACAATCCATGAGGACAGCGGACAGCGGCGTCTAGTAGGATTAGTCGACAGATTTATCGTTAATCCATCATCTCCACCCTAATCCCCTCCCCTAGTAGTGCTAATAATCCGCCCTTGGTGCCTTCTTCTTAGATACTTTACACTAACAGCTCACACATAATCAACAGGGCCTCTCCCCACTGTGGGTATACTCCAGAGAAATACTCATCGCTCTTAAGATATGATGAGAACTATTTTATGGCTAAATTTGCCATGTGGCGAGAGAATATTATTACATATTACATTTTGTACATCATAAAAAGAATTCGAAAAAACATTTTGTGTTAAACCTTTCTTCAGGCTCCGAATACTAAAGCATAACGAAATGTTTAACACAAAACTTCATTAGGTATGCATTCCTTCAACCTGCGAATAGATGGATAATAAAACTGTTGAGCTATAGAGTTGGCCTCTTGGGGAATTAATGATTGATTTACATGCGAATATACTTGAAAACCTTCATGCTGGAAATAGTAAGATATATCACAGAGTATAAAATATCGAGATGATAAGGGGGTATGCGGAAAAAGATAATGGATATCATTAATGCATGTGAGTGTGCAGGTGGTTGGTTCTCACCTTATAATGACACGTCTACATCCTTTCCTTTCTTACCACTACAATCAGAGATACGCCTCATTGTACCAACCCCTCTCCACTCTCCGCACGTTGGCCCTTACATACTACAATGGTACAATCAGAGGCATGACCCAAACTACCAACGCTGATGTATCACCACTCATCAGCAACTCATCATATACCCAGGCTCATTTCATACTACTTTATAATGCATCCATCTATTTCAATACAACTTTATTCCTTTTTTTGTAGGCCAGGCTTTAGCGGATCATCGTAATGAATTGCAATTTCTAGTGTACCCTTGCAGGCTGGAGCAAAGATGTTATCAACCCACACAATACACAATATTCCCTGGAAACAGAGTAAGACATTCCTGATTAGAACCCTCCTTGATGATCCCCCTCAGAGGATCTAATTAAAGGATGAAGGGGAAAAACAGGGGGTAATTCTCATAAAGGACATATGGCTGCCACCTCCATCTCTGCCGCTTCTGGTTGAGGAGATCAAAAAGTGTCTTCTAATTCCCCCTGAGCTTGTTCCCGGCTGGTGATTATCCCATAGGATTACACATTATAGCGGGTCTGTAATCATGTGGGGACCAGCGATGATTGTTATTGTGGGCCGCTGGGATGATAGTGATTATTTCGTGGTTTGCTGTACATGCTCGGAGCATCTGTATATCAATGCCTATGTTTCTCTCTCTTCACTAGCTTACTTACCTATATCAGACATCTCACTGTACGCCTTCTTCCATTTAAGCATTTAAATGTTATATCATATATTGTCATGATATATCATCTTTAGCATCTGAGTGCTAGTAGAATCACTACATTTTAGTCTATGCAAATCTTTTGATAAGCGTTAAATGTTTGCGTCAAATATGAAGAGGCACTTCCTCAAAAATTGAAAGTGGAGAGATTTAGTTAATACACCTATATTAGAAAATGGTCGTTAGCTAGTGTTGATATCACAGTAAATTTCATAAAAAGATATCAGGTCAGGGGAAGAGCCTTTGAATACCCTGGAGACCATTTCAATTAACCCCTGAATCAAGTCCCACCATGTGCAACAACAAGATCCAGACCATTATATTTGCTCTCCCACCTATTCAAATACTCAGCTATTCACAAAATGCAGTATCCCAGGTGGCACTCCCCACTCCACAATCTCATGCCCATGTCCAATTAGCCCGTAGCCAATGGGGGGGACGGGGGGGACGCGTCCCCCCCCCCCCACGGGCCTACAGACAAGAAAAGGTCCACATCATGGAGCCCTAAAAACTGGCTATCTGGAGCTTTTTATGTTTTTTCAATCGGATAATTATTAAGGTTTCTATTGAGGAAAATGCGGGGAGAAATCTTTCATAGAAATGATTTTGTCAATTTAGGTATTTTCAGAAGGCACCTATACATATAAAGCAACACTTAATTGGTTGGACCTGGGGGGGGGACCTGGACAGACAGAGCGGGACAGTGGGTGCTCAGGGGCTGGTACACCAATTGGTTGGACCTGGGCGGGGAGACCTGGGTGGAGTCGGGGACAGAATCTTTTGGGAGGGGGTCGATGGGTCTTTCGATTTGATGGTCCCTTGGACTTGCGATCCAGTGGAAAAGTGTGGCTCCAGAGGGGATATAGTGACCTGGTGACCTGGGATGTTTTCCAGGGACTTTATGACTTTTAATGTTTAATAATAATAATAGCTTTTATTGACAACAAAGGGGAGGTCATTACTGACCTATGTGTCATACAATAAGTTCACTACAATACACTACAAAACTATGTTCTACAAAACTAAAGAGTATATGTGATCTACAGATAATGATGTTTAGCACACAGAGACAAATTCACACATACACACACACATACAGGCAGCCATACTTACAGAGTCAACTAAGATATAGATCTACACACATGGCATACACAACCAAGGCGGGTCGCTCACATCTGTAATACATACATTTAAATACAGGCTATGTACAGCACATGTGTCTCAAAATAGTGATAAAACTGTATATGTTATATTTGCTGCCATAGGTTAAAGCTGCTGCTGCCTTTGTTTGAAGGCAGAGTATACAAATTTGGCAAGAGCATTCATAATACCATGGTCAGTTTCCTTCATAACTACAGTGAATTTGTCTAATGCTGTCTTGTCCTGGTAATTAACAATTTTTCCATCTAGATATTTTTCAAAAGTTGTTCGAAGTGTATCGTGCATTTCGCACATTGTTAGAAAATGTATTTCATCATCTACAGCACCAGTAGAGCAATATAGGCAGATTCTGTCACACTCAGGTTTTGGGGGTCTACAGTGCCTCCCAGTCTCTATGCCAAGGTTATGAGAACTTAGTCTAAACTGTGTTAATGCAGTCCTGTAGTTTTGATTAGTTATATTAAACAGATAGTGTTCGAGCCGAAACTCTGTTTTAAATTTATTGTATGTTCTTAGCTTCTTACCCTCCCCAGCCAGTGTAATCTCAGTCATAATGTGTTCCCTATATTTAGTGTGAATAGGTTCTATTGCACTAGATACAATTTTCTGTTCTTTGGAAGTTGACTGATTGGCCCAGAGTTGGCTATATTTCGCACCTAGTGAGTGTAGTAAATCTTTAATACTTTTACACCAGTTATCCTGGCCATCTGTTTCAAGGTTGTATAGTTTCAGATAACATTTATGTAGAATATGTGAATCTTTCAGGTTGAGCACCCTATCCCAATATTTAATCGCCCGTGTCTCCCATTGAGCTTTTAGAGGCACTCTCCCAGTATCTGCATAGACAGCAGCTGAAGTAGTCTGCTTTCTTACACCAAGCATTGATTTTAAGTATCTTAGATGTATCAACTCAAATTTATCAACCTTTCTGCCTTTGTTCATGCCCCATATTTCACATCCATAGTCAAGACAGGGTCTTATTTGCGTGTCAAACAGCTTAAGAGCTAGTCTAGGCTTTGGTTTCCCAATATGTTGGTAGCAACATGAATATGACTGGTAAATTGCTTTCCTTCCTTTATCACAAAGTTGGTTATAGGTTTCATGAAATATATCTTTGTGACTAGCATTTAGTATGAAACCTAGGTATTTATACGAGTCTACCCTTTCCAAGACTTCATCACCATATGTAAAGTCCACTCTGTTGTCTTGTTTTTTGTCATTAAACACCACAATATTTGACTTGATCATGTTAACGATTTAATGCCAACTTTTACAGTATTGAAATAGCCTGTCAAGTTGTTTCTGAAGGTCCTCTGGTGAGGTAGCAAGTAAAACCAAGTCATCTGCATACAGAAGATATGCGACATCCATTCCATATATAGTCACTCCACTGCCAGAGTCTAGGTATTGATTAATATCTGCTAGATAGGTGTCGAATAGTTTTGGGCTTAACACTCCTCCCTGCAATACGCCATATGTACTATCTATATCCTCACTTAAGACTGAGTTTATACGTACTTTTGAATGGGATTTCTTATATAGATCAATAAGGATTTGTAAAGATTTCCCTTTAACATTGTTACACATCAGTTTATAGAATAGTGCTCTCCTATTTATATAGTCAAATGCCTTTGTAAAATCAATAAAGCAACAGTAGAGGGTTTTACGTTCAGCTTGCACCATCTTTACAGCAGTATATAATATAAAAACATTATCGGATGTTCTGCTGTTCTCAACAAAACCGTTCTGTAAAGGGTCGTTCTGATTTAGCATATCGTTGTTGAACTTAAGTCTATTATTTATGATGATTTCAAAAAGTTTACATGTGCTATTCATTATAGTAATTTTCCTGTAGTTATCAGGATTGGCCCTATCACCTTTCTTGTGTAAAGGACTGATGATGCCCTCTACCCATTTTGCAGGAAATTCACCTGTTTCCCACACACAGTTAAAGACAATATATAGGATATCTGTAAAAATTCTCCCACCTTCTTTTAAGAATTCAGCCGGAATGCCATCAGTTCCTGTGGCCTTGTTAGTCTTAAGGGTTTTTAGAGCATATTCAATTTCACACATTGTGATTGGAGAGTCAAGGAGTGACTCTATAGACTTTTCAGTGTTGGTTGTCTGATAGCCAAATTCGGATTGTTCGACCAACTCCTCTATATGGTTCATGTTATCATGGTCAAAATATTCAATATGAGGAGGGGTCTGCTGTTTCTTAAAGTATTGAACAAATGTGTCAATTGGAATCTCACATTGGCTTGGTTTACTTTGTAACTTTTGCCATGATTTCCAGAACCTTTCATTGTTTTCTATTTCTAGCATATTCTCAATCTCTTGGCCTTTACTCCTTTTAGCAGCCCTCCTGGATTTTTGTGTTATTCTATTATATTCCCTTTTGAGTTCAGTGTATCTATTTCTATGAGCCTCATGTTCAATGTTGTGCATTTTACTATATTCATGTGCCTTTTTTTTAGCTACCTTACATTCTTCATCATACCATGCGTTTTGAGGGAAACATGACTTTGTTACCCGGGAGCATTTATTCCCGGGAATAGCTACCGCAAGAAGAGTATAATACGCTTGGACTATTTCATCCATGTTGGCTTGTGCATCCGCCGCTAATGTTATTATATGGTTTTTAAGTTGTCTGCACTTATTACTAGCAATATTATCTTTATACATTTCCTTTTGGGAACGGTCCCACTTGTAGGCTTTATATGTAGCCCCTTTTACTTGACTAGTTTCACAATTTTGTATAGCACCACTCAGACTAAAACTAATAGGTTTATGGTCTGATTCGGGAAGTAGCTCCAATATTTCCAATCTCTCACAAATTCCTATTGAGGTTGACTTACATATCACATAATCAACAACACTCTGACCATTTGTAGTGTAACATGTAAAACCACTGGTGTTTCCTATTTCTCCCAATCTACCGTTCAGTATTACCATATCTGTATCTTTACATACTTGAATCAGTTCTTTACCATTATTGTTTACAACCTTATCTTTTGATTTTCGTTCTGCGGGCAATAGCCCTTCTAGCACCATTCGTGAGTCATTACTAAGTTCATTTGTAGATGCCGTCCGTGCATTGAGATCACCACATAGCATCAATTCACAATCTTGGTTTTCAAATTTACCAATCTGCTCACATATAATATCAAAATAGTTATCATCTTCAGCTGTATATGTTGACCCCTCAGGTGGTATATATATAGCACCTACCACCACATTGCGGGTAAAGCCAAAGAATTTAGAGTCAAAGTGTATCCATATTAAAAAGTCAGATATAATATCCAGTTTTATACCACCCTTAGAACGATTTGATATAAATATGCCTATTCCACCAGAAGATCTTTTTGCATTTGGGTGTTTCAGTTTACGGGTTAACTGGATATATTTATAACCTGGTATATCTGGTTTAAAGTCCTTATTTTTCCATATCTCACTTAAAATAATAACATCATGACTAGTTATTATGTTTTGAATATGGGGATATGTCAGTTTGTCACCCAGACCATGAATGTTCCAGTAATATAGCGATACACTTTTGATTCCACCTTTATTAAGGATGGCCCCCACTTGGTCTGTATGCCCAATGTCCTATTTAGTTGTGAAGGACAGTCGAGCAAGCCTATTGCAGTAGGCCTTTTTTGGCACGCCAGCTAAAATGGATGTTGTCCTTAATGCATGAATTTTGGTAAAAATGAAGTGACCTGGGACCCTTACTTTTTGTGATTTACTGACCTCGGGGGGGAGGGGGATGAAGCCCTCTGCACCCCCAAAAGTCCTAGGGACATGGTCAAAGACGTATGAGGATAAGCGTATAGCGTAAGACGGGGCTCTGCGCGACGTTCCCATTGGTTTAGCATTTTGACGGGGTTCTCGGCGCTACTTTTCAGGCCCAGAGCGCCAGTGTGCCGTGAGGGTGTAGCAGCGGCCAGCTCCCATAGCCCGTAGTGCTAAAGCAACGCATGTTCAGGGGCTATTTAAAAATACTAATCCTTGGAATTTAACTATCATTCGACCATGTACGGGTAGATATTGACATGAACTTAATTATTCTTAGGATTATTTTAGGTTTGTGTGAGAAATTAAGGTGGGGGGAGCTCCGGTAGGTCGTGCAATTTCGCCATTTTGGGGCTTATTTAGCGGAAATCCCGGAACTCGGCCAGGGGAGGACCCGCAATAAACCTATCCAAATCATTATTTATTCTTTATCCTTAACTTTTATATCGTAGTATACTACCAAGAAACACCTATAGATTAATCGTATGTAGTTTAATTATCTATAATTTGTCCAGTTTAGCCATGCCGATAGTGGAAAGTGAAGTGAGATAAGCGCGCATGCAACCTTTCGTGTAGCGATGCGTAGGGTTCACGGGAGGCATGTTTGGGGTGAAAATACCCAACGTACCTGTTGGATCCGCAGTTCTCATGGCTACACATTAACATTTTGGCAAAAAATGTCTAAAGAATCATGAACTATAGGGCCATATCTATCTAACAGTGGTAACATCATTTCATGATTCGAAGGATTACTATTTCTAAATAGCCGCTGAAAACGGGCTCTTTAGCACTACGGCCTATGGGAGCTCGCTGTTCTACACCCTGGTGCAAGCTGGCCTGTCTCGCATATGTAACGCGGTTTCGGCGTGTCAATCTCTCGTCACCGATTATCGCTAACTGCACTCTCTCATACTAGTTATTCATTCCTCTCTGACATGGTCTAATTGTCCTGCAATCCGGGGATATAGACTTTACTATAGGTCCTTGGGACCTAAACCCAAGTCCTTGGGACCTAAAACCAAGTCCTGGGGATGTGCAATCAATTACTTGGGACCTAAGATCTGACACTCTGAGGAACTGTAGTCTACTGAGAAACTGTGGTCTATGGTTTATTCATATAATCTTCAGCAGATGCATTTCATGGTGAGGAGGCTGGGGTATGGTGAGGGAAGGGGTGCCTGTGACTCTTCTCTGACCACATACACTGAAAACTATGAAGTCCCCAAGGTTGTCTCATTTAGTCCCCAGGCTATATATTGTATGCTATTGGGCCCCTATGAGCCACAATATTCCACCGGATCTGAAGTCCAGGGGACCATCAAATCAAAAGACCCAGTGACCCCCTCCCAAAAGATTCTTGTAAGACATTTGTAAGACTGGGCTAAGACTCACTTTAAATGTTTGTCTGTGCACTCTTGTGAGCTAGGTGCCATCTGTCAGATATACAGGTAAAGTATAAACCCTGCAAACCAGGCACAGAATAATTTTGGGCTGCTAGTCCTAAACCTGTCTAGAAGTAGTTTATTGTTTTTCATGTAGGGGCCCAATCTCTAACATACAATATGTAGCCTGGGGACTAAATGAGACAACCTTGGGGACTTCATAGTTTTCTGTGTAGGCCTATGTGTTTTCAGTGAGGGGAATAGGAAAACAGAGAAAACCAGTGGCAGGGGAACGAAACATGAGGGAATTGGTGAGGGAGGCTGTAGATGTGAGATGGGAAGATGAGCATGGGGGGAGGCATGGAGGAGAGAAATACCTTGAGGGAGAGAAAGTCAGCGTAGGAGGAGGAGAATGGATATGATGAAGGTAGCCTCCCCCTTACTGAAAAACCTTGATTTACCCCTGATTTATGGCTGCAAATTAGTTCAATTTTAGCACTCAGAATCCACCAGAATGCACCATTTGCCTTCTTGATTTCGAAAATTTCCTGGGGGGGCATGCCCCCAGACCCCCCTAGGGAGGTCGCTGCGCTTCGCTTGCGAATTCGCTGCGCTTCGCTTGCGACCATACAGATTCTCTAAATTGGTCCACTTTCATGGTCAAGGTCCCCCCCCCACAGGAAACTCTGGATACGGGCCTGATTTAAGTGACTCTCCTGATCCCAGCTGACCCCCAAATGGGGCTTCTGCTACATCACATGACCTCATCTCGTCCTCCCGGGCACCATTCGGGTATCTTAACTACCCCAGAATCACGTTTGACCTCCTGACCCCTTGGGACGCTAAAACGGGTCATGTGACTGGAACGATCTGCTGCACAGTTCCTAAGGTCATGTGGCTTCTGCTGAGGTCATGGTCAAGGTCTTGTATTTGCCGTAAGATGGGCAAATGAAGAATTCTGATACACTTATCATATTGTGGACGGACAATCACATTTCTTTATATAGTTTTGTTATTGTTAATATGATTTTAATTTGACACAAGACGCCATGGAAGGCCAGCCCTTCATTTGCTGCTCTAAATGGAAAGCTCCAAGTGAGAGAATCTGTCACTGGTCCTCTCATCATCTCGTTCGTGCCGAGGAAAAGAAGTTTTTCTCTTTATTAGTACATATGTGTTCTGCACCAGATGAGCTTACAAGAAACACTCCCAATGTCATAGAAGATTGCATTTCTCGGGAGCAGCGGAAGAGTCACGCAGCCTATTGCATTATAGTAGGCACCTTCTGATTGGTCAGATCAGTCTGAGGCTGTGTCCAGTCTGTTGGTTGCTAGGTTGCTGTTTTTAGTGCACAGATCGGAAACACGTCATGGTGATATCGGGATAGGAGGTGGAGACGATGAGGGAGGCAGTCGTGGTAATACTACCAGTAAAAGGATATTTGCCGCAAGCCGACACAATAAATAAGGTGAAGGGTGGTAGTGGGATGGATAGTGGAGGTGTCAGGTACAGGAGACAATGACAGGGAAGTGAAAGACAAAGGCTCCAGAAAAATGGCAGAGGGAAGAAATGCTGCTGACCTTGTGAGAGAGGACATTTCAAGAATCTTGCAGTATCTATAAAGACAAAACACAGACCTATTAATAGAACTACAATGACAGACATAGTTCAGTTTTAGATGTATAAATATGTGGTGGACTGTGTGAGTTGACAGAACACCATAGACACAGACATTATTGTAAAAAGATTATAGTACTCTATATTTACTGGAAAAGACAGATGAAGACACACACTCAGGAGGGAGAGAGACACGACAGGCACAATTGAGGGCAGCTGTAGATTGAGACCCAAAGAACGAGTGGGTAGGAGGTGGAGAATTGAGCAGCGGGTACATGTATTCAATATAGTGTGACCTGTTTGCAGGTGGACCCCTAACCCTGGTTACCCATACAGAGGGAGGTGGGACTCGAGCTGCATGATATGGAGAATTGGACAGCTCCTACACCCCTGAGGCTTCACAGTAGGCCTCAGCTGAAGATGGACTCTCACCGCCTACGCTGACCACGCCTGGCTTCCTCTCATATTGACACCTGTCAAGCGGACAGGGAGCCCAATATGTCAGCACAGGGAGAGACCCCATGCGTAGCTCTATTCACTGACACTGAAGGGCAAAATAACAGTCCATGTATTTAGTGGCGTTGTGAAAATAGTCACCACTGCAATCAGGCATCATGTCGGCTCTCAAAGGGGAATCAATTAAATCAATAGAAGCAACCGATCTACTTGCCTTGACCGGAAAAGGAAATTCCATGATCAATTAATATATATTCGGAGCCGCCAAACAAAGACAGACTTTGTCACTGGATAAATATACTGAAAACTCAACAAGAAAATGAAGTATATAAGTGCTTGATATTAAGTTGTGCATATTGGGAGAAAACTGATACTACTTATTGAAACAAAAAAGCAGTATTCAATAAATTCATCAATTTGTAATCTTTACAAATATTTCACAGCACAATTTCCCCATGTTACAATCTGGTCGACAGACAACATCCCCCCTCCCATTCAATAGTTCTAGCTGAAAACCAGCCGGAGATATTCATTCACGGAGCGTTTAATGAGTGTGTTCTGTTGAAAAAATTGGAATGAGCCAGACTATCTCTCAATATTGTTTGCAGCAACAATTGTCAGGAGACTTCATGTTTCCTCTGTGTATTCTATGAAATCTGAGACCTTATCGGTCCCAATGAAAGTTAAAAACACTTTTCATGCGAATTGAAAATCATATTGGCTAACAGGGAATTCTAACTTAAATCAACATCTTTCATCTATTCAGTTTCATTTTCATATAAAATAAAAAGAGGGATTAGCATTCAAGGCGACACAGGGGTATTATATATTTCTGTACAGGATTTGGGTACATTGTACATAGCACTTTTAAAGCAATAAAAATAGTATTCCATACAAGTTTGTTAAAGGGTGAATCCACTGAGGCAAATCCATCGGATCGGATGAACGTTCACAATGTTAAACCTATCCATGGACGAATCACGTCCGATCCGACAGATTCACCTCAGTGGATTCACCCCTTTAGTGATATGCAGCTTAAGATACTAATCTGTGATACCATCTTACTGCCAGTTGCATTTACACTGTGTAGTTAATGAATCAATCCAGAAGGAAGATCATTATAACTATACAAGAATATAAAAAATATACCTAAAGAACTCTTAGGTTTAGAGTGTGTCAGCTTGTTTAGCACCTTTAAGTCTATTGGAGCCTTATCTTATAGTAGACAAATACCAGCTCCAGTCAGTGTTTAACCTGGATCCCCCACCACCCATATAATATATATTATGAGCAGGCAGGCAGAAAGGGGTATCCCCGCGGGATTAGTACCAATTTTAACCACAAGGGGGCTTCACCATGGCCTAAAATGGAATGGAATAATCAGGCTAATATTTGCTTTTTAGTAATTTTTTTCTGCAGAATTCAGTAGTTTTATACAAAATATTCCATTTTTGTTCTAAAGCTTCCTTATTTGGAATGTAAAGAGAACGTTTTGGAGCCAAACTGGGTGTCTTTGTTGATGTGTGTTGCCATGGAAACCTGATTTTCTTTCCACATTAAAAAAATAAAGAAGCCCATTGATAGGATGATTTACAAGGATCACTATGGTCAAAACGGAATAAAATTACCATTTCTAGATCAAAGTCTATGGTCTATAGGATGGAAATGAATGATCATTTTCTAAGTATTATAATTAAGCTAATTCAATAGAGATATCTTGGAAACTATGAGACTTAGAACTTATTAATGTTTTGGCTAGGGCAGTGCCCACCCATATTCGTGAAGCCATTTCTCAAAAACTAGAAATGAAATCTTATTGTGAAATATATCACTGGAAAGCTTATGATGGCAATCTTAAAGTTGACTTTTTCGTTGGATATCCATTTTCCCTTGCCTGTACACACATATATATATAGGGCTGAGCACCTGCTCCCGACTGTTGGGCTACCCAGATTTACACCTTGAGCCCAGACATGTTGTAGGCTAACACTTGCAGAGACTGGTAGGTGTGAGGTTGGGCCTCCACCTGTTAGTGACTACACACCTACTGACCAGGCCTGAAGGCACCCTGCATCCTCTGCCCACTAAAGTGTAAAACGTCATTCAGCCTCTGCACACCAGCAGTGTTTCCACTGCCGTGATTAAGTTACACAAGTAGGCATACCACCTCCTCACATCTGCCAGTCCGAGCCACCTCTCCATATCAGGAAGGGTCATGAGGCAGTCTACAGCCTACCACAAACCAACAGACATGATTTGTTTGATTTTCAACGAGATCAGGCAACAGGTCAGCTTATCCTGATGTAAAAAAGATGACCCGGTCTGAGGCCTGCAGTGATATTGGGGAGTATAAAAGTTCAATATTTCAAGTCATTGAATTGGCCATGGGATCAAATTCTGCCAGCCCTCAAAAGCACCCAAGTCATCAGTATGATGTAAACCTTAATGGTCTATAACGCTAATGGTATGGTTGGGAAAGCAGAAGTGTACTAGGCTCCCCCGAAATCATTTCATCCAAATCCAAGATGCCCACACATTACCATTTTATCAAAACCCTCATTTTGCCTGCCAGCCACATTTTTAGTACTGTTCTAGTTTACTATGTGATTATGTATTAGTGGTGATTGTGGACATTACCTGGTATAGAACCCCCTTTGAGAGATACAGGGGACTGCAGGCCTAAGTGGGTGTATGAGGGGTGGACTGGTTTGTACAAGGTGTCACATCAAAGTACGAGAATCATGAATGCCCCCTACGCACATTTTTCCGCAAATTTTTTTTTTTGATATTCCATTGGGTATATATATCTTAATTCGAAATCTCCATCCAGATTCAAAATGGCCGCTTTACCCCCTGATAATGTAACCATCTAGCAACAGCACCTTGATGGAAAAAAAAACCAATCCTAAACTGCCTCCTGCTTCCTCTGGCTAATGATTATGAGAGAAAAAAGTGACAAAAAGATCAAGGAAATTGCATTTTAACTGGGAAAGCAGCTTAAATTCTGGTGCAAATTGTCTGGCCTGGCTTTGCAATTTCTGCCGGGGCATAACACAGTGGAAAGCTAAACTATGCAGAATCTAAACAGCTTTAACATTGCAGGTTGGAATTATTTTTGAATAATCATTGATTATAACTGGAGGGTTTTGTATGCAAACCTCAATGTTATCAAACCTCAACAAAATTGCACTTTATGTTTACATGTAAGTAGAGCATTACTTTGATATGCTAAGGCTTGTAGTCGGTATTTCTGTTTCAACATGTCTGATTAACATGTATACACATTTCATTTAAAAAAGCGAAGTAAAAAGTATACTACTGTGTGTAGCATGCAGATCATCCATTTTGCAGCTGCTCACCCATAGTTATTATGGAGGTAATGGTAACAATGATGGAGAGGTAGGGGAGGGGAGAATACAGTCAATAGGCACACAGGAAGTAGGCATGAAGGGGACAGGAAGGAGGTTGTTGTGGGTGTGCATGCGCATGAAGTAATAGAGATGGAGGACACAGATGTCAACACAATGGCTTCGTAACCCACTGCACACCATTAGTGGGAAAAAAAGGTACCACTCCCACAGGCTAGGTATCTGTTAGAGGCATACAATGTCTGGCCGATCCTCTTTTTTTTTGCGCCATGGAATTGAGTACAGCTTGGCTATGGGGTTCCCTAAAAACCTCTTCCTCCAATGCCAACCTGATACCCGGTGCAGCCCTGCTTGAGTCTACTACATCATGACAACCCTTTATGTCCAGCATGATTCTAGAATGCTGGCAAAGGACAATTTGAGCAATATCTTACCCACAAAGGGTTAAGAGCACACCTACTTATAGCCGGTAGATGTGTTAAAGTGGCAGTAACACAAGAAATACTTCCCTGATTATTCACCCTACTGCAGACTACTGAGCAAGAGGACACAGTGTAGATATCTCCTAATACCTCCATATATAAAGTTAATGTCTGCTGAAGCTTCACAGTCCTGGGTACTGAGGAGTAGCCTCTGTTACATACACTCCATCTGATGGAAGGTAGCATACTGGTAATAGCAGCATAACATACAGAATTACATCAATATTTTATATATGACAAATATGAGCTCAAGGAGATCAATATCTATATGTACAAATGTAAAAAAGTGAAAGGCCATGATACATTAAAGCATTATAACTTTGGCATCATGCACAACTGGAAAGACATATAGAACTGGTCTCAAAGATGATTTTCTAAAAACTCTATACTTGATCTTAAAGATCACAGAAAAGGTACAGTGCCTTGCATTAAATCTCTAGGTGATATTCAAATGAAATCTTTGATGCTTAAGCAGAGAGATAATAAAATAAGGTATATGTAGATAATTCATGGCTCGTAAGTGTTAGGCCATATGCGCATCCATTTTCGGGGGCTAGAGGTTCGATGAGGTAACACCAGGTAAACACCCATAGACTTAGCATTGACTAAAACTCCGACAAGTGACACCCTCTATTGGGAATATCTAGGTTCTTTACTCTGCCGCCTAACTAAATATGGGGTGCCGCAGTAACACCTATGTGCCCTTTATAACACAATGACGTAGTTTTTCATATTATAAGAAGGAATGACAGACAAACAGAAAGATATATATATACATGTTACAAGCAAATGGACGAAAATAGGGACAGAAAGACAGAGGCAGAGAATGAGTTACATTATTTTAAATGAACTTTCACAAATTCAGAGATATCTTTGTTCAAACAATAACAAAGCGCATACACACATCAAAAATGTAATAACTTACTATTGATAAGATGATGTGTAGTCATGGTTAGGGTGGCCATGCCCAGGTCAGCCCCAAGCTACCCTCCCCATTCCTTTCCACCCAATCATCTCCCCACTCAAGTATCGACCAACCAGCTGACAGCTATAAATTACTCGTATTTGTTGCAGGTGGCAGACACCAAATTGAGACATTTAGCCTGCACCCTGGCAGCCCTAGGGGTTTGGCTGAACTCCTGCAGGTCTCCATCCAGAGACCATCTCTGCATGTCATCCCTAAACACTGCCCCCTCCCCTAGGCTCTCCTCATGCCCACTGACACCAAAAGAGGTGTCATGCTGAATCATGTGACCTTATATTGTCCTGCCAGGCACGGTCTGGGTTTGTCTACTGTCCAAGAATCACATCTGACCTTTTGACCCTACTTCTGCTCAGAATTTTGCTACTAGTAAGATGGACGAATAAGAAGTTCTTATAGATTATACCAGCCTTACACTCACATTTCTGCAACGTTACTCAGATTAAGGGTGGATGCTGCATCTTTCTGGAAATAGAAGTGGACAAGGGAACTTGAATGCTCCTCATCCTGTCATGTGACTGAAATGATTATCAGCACTGTCCCCAAATGTATATGTGGTGCTCTATATGGAAACCTCCCAGTAAGATGTTCTGTTACAAGCTCTCCGGTTGTGTAGATTGTGTCAGCTAAAATGGGGTTATCAGTATAATAGTTTGCACCATTATGAGGTCACAAACAGCAATGCAATGTTGATTGTGTTTCTTGGGAGCAGCGGAAGTGTCACGTAGCCAATTGCATTACACAGAGAAAAGAAGTAGAATCACTGTGACTCCCGACTTGATCACTGAGGTAACTCTCCCAAGGACTCTAAAGTGACTCCCTAACTTTAGCAGGACTCTATAATATCTCTATAATGACCCCTATTCTAAGACTCCCTAATGATTGGGAGTCACTTTAGAGTCATAGGGAGAGTTACCTCAGTGATTGAGTCCAGGCTCTCATTTGTCATCGTGATTCTATTTCTATTCTCTGTGTATAACAGGCATCTCTTGATTGGTCAGAGCAGTCGGACCAAGAAATGAGAGGATGTGTCTGGTTTATTGGCCTCTCTGTCACTTAATTTTCATGCACACATCACAAACCCATTATTGTAAGGTCAAAATAGAGCAGCAGAGGAATAGGGAAAGCCATGAGATGTACCTATCTCACCAATGTTAGGTTATATCCACAGTGCTACCTGCCTACAATGGGAGAAATGAGGGACATTAGTGGGATGGAAGTAGAGAGGGGTATAGTGTTATCAAAAGGCATACAGTGGATAGCAAGTGGGAAAGGTGGCCCATGGATTGAGGAAAGAACAATATGAGGGAAAAGAGAAATATTGAGGGATGAAAAGAGAGACATGAAGGAAAAGAGAGATATTGTGAGAGGAAGAGCAAAAGCAGCATACACATTGACTTGAATGTAGTGAATACAGTTACTTGGATGTGCTGCCCTCATGCATTGCCTCATGCTAATAGTATAGTATAGTATTCCTTTATCTATACTGAGTAGGATATAGAGGCCGCGGGCCCGGGTTATGTAGTACCCAGTTTCACCGTTGGTGGTCTGGGTGTTTTATGATGAACTTACGACCTTTGTGTAAAGTAACAGAGAGTTTTGTTTGTTGGGTTATCAGAAAAACAAAAAGAAAACTGTTTGTAACTTTACATAAAAAGTGTATGTTCATCATAAAACACCCAGACCACCAACGGTGAAGCTGGGTATCATAATTGAATAGTGTAATAAGCTGCATAATATAGTAATTCTGATGTTACCAGTTATCAGAGGCGTAGTTATCAGGGGCTCAAACCAACCGAATTTAATCTTTCTGTGCATACTTTCATGGGAATCTCATGGAAAATTTGTGTTTAAGGCCACTTTGGTTCTGATTTGGGACGACCCAGGCCTCTCAGCCCCTACTTTTCATATGTGAAGTTTTGGAATAATTCCTCAATGATTGGTGGGGTGGAGGCTGCCCCCCTTTTCATATGCCACTGGTTATGACAAAGCGGTCATTAGGACTTATGATATAATTTTAAGCTCATAAGTAGAATAGGGTGATGATTGTTGTCCTGTATGGACTGAGACAATGATGGCGCCTACTGATTGTGACACTGATCTCCATACAGACAGCCTTTATTATTGGATATTGAAATTGACAGGCCTCTCCCTAAAAGACAGCATCGAATAAATCTATCAGTTTGTAATTTTCACAAATATTTCAGCAACAGTTTGTCTGGACGACTGAATGTTTCCTTAGTGGATTCTAAAATCTCCAAGACCTGGTCCAAGTGGAATTTGTAGCTATATTGAATTTGAAATCATATTGACATGCAGGGTATAGTATTGAATGCGAATATCACATTCATATTCAGTCTGATGTTCATATGATGAACAGGGTAAATCAAGGGCAGAATATGGCTTTTGGAATTGCCCTGTGGTATTGTTCACACTGCTTTGCTGTCATACCAAGAGCTAAACATGAAACCTTTAGGCATCATGTAGCTCAGAAAGCAATATCAATATCAGAGGAGTAAGCATACATGGCTCAAACTTTGGTACAGATGAATAATTTGTTTGTTAATCCCTCTTTGTTAATCAGTCCGAGTGTTGACGGCAGCCACAGTAAATAGTGGGTGTGTCTCCACCTGTTAGTGACTACACACCCGCTGCCCAGGCCTTAAGGCACCCTGCATCCTCTGCCTGCTAAAGTGTGAAACGACGTTCAGCCTCCGCGCACCCGCAGTGTTTCCACTGCCGTGATTAAGTTACACAAGTAGGCATCCTACCTCCTCACACCTGCTAGTCCAGGCCTGCTTTCTCATATAAGTATGGGTCATGACCTGCAATATCAGAAGAGAATATTGTCTTCTTCCATGAATTGTCTTCCTATTCATTTTCATTCATCCAACACGCAGGCCAGTAGCGATGGCTATACCTATTTGAATATTCGATAGTCCTATGGATTGATAATTTCAAATGTAAGACCTATATTTAAAATGGCCGTTCTACCCGCCATCTCCTCATACTAACCAGCAACACCTCCATACTGTTGGAATCAGCCTTTGCTAGTCTACATCCCACTCCCTCAGGGTGAAAAACCTATGAGAAAAAAATAGCCACAAAAAGCTCTATCCTCCCTGCCTACCAGTCGACTCCTCTACTCCCAGTCATCAATAAACATGTAAATGCCTTCCCAGATTCAGTCAAGATTCAACACGAAAATTGCATTTTGGTTGGAAAAAATGGGCCTGGGTACAATTCGTCTGGCCCAACTTTGCACTGAAGCCTTTGACCATAAACATTGAATATATATTCACATTGCATGTATGCAATACCCTCATATCATTTACATCTTTTGATGTATTGACCTATACACAGTATGACTATTTTAAAATCCAAAGTTGGCATCATAACAACCTCAAACATTGATGTGTGGAAGCATAGTTGAACACCCGGATGCTTTTATATGTAAGCCTCAATGTATCCAATCACCGCAAAATTAGTAGGGCATCATTTTTATATACTGATAGTCAGCTTTTCTGCCTCAGGAAATGTCTAATAGGCCGAAACTGTAGTGACGGTTTATTTAGAAATATTTATTTCTGTCATCCAAAAATCATTTTGTTGTTGTTGGTTGTGTTTATTGATGAATTTATCATTGATATAATAAATTTATCTCTACGAGATAAATATTTCATTGAAAAAAGGGAAATAGAAAAATATCTTGGCAGCCAAGCAACAAAGGACAATGTTCGTTGAGTACGCAAATGCAAATCATCCTTTTTCCAGCTGCTCATGCATAGTACTTAAGGGGGTAACGGTAACAATGATGGAGAAGTGGCGGGGGGGGGGGAAGCCAAAAGGCACCCAGGAAGTAGGCATGAAGGAAACAGGAAGGGGGCTGATGGGGGTGCGCATGTGCATGAAGTAATAGAGATGGAGGGGGCAGATGTCGACACAATGGCTTCATAACTCACTGTACACTATTAGTAAAAGAACGCTTCCACTCACAGAGGTTTTAAATCTGGTCAGGCCATACAATGGATTGCTGACACTCACATTGAGTCGGGTAAACCTGGGGTATGGGACCCAATACACACCCCTTTCTTCAATGTTACACCCTAATATCCAGTCCTATCCTTTGTCATCAATGGGGATATGCAATTTAAATCTTTGATAAGGGCCCCGTTTGGTGTGCTCACCAGGGCTGTATTAGGACCTTTTTGAAGTAGGCATGTAGGGTTGGCATGATGTATCAATGATGGAAAAAAGTGCATATCACATAAAAGCGCTATGTGGTGCTTAAACAGTTTGGAGGACAACCACTATCATTAGTAGTTATGTTTAAGCAAAAACAAAATAAATACTTCTCTGAGTATTCACCATAATGTACACTATTGGGACATAGGCTACAAGCAATGGAAATATCCCCTATAACCTCCACTGAGGAGTAGTATAATCAAATTGGCTTCTGTTGCATACACTTCATTTGATACGCTGTAGCATTGGCACTACTAGTCTGAAATCATTGAAAAAATATGAGCCTTATATGTGTACGCTTATTTTTCGTTAGATGCACATGGATATCAATATCTATATGTACAGAGGTAGAGAAGTGAAAGGTCATACATTAAAGTGACAGTTCTGTATGCGATCCATTTACCATGATATAAGTGGCATTTGCTGCATTAGAGACAAGTGTACATACAGCATTGAACCTTGGTTTCCTTTATTATACTATCAGGTGAATTTGCCTATCAAACTGTAAGATATAGTACATTGCACTTAAAGGTATTTTGAAGAGGCAGGGGGGATATGGGCAGTACTACTTTGGCACTATAGAAATGTATGTTTACAATGCAAATTTACCAAAAGCGCTTTACTTGATGTTGCTTTATTGTATAGTTGATCACAGGAATGCTATATTGGATGGCCTTGAATTTCTGAGTGGCACGGAAATCAAATCCTTGATGCTTAAAAGCAAATGGATGAAGACGGGGACAAAAGACAGAGGTAGAGGATGACAAACATTTAGAGAGAGGCAGAGACATAAATAGTTTGAGATGACAGATTTACATATTTCAAAACACAATTATTTTCATGAATATATTCCTTAGTTCAGATAATGACAAAAGGCACTGAATATCAGATACATACTATCCATAGTATTCCATCTTGTTTGTTGATGCAGCGTAGGAATACTGACAAATGACATATACCTTAGGGTTCTTACTATTGATGAGTTAATGTGTAGTCATGGTGAAGGTGATGGGCACCAGGTGCCAGGTTACCCATGTGTCAGGTCTCCCTTTCCTATCCCCATCCACACCATCACCTCCCCACTCAGGTCCTGGAGG
Source organism: Harmothoe impar (assembly GCA_947462335.1). Taxonomy (NCBI): domain Eukaryota; kingdom Metazoa; phylum Annelida; class Polychaeta; order Phyllodocida; family Polynoidae; genus Harmothoe; species Harmothoe impar. The sequence continues at coordinate 60,020,943 of OX381712.1, read as the reverse complement.
TTTGGCTGAACTCCTGCTAGTCTCCATCCTAAACACATGCCCTCCCTACACTGCTTGGCCTCCAGGCCCTCCTCATCCCCGTGTCCCAGCTGAACCCCTAAATGGGTCTTCTGCTACATCACATGACCTCATTGTATCTTTGCAGGCACCATCGGGTATCTCCACTTCCCCAAAAACATGTTTGACCTTTTGACCTTGTAGGACAGTATAAATACAAATGTGACATTGACTGGGAAAAGGGACCTTAATGCACGCTGCACTAAGGGCTCTTTTCGCAGATCGTGCCACAAATGGGTTTTTTTTTGTGTATCGCACCACGCTGATGATATAGTGAATGGTGCATTAATACAAGTAGAATAGGCTAACACTGTTCAGAACTGACTGACTGGACTGAAACAATAAAACGCCTACTCATTGTGGTACAAATGTCCATACAGATATCTGGTTGAAGAAAATGATTGGAAACTCCATGAAAAAACTAAGTGTCAGCACTGAATATTAAATCATACATCGTGGGGAGAAAACTGTCAATGTTATTGACATTTACTTGTCTCTCCCTCAAAAAGCAGTATCCAATAAATCTATCAATTTGTAATCTTCTCAAATATTTCACTTCCACAGTGGACTTTACCTATATTGCAAGGTTTCATCTGAATAATGAACCATAATAATCTATAATTTCTCTGGAGCACTGAAAGTGTCCTTGGTTGATTCTAAAAATATAATATATGAGATTAGTATCATTTTTAATTATAATTATTTTTAATTATAATCATATGGGCAGCATATGGCTTTCAGTATCTAAAAAATGTGAATACATTATTTCACAAAAGTCAAGGTCCCTTGACTCAAACACTGATTTTCTTTCTCCTTTATTGTTAAACCGATAAGTCCAGACATTCACAGCAGCTACACTAAATAGTGGGTGGGCCTCCACTTGTTAGTGACTACACACCCACTGCCCAGGCCTGAAGGTACCCTGCATCCTCTGCCTACTAACCTGTGAAACGACATTCAGTCTCCGCACACCCGCAATGTTTCCCCGGCCGCTATTGAGTTACACAAGTAGGCATTCTACCTCCTCACACCTACCAGCCTTGGCTGCCTGTTCACATCAGTAAGGGTCATAATGCTGTCCTAAACTGAACCCCTGAAGGAAACAGATTATTCCTTATTGGTTCACATAGCAAAGTTCAGATAGTCATGTGCCTCATAAGGCTTTAGGGGTAAATATGGAGAGGGCTAGTGTACGTCTGATGTGCCTGCAACCAAATAGACTTAACAGAAAGGGTGTAACTGCAAAGTTTTGTCTGCATTATCATTCATGCTACACACGGCCAAGCAGCAGGAACTATACCCTTTTGAATTAAGGGTAGTCCAGTTTATGTATACATATAAATCTAAAATCTATATTCAAAATGGCTGCTGTGTCCAAATCCTCGCACCACAGAGCAACACCACCTTGCTGTTGGGACAACCCATTCCCAGTCTGCCTCCCACCCCTAGGGTGAAAATCGTATCAGAAAAAAAGCAGCACAAGAGGCAGCATCCCGACTACCTACTAGTCCTCCCCGACCCTCTACTAACAGGCGCCAATAAACATGCAAATGCCTTCCCAGATTCAGTCAAGATTCAACACGAAAATTGCATTCCAAATGGGGAAGAAGCACCCAACCCAGGTACAATTTATCTGGCATGGGAAACTTCTGCTGTATACAGGAACAGGACTATATGATTTACAAAGACCGCGATCTAGCTCATAACAGACAATGAATTATTACTTTTTATCTTTGTGATACATTGATATCTAGACCACACAGTATTAACTTTGACAACCTAAGGACAATGATGAAGTCGTGTTCAGACTCAACAACCTCAACCTGGGGTGAAATCGTTGAATAGTTAGACACTGTTTAACATTAGGAACTTTCTATATTCAAGTCTCAATGTTATCTAATCTGACGAAGGTACACTGTATATTCATGAGGGAGAAGAAAAAGACTCAGTTGTAGTACACATCATAGGCTCAACAGTATATCAAGAGCAGATTAGAAGATAGAAGAAGAAGCTGTCAACTAAAAAGGATGATATCCATGGAGCATGGAGATTATCTTTTCTGCAGCTGCTCACACATATTACGGAAGTAGCTGTATCAATGATGGAGAGCTAGGAGAGGGTAGAACACAGCCAATGAGCACACAGGAAGTAACCATAACGGCAACAGGGAAGAGGTTGTTATGTACACATGTGCATGAAGTAATAGAGATGGAGGGGGCAGATGTCGACACAATGGCTTCGTAACCCACTACACATCATCGGAAGAAAAAGTGTAGCACTCAGAGGTTTGGAATCTGTTAAAGGCATACAAGGCCAAACATATGAAGGCAAAAGAAAACACGGCAAGCATATGGCAAATGAATTTTAATGAGGAAATATATCGGGGAAAATACATTTACAATTGATTATTTTTTCTTTATCCCTCGGTGAACCCTCCCTCTCTTTGTGTCTTGGCATAAAAGAACCAGGCCTGGCAAATCCTACCTTTATTTCCTTGAAGGGGAAAGATAGAACGAGGGCTTTTTCCCCCTTGATTCTGGGGTAGCATACATGAAATATTAGGTTAAATCAGGAAATTCAATTTGCTAATATCTAACCATTATTTGCGGATAATGGTTACTTCATAGACATGTAGACAATACAGTAGGCTAGGTATATGTGGATGGGCTTTTATATCAGTTTTATATTTTGTGATTTATAATGATTTAGAATGCAATATCTGGCCGAAATAAGGTACATTATATGTGGATTTCCCCCCCCCCCCACCCCTCACCTTTCCCTCACCACCCCATGGGGAGAATCCCCCTTGGTGGCAAAATCCCCCTTGGAGGTGCGGACCGGCGGCGGCCCTTATCTCTTATCTCTGCAGAGATAAGGGCTGAGAGTCCACACCCAGTGGGCACAGAACATTGAATCAACATTGATAACTGGTTGTCAATGTTGATTCAATGTTTATTCAGCGTTGATTCAATGTTGGGCTGAATGTTGTGCCCACTGGGCATAGGGGCTATCTTAAGTGAGGGGAGATCTCCCAATGCTGGTTAAAATGCCCAGAAAGGGTTTTCTAGCTGTATTGGGGAAATCCCGGGATTTTCCTAGCCTGAGAACAGTCTTCATTTATTTCTATAATTATACAAGCATATACATATTTGTGGCTACAGTGTCTGTGCCCGGTGTTTATGTGTCAACAGGTTTGCATAGCTAATTTGGAAGTAGATCCACTGCTTTTCTAGAAGATCTTGGGTACCCCAGTTCCTCCTTCATCCCAGGCTGTGCTACCAGCTCTGTAATGGGGATGTACACCTTTAACCGTTAAGCAGCTGCAGAATGCTTTCATGTCATATTGCATTTACCAGTTTATGAAACATGTTTTCACCAGCTTAGGGCTGAATTCAAGCTCCAGGCCCACCCTTCATGAGTGTATTAACCACACAAGGTTGACATGATACATAAATGCAGTGAGTTACAAGTGTTTTCATGTTAAATGATGACTAAGGCTATATCAAATTGAGGCACTATGCATCCCTAAAGGGTTAAGGGAACACCCACTATCATAGCCGATAGACGTGTTAAAGTGGCAATAACACAAGAAATACTTCCCTGATTATCCACCCTACTGCACACTACTGAGCATCAGGCTACAGTCAATGTAAATATCCCCTAATGCCTCCATATATAAAGTTAATGTCTACTGGAGCCTCCCAGCCCTGGGCACTGAGTAGTAGTGTATAATGAGGTTTGCCTTTGTTGCATACACTTTGATGCAAGGTAGCAATGGTACTAGCGTAATAAATGCATTGCTGTGAGCAGGCAAGCAGAAAGGATAGCCCGTGGACCCTCTTTTGGGCTATCCTTTCTGCTTGTCTGCTCACTGCTGTGTAGGCATTTGATATATTATGCACTATAAATTGTTTTTCTTTGAACCCATATGGGTTTCATACACAGTTAATCTCAGAGATGCACATGCAAGGCAGTTTCTATATATAAACAGAAATGTATCACATGTGGAGGAGGAAAAGGGCATACATTGAAGTGACAGTTCTGTATATATGAACGATTCACCATGATATAGGTGACATTTGCATTGACATTAAAGATCAATGAATAACATTTATAGCACAGATTCTCTTTATTGTGATCTCAGCTAGCTTCATCACAAATTGTAAAAACAAGCGTCATACATTTTTGAATTGTCTCAAATGAGGAGGCACTAGATACAAATGCACAACTGGCATAATATGCTAGAAGTGTTAACAAAAAAAAACATCTCTTAACACGGCCTATTTGATGCCCCTCAATTGGAGATCACAGGAAAGGCAGGTGGATTGCCGAAAAATATCCAAGTGTCACAAAAATGGAATTATTTATTCATTAGCACGGATATGCACAATCACGTGTTTGGAGAATCTCGAGAGTACAGAGTATGTTGAGAGAATATCTTTTCATATTGTCGGGTTATATTAAGAAGTATATAAGGTAACAGAGGTAGATATAGTAAAGGAAGAGAAAAAAAGACAGCCAGAGTGGGAGAGAGAAGGGGGGAGACAGTGTGTGTAAAAAGGACACAGAGAATCGAGACCTCCCAACATTTAAATGGGCCATTATGGATGTTCTACGATGCAGTACAGAAGTAACAGGCAACTGACATACGAACTCGGGTACTTACTATTGGTGAGGTAATATATATATAGTTATAGTGAAGGTGGTGATGCTCAGGTCAACCCTAGGTTAGCCTGGTGCCAAGTTCTCTCTTCCCATCCACACCCAGCCAATCACCTCCCCACTCAGATATCGACAAACCAGCTGACAGCTATAATTCACTCCTATTTGCTGCTGACGGCTGGCACAGAATTGAGACATTTAGCCTGCACTCTGGCAGCCCTGGGGGTTTGGCTGAACTTCTGCAGGTCCAAGCCCTCCACTGCATTCCCATGCTGTGTCAAAGTGGGTTTTATTTGGGCAGGACTGCGTCCCTATCAGGGTCCCAGTGGGTAGGCTAGCTCAGATTCATGTAGGACAGCCCACCTGGGTCTCAGATGAGGCTGATTATCAAGCAATGTTGGCCCGATAGGCTGTCTTCAGTGCCCATAATCTATTTGGCCCTGCATTGCTCCTCCGAGCCCAGCCCAGCCCAGCCCAGCCCAGCCCAGCCCAGCCCAGCCCAGCCCAGCCCAGCCCAGTACAGTACAGTTAACCAAGCCCAGCCATCCCGAGGCATGATCGGCCTTGCCACAGTCTCTACTCTCTCCCCTTGCCATTCCCTCATATTGAATTCAGCGGACGTCGGCTTAAACTCCGAACTCCCCCAATCATATCTGGCACTCCCAGACCATGTGACACAATGGGCGATGATAGGTGAAGTCGGCATATAACCAGCACAAATTTCTCCATCATCACCCCCGGAGTCCCCGGAGGTGGGGGGGGGGGCATTCAGGGGTGAGGATTTTTATAGGAATTCGATCGGCGCCCGCTTGACGCTGACGGCAGGAGGGGAAAGGTGGGTGGCCCCATAACTCCCTCCCATCACCATCCATCCCCAATCCGCAGTCAGAGGTGTTTCCAGTCCAGCTCCCTGTCATTTGCTATGAATAATTGAGGGTCCATAAAACAGCCCCAGCCCCATTGTAATGACCTTATTGGCTGCTTATGGTGGTTATGCTGTATTATATAATCCTACTATTTATACCAGCAATATACCTCGGTTGCTAAAAATAGTATAAAACCATAGACATATCTTGGTAATGAATAACATATTAATGTTCAATTTCCAGTGGATTCTGTTGTTCTAGGAGAAAAAAGAATCCTGGTGAAAAATTCAACTTCTCCATGCAAGTCAGTTAGATCAGAACGCATACATGTATGTTATGAACGACTGATCTTGTACAAAATTAAACACACCAGTATCAAATACGGCTGAAGAACCGGTGCATCTTGTGATTGCAAATCCAAATTTGCAACATTTAGGAGGGAAATCTCACGCGAAACGGTGTGGATACCATACACACCTTACCACACTACAATGATTGTTGGTTCCCTCTGCAGGAGGGGTTGATCTCTAGTAGCAGGTGTTTCGACACCCGCCGCCCATTTACCGCCCCACTGCGCATGAGTCCTGTAGAAAATGGTGGAATTGACATCCGGAATACCTTTGAGGCTGGCAGGGGGAGGCTGGGAGGAGCCTTAACCAAAGTGACAGGAAGGCAGGGCTCGTTCGGCGGTCGGCTTATAAGTTATACGGGAACATGAGTGGGTCTTGGAAGAGGGTTGAACTCATCTGTCCATCTATATATGTGAAGGCTGACATTCATTTTTAGATTAGTTAACTGCAAAAGTATTACAGTTATGTAGTTTGAAATAAAATAAACAATTATAACATCCTTTAACAATGGCAGAAGAATACCTAAATTATTGAATTCGGTAGGAAAAGATCCAGCCTATAATCAGTCCCCATGGCCTCATTATGTATGGGCAGCTATGCAGAAAGAATGCCCCAAACAAGTATGGTTAGATCATCCATTCTTTTGTAATGCCCACCGTTATGAAAGAAATTTCGTTATGAAAACTAAATGTCCACCCAGTTTAGATACTGTCGGGCTCAGTAATAGGATTTGGGATGGGCAGAGTAGTCATTCCAAAGTTCAATTATATCATGAGGTAGACATCATAGATTCACTATTACCTTCCCTAAAGCATTGTCTCCACCTTCACCACTATTATGCAAATGGATCTACTTCATGTAGATTACATCAAGAGCAATAATGAACAATTTGCATACAACTATTGGCGCTAATAGAAGATTCTTACTATTCAAAGGATAATGGTAAAACACTCATTTATAGCTGCATCACTTGAGATCTAATCCTTGCCTACATAAGATAACACGTAAGTAATTATTCCATGCATATAGAAAGCAGCATTTAGAGAACATCATACAGCAGGAGTTTCTTTGCATATAAAATTCTATAGCAACTTGCTGATGGATCCTTTAACACTCAAATATAGCACATTAGAGTACAAAGTTATAGATATTCAAATCCCGAATTCCTCTGGTCAAGCCACCAATTTTTCTGCAAAAAGGGATGGACCGAAATGCCTTGCAGTGCAGTTCAAATATATAGCTAAGGTGTCCATCTGCTTACAATCCTTGGTCTAGATGAACTCAACTGACAACAAATATACGTTATCCCTAGTTAGATAAAGACGGCTTACTAATATACAGAGAGGTAATTGGCATCGACCGTTGTGGCAGTACCACAGAACAGTTACTAATCTTAGCAGTCGACTCGACCCCATGCTGGCAAAGACATGTTTGAATATTGTGTACCATATCGGCTTGTTTAAGTATCAGGAATATTATTTGAATAAGCAAAGGTCTAGAACAAGTGGCAGGGGTATCAAACATAGTATTTAAATTTCCAGTATGCTGAATTCCTGCTACACATGGCCGTATCACACTGGGTCAGATGCATGTACCTAGATATAAGGCAACATCACAGTTTATCATCCTCTGTGTCCTCTACAGGGCAGCGTCCTGACCGTCAAGGTCAATTAACCTGACCTTGTAGGCAGCAGTTCTCTGATACACCACCAGAGGGTACAGGTGCAGTCTGTGACGTGATAACAGTCGCCATCTTGTACATGAGGGAATATCCCACCCAGGCTGGCCTCAGTCTATTCCAAGGAGGTATTTCCCCAGAGATTGTTGTACTTTTCTGGGACCAAGCTCGTTAAATAACTCTATGATATGTTGGGTCCTTTTTGGCCGTGCATCCTTGTTATTTCACAATCTGATCTGGCCATAGTATAATTGCATTTAGTTTAGCATGTAAAGGTTCCATCCTTCAGGTCCACCAACATTGCTCGCAAAGTCGGCTCACATTGGAAAAAGGTGACTCATCACAAAACCACATCTCAAAAAGTGTACAGTTTGGAGTCTCAGGGAGTTTTCCTGAACTAGCCAGAACAGACCAATGCACTGGTCAGGTCCTAATGGGCTTTAGGCTGAACTATGTAAGCGGATGTGGAGGGGCCGGTAGCGTTCACTGGGGGCTATCTGAACCCATGCCACTAGGGGCCATCCGAGGTATTGCCATGAGGGCAAGTGCACGATCGACAAGATCTATACTCCTGTAACTGGTCCGCCTCTGTGGGCTGCCATGTTTTCCCTTCTCGATGGTGACATTCACTCAATGCGATCTATGCTGTATTGAAGGGCAGTAGATTTAATGGACATCATGGATATTAATCTGATGGTCAATTAATCCCGAAGAACTAAACTTTGATAAGGTCCCTATAAATACCAACAACCTTTACAAATGCCAGCAATACAAACACAACTTTGATTAAAATTATACCGTGTCTGGTTTTGTGCGATATATTAAACTGATCAAGGTTGAATTAAATTGAAAATTATGTTATCTATACTGAAAGTGAAAAGGTCAATGACCTGCGAGTATGCTACATCCAAGTAAACTGAGTGAAAGATTACTACAAGTTTCATGAAGGTGGAAAGGGATATAAGCGCTCCGATATGCCACTAGCTCGGCCTGTTTCACCCCCTATGTGCGAGCATCAGCTACTGATGATGCCATGGCCTGGCAAGTTTCAACTGCAGTTAGCAAACGTTATTGGAGCGAGGTCCTCAAGGAAAATATCTGTACAGCTGCAAAAACAAGTACTTTTTAGGCCTGAAAGGGTTATTAATAATAAAGCACTTTCCATATAATGCTGTTTTATTTATTCTATCCACTATGGCCACATATGCTATACAATGGAATTAAAGGTGGATCAAAGAATAAACGGCATATGAGGCTCCAAATCAAACAGCCTTTTCTTCTCTAGCGGGACGGAAACTTCATTTACAAAGCATGTAGTGATCTTATCTGAGATATACAAAGTAAAATTTATATGCAGAATATGAAAAAAACTATATTATATTCTATCATACCTATAGCATTACCACAATGTGAACACTATTGGCACCATTTTTGACAACATTGTTTAATGAGATAACGTATTTGAGCAGTGAGTAAGGATAACCTCTCTGCAGTGAGCTGCATGGTAGCGCTGCATTCAACCAGTTCCACCCCTATTGCTATCAGGCCAAGTGCACGACCAGAAAAATCTATATGCTGCCCTGTGCGCCTGCGCGGGACAGGGGATTGTGGGGGATTGGGACAGGGGTGATGGACACTGCTGGACGCCGATGATAAAGGCCCAGAGGGGTCAGCTCCCTGACACCCCTTCACTCCTTGCGCTTAACTCTCTGCCTCCCTCTACCTATACACTTTACTCCCCTTAACACCCTCCTGTCTCACCCTGCCTCTTATCCTAACCCTGCCTTCCTCTACTTATCCCACCTTATGCCTACTATTTTCAACACACCTGAGACCCCCCCCCCCCCAACCCACAAGCCTTGATAACTCGCACCTATATTAAGCCTACGTACACAGTGTCAGTGGTCAGCTCGTTGTGAAATCACATGTCTACCCCATAGTACCTCGGGAGTCTGTCCCTAATATCCTACGCTTTCCTGCAAGAAATGTGATGATTGCTTGACCAGAGGGATAGTTGTTGAGGTCTGCTATCTTCTAACAATAACTTTTTAATTTCACGCACACAGACAGATCCACTGACTCATCGCATACCGTACACATGTAATTCAAGCATTTGTAGGCAATCATTGGAAACAAAAGTTCATTTCGCTGAGAGCCTTTCTGTAACAGGCCCCTGGTCAGTGGACCGGACAGGCTGGTCAGTCCCTAGTCATCTGCTTAATGGTGCAGCAGTCATAGAGACCCAGTCTGCATGATGGAGAGCTGTGCACCCGTTCACCCTGCTCGCGCTGTAACAGTCGGATATAAGAATGTCTGAGAAAATCATGATAAACCGTCTCAGGAAATGGCTTTCTGATTAAAAAGCTTCTAACCAGGCATGTTCAACAAGAAATCAGGATCAACTGCTTGTAAACGTGTTTGGTATATAATAGTGTTTAGTAATGGTCTGCGTCCACACTCAATAATTTCTGCCTGTCATATTGCTCCAAAATGCTAATAACTGCACTTGCAGCTCAGCTCCTTGCATTTCATCCCCACCCGACTTATGTAACGGTCACTATGATGTTAATTCATATTCAATACACATTTCATAAACAGAATATATATCAGAGCTAAAATAATAATTATAAAGGGTTTCACTAAAATCACCATAATAAAAGTCTATAGATACTACAGAATCTACTGAGATAGCCTAAGCTCTGAACACTAATGGTTGTTTGGCAATGGGGGAGAGAACTAGCTTGTAAGTCAAGTGAAGAATGGCTCTTCCCCCTGGAGTAGACATAGTAGGGTCTGTTAAGTTTGATTTTGGGTCAAAGGGGAACCGGCTGGACAAAACTCTGAAATTTTGGCTACTAGTTCATTTTGACCCACTTTTTCAATCTGGATGGGGAGCCAGTCTGAATTTTCATTGGAACCCCCCGAAATCCAAGATGGCCGCCATATTTGGAACATTTTCCATATAATTCTGCGATAATATCCTTGTTTATTAACTAATAAAGTTGTGTAATAGCTCAAAATGACTGTATGGATGGTGGCTAACAAATGAACCCCTTTTTGCTAAGATTCAGTTAATATGGTAACCATGGCAACCAGATAATTGTAAAAAATGACATTTTTTTTCATATAATTCTGCTACAGTCAGGTCTCCATATCCCGGTCTTTGATAAGTCGGTTGTTCACCTATCGGCCACTAATTGTATGAGGACCACTTTAATTGCTCTTTATCTGTATCTGATAAGTCGGTTATTCATGTTTCCGGGATCGGCCGGTAGTTTTGGATGCCCAATGTCGATTTTACATTATAATCTGCCTTGATAGGTCGGGCACCAATACCCCCAACCTCTCCCCCTCCCTTTCTCCCTCCCCCTTCCCCTCTGCACAAGCACAAGATGTACAGAAGTGTGTTGTTTCAGCACTATAGCAAAGGAGAGAACGCAATTAGTGTCAGTTTGTCTGGGTTTATTTTTCTTAGATGTTGGTGCATTGTGTAAATGTGATCGCTATACTTATGCAGTATACAATCTCCCTCCTTTCATATAGCCATGCAGAGCAGCAGAAACAGGGGGGGGGGGCTGTATTTCCAGTTTTTCACGGGTCTCCCAAGGGCTGATGGGTAGCAAGGTATTTCAACAGATGATATTCTGATTAATTTACACTATATCAGAAGAACAAAGCTTGAGAAAATAGTGACACAGTGACAGACAAAACACAGAGGTACTAATGCTGTATTACTGCAACACCACTACCTGAGGAGAATGTGTCCTAGCCTCCCTTCCCCCCCCCCCCCCCCACTCCCTACCACCAGAACCCCCCCCCCACCCACCCCTTATCCCCGCTATTTCACCCACCCGGTCGATTCAGACAATCGGCCGATTTTGACTAAAACGGACCCGGGCTAGATATCGAGACCTGACTGTATAAATCCTTGTTTATTAAACAAAATAGTCATATAATAGCTCAAAATGACCATATGTGTGGTGGCTATGTGTGGTACCCCTTTTTGCTAAGATGAAGTTAATATGGTAACCATGGCAACCAGATAATTGTAAAAAATGTCACTTTTTTCATATAATTCTGCTATAAAATCCTTGTTTATTATACAAAATAGTTGTGTAATAGCTCAAAATGACCATATGAATGGTGGCTAACAAATGTACCCCTTTTTGCAAAGATTGGGGATACAACTAACATGGTAACCATGGCAAACATATAAGTGTTAAAAACTCCTGGCCTCATCTCTGTCAGCCCACTCTGATTGCATTCTGACTGCAAAGCGAACTTGATCTATTTGTTGAACTAACAAAAGGGCTTAGTGGGAGGAGAAATGAGTGCAGCCATCTTAGTGAGAGCATCTACCTTATCATTATATTTAACTCCAGTGAGCAACCCCTGACCTTGCTTGCCCAGGGTAGTGAGTTGAACTTGCCTGAGCAAAGGTCAGTTAGAGGAGCCATTAGATACCTTTGTGATAGGCCCCAGAAAGTCAGAGTAAATCACCAAATCCGCTCTGTCCCATCTGCTCAGAGCCATATCTATAGCATGGAATTCAGTGGAGAGGCGAGAAGCCCCATTAAATATACCACTGACTAGAGTTGGGATATAGGTGGGGTTTGGACGAGGACAAATCAACCCTGCTACTACTCAATTAGAACTCTTGGGATATAGAGCCACAGAGCCTGCCCTCCCTGTATGTGCCAGAACACTGCCATCAGTGTATATCTGTATTAAAAGGATAGGGATAGGACTCAATGCGCATAGGTATCTTCTCCTCTGCTAAGCTCCTCATAGTAATTTCTGGAACCTCAGTTTCCTTATACCCAGTATATGGGCTCAGAACCCAGGATAGGGCTCTAAACCTTGGTTTAGATCCATTATACTCTGTCTAGGCTTATTGTTCTGACTGTAGGTTATATTCCATATTCTCCCACCTGTGAGCACTAGTAGGTTATGAGCAGCCTTAGCAAAGGTTTCTGAGGCCCTAAGCAGAGACCATTTCTCATCTAAAACCATGTTTGTATTGGGATTTGAGCCCAGGCGCCCATAAAACCTCTAGCCTACGATGTCAGCCTACAGGGCAGACCTATGTAAAGGAGTTCACATGAACTACTGGGTTTTAAAACTAATGTTTTATCCATGAAGAAAGCAAATCTAAAAGATATCCAAGCACTTCGGTGAATGGAGTGCACTACCTTCTGATCCACAGCCTGAGTTGGTAACCACTATACTACCAGCCTGTCAGATGCCTGGGCAGATATCCTATTTACAGGGATTTTGACAGGAACTTTTCAGTGGGACAATGGCACAGTCCTTAGCAAGAACAATTAACTGGTTATAGCCATTACTTAGTATGGGTATCCTAACCCATGATTTCTGTAAAAGGAGGGATGATTCAAAAGGATGGTGAAGGTCTGCACTTACCCCCCATGCCTATCCTTATACCCATCGTTTGTGACGGTACACCCATCCTTAGTGCTTTATACTGGTCTGTCCTTAGTGATCCTATGTTGGTAGTTAGTCCCTGATAACCATCCTAAGTGACCTCATGTTCATCCTAAGTCTCTCATACCGATCCTAAGTTCATCATTCCTGTCCTAAGTGACCTCATACCCATCCTAAGGGACTTCCTACCAGGGGCGTGGCAACCCGGGGGGGACGGGGGGGACATGTACCCCCCCCACTTTTGACCAGCCCCACAAAAGGTCCAACCAAATAGGTCAAGTGAAAAGGGGTAAAAAAATGTCAAAATACCCCTCAGTCCCCCCTACGTTGAAACTGCTTGCCATGCCCCTGCCTACCCATCCTAAGGAACCCAATACCGTCCTAAATGCCTCTAAAAAAGGGATAGGCAGGAGAATAGGCAAGGAGGGGGATGGGAATGGATGATAGGCAGAGGGAGGAACAGTTAGGGGATAGGTTGGGAAAGGAATTGTTGGGGGTTTATCTAGGAGGAGGAATAAGCCGGGAAATAGTGTGAGGGAGAGGGATGCAGAGGGGGAAGGGTAATAGAAAGGTGAAGGGATATGCATGCAATTAGACAGTGAAAGGAAGTCAGACAGGGAGAGCCTGGGGGACGTATTGGTAATGTGATTAGTAAGGACATGAGCGCCACAAATAGATGGCAGGATAGACAGGGGATAGGAGAGACAGAATGGGGTGACAAAGGCACTGACAGCAGGAGAAGGACACGGGGAGGAGGACACAGAGGGCAGGGGGAGGATGACACAGAGGGCAGGGGGAGGAGGGCACAGAAGGCAGGTGGGAGGACACTGAGGACAGGGGGAGGATGACATGGAGGGTAGGGAGACAAGGACACGGAGGGCAGGGGGAGGAGGACACAGAGGGCAGGGGGAGTAGGACACAGAGCTCAGGGGGAGGAGGACACATAGGGCAAGGGGAGGACACAGAGGGAATGGGGGAGGGCACAGAGGGCACAGAATGCAGGTTACAGAGGGTAGGAGGAAGAGGGCACAGAATGCAGGGTACAGAGGGCAGGAGGAAGAGGGCACAGAAGGCAGGGTACAGAGGGCAGGAGTAGGCCAGAGAAGGCAGGAGGAGCTCATGGTTTCTGTGGAAAAGAGGGGTAATACCCCTTACTTAGTTCAACCCTGCCCTGCCCCTACACACACACTGTCCACACAGTGTGCCTGTGTAGCTATATCTGGAACTAACTAGAAAACCCAAGATTCCCATGGCTAAACATGTACCTTGTATCATAATTATGACACATAATATAACTCTTCCTTTACCTTTGTTAAAATAATAGTATTTGCTGACATTTATTAAAAAAATGTACGCATACATGTGCAAACCTGGTTGTATCATAGGATATGCAGTACAAGATAACAAAACTGAAGTATATCACCCTGATGGTAAGAAAACAGTACCTTTGTATTAGCCCTTTACCATGCATGCCATCACATTGAGCTATTACCAAACAATGGTTTTGTATCAAAATAATATGAAAACAAACATTGGTTTGCGATGGTTACCACATGACTGTGATGGTAACAGAATAGTTCTCATCTACTAGCCCTTTTCCATGGCATCATTTTGAACTATTACTAAACTATTTATCCTAATAAACAAGGATAGCAAAATCATCGAAAAATATGTAAATCTTTGCAATTATGTGGTAGCCATTGTTGCAATTTTAGCTGGATCATTGCATAAATTGTTTTATATGTTATGGTCATTTTGAGCTATTACACAACTTTGTTGGTTAATAAACAAGGATTTAATAGCAAAAATGTGTAATTTCTTACAATAACATGGCTGCTATGGTTACCACATTAGCCAGATCCTCCCCCTTACTTCTGATTGCCTCAGGGTTGTGAAGATCATAAGGAAGTCTTCCTATCCAAAGCATTGGCCCACTCCAGTAGAGATAACCAGCAGCTTCTCTGGTTGGAAGCTGGTTGGACACCTTGTTCCACTTGGACACCCTTAGGGGAATTCTATATTTTTTAGTTTAAAATATCTTTATTTCACCATAGAATGTAATCAATTTACATCCATATTTCTTGTTTCAATCCATTATATCTCTCTGGTGCTGTCATTAATTTGGCACAAGTTGTAAATTGTCAATATTCAATAACCCGTCTTACCATACCCTGATGGTAACAAAACAGTCTTTATCTATTAACCCCCTACCATACAGTCATTTTAAGCATTAATGTTTATTTATGTTAATAAGCAAAGATCATATAGAAAAATAATGTGAGAATAATTCAATTTTTATACTCATCTGGTTGCCATAGTAACCATATTAGCTGGTTCCTGGCAGATGGGTTCTATTTGTTAGCCACCATCGATTCAGTCATTTTGAGCTATTACACAACTATTTTAGTTAAGAAACAAGGATTTTATAGCAGAATTATATGTTATAAAAGTGATATTTTTTACAATTATCTGGTTGCCATGGTTACCATATTAGTTGAATCCTGGCAAAAAGGGGTCTATTTGTTAGCCACCCCACATATGGTCATTTTGAGTTATTGCACAACGACTTTGTTAAATAAACAAGGATTTTATAGCAGAATCATATGAAAAATGTGTCGTTTTTAACAATTATCTGGTTGCCATGGTTACCATATTAGTTGAATCCTAGCAAAAAGGGGTCCATCTGTTAGCCACTATCCATATGGTCATTTTGAGCTATTACACATCTTTATTAGTTAATAAACAAGGATTTTATAGCAGAATTATATAAAAAATATGTTATTTTTTACATTTATCTGGTTACCATGGTTACCATATTAGCCAGATCATAACAAAATATGTTTTGGTTGTTAACCCACATCCATACGGTCATTTTGAGCTATTACACAACTTTATTGGTCAATAAATAAGGATTTTATAGCAGAATATTGAAAAATGTTCCAAATATGGCGGCCATCTTGGATTTCGGGGGGTTCCAATGAAAATTCAGACTGGCTCCCCATCCAGATTGAAAAAGTGGGTCAAAATGAACTAGTAGCCAAAATTTCAGAGTTTTGTCCAGCTGGTTCCCCTAAATCCATTAACAGACCCTACTAACAGGTTATGGATGGGTTCAAGTTGGGTCAGTAGTCATCTCCCCCACATCCTCCTGGGGTTAGACTGCTCCCAGAGGCACTTGCCTCTCCCCTACCTCAAAGCCTCCTTGGCTTGTAAACATTCATTGGTGCACGACTTCTAGACACCTTCGCAGCTTTGACTGTTTTTTTGTGGAAATACTGAAGACGGGTATAAGCTTCAGCAACAGATGAACGTCCGTCTGTTGATTTGTTGGCAGTGCAATACCACTAAAACAGAATCACACATTGCCTTTGTGTAGTTGTGACTTCACATGAATCAAACCTTTTCCCATCATGCCCTCAGTTAGATTGATCTGTAAACCACAGAATCGTTCATCATATTTGGCCATTTAAGTGTAAGTTTGGGTAACGTGCTCAACTTTGCTGAGATCATTTAGCGTTGAAGCATACACGCATCTGAGAGAAAAACAAAGCCAGTTGACGACAGATTATCACCCCCTCACCTCATCCATTGTGCCCAGGTAGCCTTGTGGCTAATATCCTATTACCGGTGCGATTACTAGAACTCCCTGCCCCTCCCTCATCCTCGACACCTCCTCAATCTCTTGCGACATCACCATGACGTGTTCGTGACGTGGTAGCTGAAATGTGCGTGACGTATTTACTGACCTCACGGCCCATAGGCTGGACAGAACCTCTGATCGATTAGTCAAACGACTCTGACCAATCAGGAGGAAGCTACTATAACGCAATTGGTTAGCCGACACTTCCGCTGCTACCAGGAAACGCAATATCTGATGACACTAAGAGCACCCTATGTAACCTAATCTACCAGGAAGACATATATACTCGTAAAGGGAAAACTCATTTTGCCTGACATGATCTATATATATTTCTATATATATGCTGACCAAACCACTCACTGGGAAGTTACCATACAGAGAGTGCTACATAGTATAGCCAGACATCCTCTGCAGGTATACTTTCTTCTTTTGTATGTATCAACAATGACAGGAACTTTGCAGAAACTCTGTAGTCTGATGACCCTTACGTTATACCACCACGATAATTAGAGGGTAAAATATACTGATCAGAAGAAAGTCTGTGATGCCATCACATTCGTTTTAATTGCTGCAATCATCAGAGGCCTGGACTTTGAAATATACAGTACAATGTGTAGTAAAGCAAAGTATACCAAAGGTTATAGGATCTATTTACTCATGGAATTGCTGGTTCTTCTAGTTAGACTTCACAACTTGTTGAGAGAGGGTCCCAAAAGATCCATATATGATTTATCTAGTATAAAAACATACTGTTTACAGCATTTCTTATCACTGTGTACCCATATGGTGTAAGTGAGTAACTCGTTGGCATTATACATTATATATTCTATCACTGCATCATGCTAACCTTGTGGGGTTGTATCTACCACTAGGCGGCCCTTAAAGGGTTAAGGCACTGCAGTCGACCCCGACACCCTCATCCTCCCTTAGTGTGATCTATGGCTGCCATTTGTTCCTGCTGGGGGAGGCTAAACAATGACAAGGAGGAAGTCTGAGGTTATTACTCAATAATAATCATAGTTTGACATCAGAGTGCCATGTCAGTGATGTGATGCGATGTGTTAGATCTAGATGTTGGGTATGCCACGACCACCATGTACTCTGGGGTTATTTACCAAGCTTGTCTTATTGCAAAGGTGTGTAAAGAGGGGTATGATAACCTAGTATACATTACTCCACATAAACACTACTTCCTACTAGGATTCATGATGCTACTCCTGTCATATAAATCGCAGGTAATCTTACAGGAATGATGGGGATATTGCCAACTTGGGAAATAAACCCAAGTAAGTAACATTGCATAGATCTTTGCATTTAAGTAAATAAAAGGATGTGCTTAAAGGTACACTCCAAGCATATTTAGTTTGAGTACATGCCACTTGAAGTCACTTTAATTAAAGCAGTTTTTAGACATTTAAAGGGAATTACTGAACCTAAAGTAGCTTAAGGTGTTCATTTAAGGCATCTTGAATATTCTTAAATGAAGACATTCATGCAGTGTAATTTTTTGACCATCCAGAAGATGGTGAGGTAATGACGAAGCTAATGGTGAATGTGTTATGCTGTGATAGTCGACAAGGATACCTTTACCAGCTGCTTTACTGGTGTAGGGGAGCTATTCAAGATTTTAGCTGATAGTGTCATCTATGAGGCTGTCAGTTTATTCAACAATGACCTGAGCCAACCCCTTGTACCCTGATTAAATGTTTAATCAGGAGAGGACTATGGGTCTCAGAGGTGAAATTGTACAGAAGCATGGGATTTATCTTGGGGCCGATTAGACCTCAAGACCAGATAGGGGAACATAGACATAGGTTCACGGATCAAAGCCTAATTCTAAATCAAAATATAACCCTCACTGGAAGCAGTTCCTGTGTTGCATATATATACCCAAATACTACAAATATTTCCGGATTCATTATTGCCTTGAAGGAAAGAGTAAAGGAGGTTTTGCTTTGAATGAGTAGCTCATTTATTGTAAGCCTACAGACGGGGAACTCAACGGTAGCCTCTAGCGCAGCGTAATGCCGGGGGCAACATCCGGACTGTCAACACAAAATGACAATTTCATCTTACAAATGGCTCTTTATTCTCAGGAATTGCTTTTTGATTGCTCATAAATGTGACATTACTTCTCCTAAACAATATTCAGTCCCGGCCATTGTTGAATAAAATGCAATTTAGTGACAGATGATTGTTCTTTGCACATGTTTCTCCATTTATTTCAACAAAATTATGGCCAGATGACTCGGCCTGTGGGTGGTGCTGAGGAAGAACTTATTGAATGAAGAAAGTGTATTGAGTGGTTTATGAGATTCTCAGTTTAAGCACTTCCCATTGACATAACGACATATTGCCTACATCGTTTAATATCGAGGAATGGGAAAGAACAGAAAAATACTCTTTATTTGATAACTATGAAAAAAGGCATAATGTATCATTTGTAGAGCAGAACCTTCACATAATCTTAGAATTGAAGATGTGTGCCTATCTGATGCTTATGTCATGAATTACCTAAAGGTCAAAATGATGAACATAATATTAGTGGTCCTGAGAGACTTAGCATCGCATAAAGCACTTTGGTGCAATCCCAGAGAATCCACCCTCGCCAAATGTTGTCCAATTGTTGGGTGACATCAGATTGACAAAGAAATACATGGATTCATTGGATGCCTTCTTTGTTATCCAACATCGATCATGCGTCATGGGATGATTGACATTCATGGTTGAATCAATGCTTCAGGCAATATTTATTTTATCCTTCTCCCATTGTTTGATGCAGCATTTTGAGTTGTCTCAGTAAATAAGGGCTAGGATATAGAATGGAAAGCAGTTGACATATTGGGCACTATTATGCACCATCCCTCGTCTGAACGAGCAATTGGATAAACATCCATGCATTGATGTATCAGCAGTTGGAGTCCCCCATATATGTGCCGTCACATACATTGGAGTTACATAATCATCGGAGCACTCTATAGATAGACACAATTTCCAGGGAGAATTACCGGTTAAGACATGTGTAAAAGTCAAATTTACATTGATTAAATCAAGGCTAGATATGAGCATAATATTCACTAATTTTAAGAAAGCCATGGTTAAGCCCTTTGGTTGAGCTCAGTAAATATAGTAGGTAGAAGGCCTCTCAGTTTGGAGGAGGAGGGGTAGGGGATCTTGCCAGGGAATCTCTCCACGGGGAGAGGGGATCATCGCTTGAACAGAATTATTCATAGCATCACTGAGTAGGGTCCCAACTTCTCCTGACTAGTCTGTCTCAGTGACAAGATGACCACACCTAGCCCTGCCAAGACCTCTGATCGGATGTAAATATTTGCGCTATTCATCATCATCCACCCTTCCCTTCCCAGGACGAGTCTACATCCTTGAGGCCCTACAGCCAAACTTCCTCCTGTACCCATTTCCCATGAATATATACTTTGCTTATGACGGCTATAGATACGTTAAAGCGGCTGTTTATTGCAAAAGGAACTCTAAATGCAGCGTTTTATATCAATGTTGTAGCCTTTTTGATCATTTCCGTCTATATTTTCTGTAGTGAGCCATAAAGAATTAATTATAAGCTTTCAGTACACTAAAACAGCAATTAAATCAGTTGATATGAAGTTAAATAGCTCTATGGTTGAGAGATGACCCAGGTTCTGAGAAGACACTGTATGGCTGTAAACGTGATGAATGTTGTCCTATCCGGTTACATTGATCCCTATACTGTTGTTCTCTAGATCAATAAATCTAATTCATCCTGAGACATCCCTACAATCATGTCATGTGTACATGTCCAGCAAATATGTGTCAACTTGTTCCATAGTTAAAATGTGCACTTATTGTTGTCTTTATGCCAAGGGAGAAAGACTAATTATATTTGTGTTTATATTGTATTGCTCAAGAACCTCCCGTGTCTATCTTGTGTATACAGCTTGTGCTTTTCCCGGGCTAAAACACACATTTCTAACTTGTGTCATTCTTGAGTTCTGTTTGGAGGGTACCCTTTTACAGACAGATAGTGTAGAAATTCTTATTGTGCCTCTAACACATGGTCATAACAGGGACAACAACCATACTGTGAGCTCAAAATGACAATTTCATCTAACAAATGGTCCTTTGCTCAACCAAATTGTCTTTTTTATGGCATAACGTTGAGATTACTTCTCCTAAACAATATTAAGATGCTGCATCAGGGAATGAATTTCTAGGTAGATGAGACATTATTGTCATTGCGAAGGTTTTCTTGTAGGTCTTGTCACTTTAGGTCCATGACTTGGTCGAAGCTGACTCAAGTTATGTTGGATGTCAGATAAATATAAAATGAAGATAATCGAGGGAAGTTTTTCAAGACTTTCTAATACCTTTGTAAAAAAGCATGAACAATGTTAAATGATTACTACATATCTTTGCATTCTTATAGGTATTTTCTTGCACTAGGCCGTTTTTGTTTTGTTATTGCATGCATGCAGTCACGGCAAATAACTCAAGTGTGCTGTATTCATGCTTTGTGCTGAGCAGGATTTTGGTCAATATTTTATCATATTATTCTCCCATTGTTTGACTTCAGATATGCTTCCTCAGGCCCTACTGACAACTCAGGATCTCAAGTCCCCTCAGGGAAGAAGGGCTGAGTTGGGGGCGGGTATGGTGAAGCGGAAGGCAGTTGACATGTTTGACATTGGCATTCACACTGGGGACCTTGGGAGTAGCATATTGCCTACATCGTTTAATATCGAGGAATGGGAAAGAACAGAAAAATACTCTTTATTTGATAACTATGAAAAAAGGCATAATGTATCATTTGTAGAGCAGAACCTTCACATAATCTTAGAATTGAAGATGTGTGCCTATCTGATGCTTATGTCATGAATTACCTAAAGGTCAAAATGATGAACATAATATTAGTGGTCCTGAGAGACTTAGCATCGCATAAAGCACTTTGGTGCAATCCCAGAGAATCCACCCTCGCCAAATGTTGTCCAATTGTTGGGTGACATCAGATTGACAAAGAAATACATGGATTCATTGGATGCCTTCTTTGTTATCCAACATCGATCATGCGTCATGGGATGATTGACATTCATGGTTGAATCAATGCTTCAGGCAATATTTATTTTATCCTTCTCCCATTGTTTGATGCAGCATTTTGAGTTGTCTCAGTAAATAAGGGCTAGGATATAGAATGGAAAGCAGTTGACATATTGGGCACTATTATGCACCATCCCTCGTCTGAACGAGCAATTGGATAAACATCCATGCATTGATGTATCAGCAGTTGGAGTCCCCCATATATGTGCCGTCACATACATTGGAGTTACATAATCATCGGAGCACTCTATAGATAGACACAATTTCCAGGGAGAATTACCGGTTAAGACATGTGTAAAAGTCAAATTTACATTGATTAAATCAAGGCTAGATATGAGCATAATATTCACTAATTTTAAGAAAGCCATGGTTAAGCCCTTTGGTTGAGCTCAGTAAATATAGTAGGTAGAAGGCCTCTCAGTTTGGAGGAGGAGGGGTAGGGGATCTTGCCAGGGAATCTCTCCACGGGGAGAGGGGATCATCGCTTGAACAGAATTATTCATAGCATCACTGAGTAGGGTCCCAACTTCTCCTGACTAGTCTGTCTCAGTGACAAGATGACCACACCTAGCCCTGCCAAGACCTCTGATCGGATGTAAATATTTGCGCTATTCATCATCATCCACCCTTCCCTTCCCAGGACGAGTCTACATCCTTGAGGCCCTACAGCCAAACTTCCTCCTGTACCCATTTCCCATGAATATATACTTTGCTTATGACGGCTATAGATACGTTAAAGCGGCTGTTTATTGCAAAAGGAACTCTAAATGCAGCGTTTTATATCAATGTTGTAGCCTTTTTGATCATTTCCGTCTATATTTTCTGTAGTGAGCCATAAAGAATTAATTATAAGCTTTCAGTACACTAAAACAGCAATTAAATCAGTTGATATGAAGTTAAATAGCTCTATGGTTGAGAGATGACCCAGGTTCTGAGAAGACACTGTATGGCTGTAAACGTGATGAATGTTGTCCTATCCGGTTACATTGATCCCTATACTGTTGTTCTCTAGATCAATAAATCTAATTCATCCTGAGACATCCCTACAATCATGTCATGTGTACATGTCCAGCAAATATGTGTCAACTTGTTCCATAGTTAAAATGTGCACTTATTGTTGTCTTTATGCCAAGGGAGAAAGACTAATTATATTTGTGTTTATATTGTATTGCTCAAGAACCTCCCGTGTCTATCTTGTGTATACAGCTTGTGCTTTTCCCGGGCTAAAACACACATTTCTAACTTGTGTCATTCTTGAGTTCTGTTTGGAGGGTACCCTTTTACAGACAGATAGTGTAGAAATTCTTATTGTGCCTCTAACACATGGTCATAACAGGGACAACAACCATACTGTGAGCTCAAAATGACAATTTCATCTAACAAATGGTCCTTTGCTCAACCAAATTGTCTTTTTTATGGCATAACGTTGAGATTACTTCTCCTAAACAATATTAAGATGCTGCATCAGGGAATGAATTTCTAGGTAGATGAGACATTATTGTCATTGCGAAGGTTTTCTTGTAGGTCTTGTCACTTTAGGTCCATGACTTGGTCGAAGCTGACTCAAGTTATGTTGGATGTCAGATAAATATAAAATGAAGATAATCGAGGGAAGTTTTTCAAGACTTTCTAATACCTTTGTAAAAAAGCATGAACAATGTTAAATGATTACTACATATCTTTGCATTCTTATAGGTATTTTCTTGCACTAGGCCGTTTTTGTTTTGTTATTGCATGCATGCAGTCACGGCAAATAACTCAAGTGTGCTGTATTCATGCTTTGTGCTGAGCAGGATTTTGGTCAATATTTTATCATATTATTCTCCCATTGTTTGACTTCAGATATGCTTCCTCAGGCCCTACTGACAACTCAGGATCTCAAGTCCCCTCAGGGAAGAAGGGCTGAGTTGGGGGCGGGTATGGTGAAGCGGAAGGCAGTTGACATGTTTGACATTGGCATTCACACTGGGGACCTTGGGAGTAGCAGGGGTGGAAGCAGGAGGGGGGGTTCTGTCTGGTCCGCGGTTATGCATAGAGGGAAAGGTCCTCCAGGCACTGCCTGACTGCACTTCAGTATAGAATACAATGTTCAAAGTTCAGAAATGTAGAATTACGCCTCTGTCTAGAGAAGCAACACTACTACTTTGTTCAGTGTTATAAACGCACATTCTCTAATAACCATATCCATAATTTTAATCCTTTTGATTGATATTAAAAAATCTATATGAAACAGGTAATGAAATACATATTACACCACGGGGAGAAGTTATTCTCAGTCAGGATTTCAGTCGATCAATTAAGAGTCAGTTTGTGCTTGATTGTCACTTACATATATTCTCTGTACAATATGGTCACTGTGCGGTTACGCCGTCTTTTGTAAATAAACAACTAAACATGTGCAGGGAGGTCGTTCAGGGGTGGTGAGGACTGGGATCATTTCCCAATACCAGGTGCAATTCAGGAGGTCTCACTGCATGGTTGATAGCTCTACCACAGTTTTTTACACTCCTATAGCATATTCTGGTCTAGACTCAAAATCAGCTGCATAAATTATCATATGTTAGTGGCCATTCCTCCATGGATCTCGACTCAGAATGGGTTAGGTCAGGTTTAGTGAGGGCAGTAGATGGGGAGCCGCGAGGGAGTCTGTTTCGGGGCAGCGGGGATCACTTCTTGAGCTGAATTATTCATCATTGAGAAGCCCCTCCTCCCCGTTCCTTACCCCAAACTTGCAGAGGAAGCAAGCTCACCACACCTATCCCTGCTCATATCTCCGACAGCATGCAAATATTTGCCCTATTCATCATCCTTTAGCACCCCCCCCCCCTTCCCATCACCAGTCTACATCCTTAAGTCCCCTCCTGCCACCCCCTCCTCCATACTTAAGGCTTTTGGTGAAGTAATAGTAGATGTCTTAGCTGGTGGCAAGGAAAATGTCCTTCACGCACATGCTGCAATTGGTTGTCACTGCCTACGCAGAGATTTTGTCAGTCATACGGGGTAAAGATGATAGGATAATATAGCACCAGATATCTTTTTAGTATCCTAATAAGCAAATAGAGGTTTCCATTTGCATAACTTGCTTGATTTCAACCCATTAGATTTTGATGAAATTATAATTACTTGTATTGTCATCATTCTATTTTTGATCATCGTTGTAATCTTTCCATTTTTGATATAAAAAAGAACCAAATTTACAAAAATCTATAAATCTGCCAGAGTATCATGAATTTGAGGGTAGCAGAGATCTCAAGTAGATCCTCAGACACAAACTGTAGCTGACTCCTCGGACTTAAGCCTTACCTATCCGTGAATTAAACCAGTGAGTCCCGTAACGTATATCTTGACTTCGCTGTCTACGCTGACCCTCCTTCCTGGGCTGTTGTTGGCAGGCAGGCTGACAGTATAGGCGTTACTTTAATACTATTCAGATATAATGTATATACTTTCCGCACATCAGCCATTGACAGCGGATATATATCCTTCACCATGCAATGCTGCATTCATATTATGACCCGCTAAGCCCACCATCGTATAAGGTTTCATAACAAAGGGAGAGTCAGTTCGTTCTATCCAATATGCTAATCAGTGATGCTGCTAATGGTTAATGCCCATATGTGGCTGGGATGATTCTTTTCCATTTGAATGTGCTCAGGTTTTGGTTGTCATAATGCATGATACATGCGTGTCTATTCACCACTGCTACCTCCGGCAGTCTATCAACCCAGTATAATCGATACGATGCTTGAATGCATCCGTGGCTACATTGATGCATCATGTTGACAAACCAAGGGCATAGCGCATCAAGGCCATATGTGACGCTTAAAGGTTAAGAGGCAATGTATGTGTACCATCATAATTATTGTAGCACACTGTGAATATTCCTCCCATTTTATAAAATAATCCAAAAGATAACACTACATGACTTACATACAAATTCAAAGTACCCGATCAGTGAACTCAAAAGACGGTTTTCTACTAAAATTGCAATAAAACTGGTTACGCTGAGATGCAATGGCCATAGACCTCAATGCTACCTGGTGAAGCGGAACGGGGTGCAGATAAACGTAGGTCATTTAGACTATGAAGATGTCGGGTTATGAAGATATTGGGTACTAAGGGGACACTGTGTGGCAGTACCCTGATGATTAATGCTTCGTATGGTAACATTAATCTCCCGGTGGGGGAGGGAGGGCTACTGAATCTTTTAAAAGGGTAGATGAGAAATCCTGCCTTACTACCTCATTTGCAAAAGTAGGGAGATGTGACAGTTCTATGCCGCTATAATATTATGTGAAATGGTCTGTGAAAAAGGACCTCTATGTGCCCTGCACTAAAGCACCTTTTTTGGCAGATCCTGCCACAAATCTATAAGGGTCAGATGCTACCACTGCAACAAGGCTGATTGTATGGGAACCCATTGGGTGGAGAACTGTAAGTTTGTATGTTGAACAACTTGCTCTTTTCAGCAAAAAATAAGAAGGAATGCGCTCGATTTTGGGTTATGAGTGTGACTGCCCTACTCATGTGATCTGACCGCTCTTATACTTTTCTTATGGTCTGATGAAAATTGACCGCCACTGCTTTTGAAAATCGTGCTGCAGTGGTTATATCCAACCCATGGTGGAGAAGATCTCCTGGAAATTAATCCCGGCCAGCACTCTACGTTCGCTTGGTAATGAATAATGACCACCTTAGAAAGACTGATGGAGACATTGCTACTGGGAAGCCATAAACTGATAAAGAACAGGATTATAAATTAAACAGCAAGCAATGATTGATGTTGCACACCATGAGCAGTATCAGAACGAAAAAAGTTGGTCCAACAGTCGAAAAAATTTCCTTGCTTTCTCAATACATATTTCAGAAATTAACTGTACTAAAATGTATCTGTTGAACTCTGTATTGAACGACACGTTCACCCTTTTATTTTGAATTCCATTAATTGCACCTAAATGCATATATACGAGCAATATCGTGTTTAACAGGACATTTAGATATCCCTAGACCCTCTGTATTACCAACTTCAATAAGTGTGGTATAAATGATGTACCATAGAACACGTGCGTTCTTTGTAACCGTATCTCATTATAACAAGGTATTGAGAACTCCACCACAGGTAACATCATCCCTCCACTCACCTTTCATGTTGGTAGAATCAATATCTCAGTACTGTACACTTCCCCTTGACCTTCACCATTTGGAGGCAAGTAGAGGCTTCCTGAAGGGCATGCATATCACCTGTCATGATCATCAGAGTACTATCTATGACAAAACATGACGTTGGACATTTATTAAAGGGGCAGCACTTTCTGGCATACTACTTGGACGTGAAACTGAAAGCCCAGTCGAATAGTGGTTCTGTATGCACGGGACGCTTAAAGGGTTGTCGTTATGGCTACATTAGCTTGGATTTTTGCTGGTGTCGGTTTATTAGCATAGCGTGAGGCATTTCATCAAAATCGGGATTAAACCTTGGTATTCGGGTCAACCCATGTTTAATTTATGTGTAACATCATCAGGCAGCCGAGTAATAGGATTTTATCTGATTTTACTGGAGATGGCTGGTGGTCCATTGAACTAAAATAACATGTTGCGTTATTGGATGTTCCTTGACATCTCTGAATAAAAGACACAGACTTCTGAATCAATAATATGTATACAATGTGCCTGAGTTTACAAGTACATAGGCATTTGGCCCTATATATAGGCATTCGGCCCTATATCACATTTAATGGCTTTTCAGGTGTAACTGTACGCATATCGCCCAGAGAATTAGCCAATTGCTGCAACTTAGTGTGGGACTTAGTGGAATGAGTCATGCAATCCACCGGTGAAAACCAAAGTTCCTTATCCATAAGGGCATGCAGTAGAGGTCTGATATCCCACAAGGTTTAATCATGACTAGTTCATAGAACCAGCGCCTCAGCTACTGCGATATAAGCGATGCAGTGAACACCTTGTCCAGGCACTTAACCCACTGTCCTGCTGGACCAATAAGAATACTGGCAATTGACACCAGGACACTGGCTGATGGGGGAAATGGCTACCTCCGGTCTTCTCTCCCTCCACCTGCTTAATTCCCAAACCCCACGCACATCCTTGTACACATGCTGTCTAACTACGTCTTTGCACTAATGCCTTAATGCAATATGCCCTTGATCAAAGGGTGTATTTCATTAAGGCATTACGTTCCCCTTAGTGGGTTAAGTAAGTTCTTCTCAAGACAGATTGGAGAACGTAGGTAGACAGGTTACGATTTTGTGAACAGCAAAGCAGTATGGATACCCGTTTGCTTCTGCTTAAATTTCAGATTTTAATAAAATAGTTTATCAATGATTCTCCCATATTAACTAATGGCAGTAGCAACTATCTCCCCCATTCAGGCCTGTGCACCACCAATGACTTACTTAGTACTGGATGAGTTATGAACATCCTCGTCTGAGTTTAGAATCAAAATGTTTATAACATGTATTTTAGCAACATGGTTAGTGCAGAGATACATGTGTACTACAACAAAGGAGAGTGAAGCTCTGTGGGAGCAGATTGCCCTGCCTCCTCCCCTCCTGCTCCCTGTGTAATTGAATCCTGAGGCGATTGATCCTTCCCATCTCTGCCGCCCACCACCAGGGGCCCCCACAATCTGATCAAAGATGGCCTCCACCTGCTTGGCAGACTTCAACTAAACTAGGAATGGGTCCTACAAAGAGAAAAGAAGTAGAATCACTGTGACTCCCGACTTGATCACTAAGTTAACTCTCCCCCGGACTCTAACGTGACTCCCTTACATTAGCAGGACTCCATAATAACTTTATAATGACTCCTATTCTAAGACTCACAGGTTGGTCACACATGCTATACCTCGCTGGTGTATTAGGATAATGGTGTCCTCTCTTAGCAGCCCTCAGGAAGAAATTTCATGGGTGACGGCCAAATATAATTATAATTATAACGTTCCAGTCCGAGTACCAAGGAAACACAAATCCCTGATAGATAGCCTTGCTCATTATATCAAGGCCTATCAATTTGTCAAATTACAAAGGTAAAAAGTGTATATCTTATATTTTTCAAGTGACTTTTTTTATCAATGGGGAGAATCGTCTCATGAAATATTTACAAATGCTCAAATTGTTCACCACTTTGGGTTATCTCACAAGCCAATACATCTTGAAAGGAAAAAGGCACCTGAGGTATAGCTTCTGCAATAACCTCAATTTTGAAAGACTGTCTTGAACCTCTGTCTCTGTAGCATAAAGAGGTGCAGTGTATGGCAGTATCAAACAACCACTGTGCTTGTTGACATTCAAAATGGCTCTGCTATGTCCCAGTCCCTCAACTGACCAATAACATCACCTGGTCATCCCTATCATGCTAGAGAATCAAAATGCCAATATGGCCGCCACTGAGGACGGGTTCATCAGATGAGCATAGAAAAGGAAATAACTGCTTAGTGAAGGCTTCCTGGATGGGGCTGGAATTGATGGAAGGTTAATGTGTAGGAGTGCTCCTCTTCCTGCTCCTCAGTTCTACCAACCTTCCATAGAAAGATCCGTAATAAAATACTAAGTCCACATTATCTACATAAAGGCCTAGGAAGTATTGCACTGATGGAATTTGCCGTGTTTTCGTCGGTCAAATGAGATTCTTCCATAAGTTTAACATTGTAGACTTTCTTCGGATTATATAATTCCACCCGACCCACATTGGTGGAATAAACGCCTTAAGGGAATACTCCCTACACTAAGGAAATTCGCTGATTCTTCCATAACTTTAACGTTGTAAACTTTTATTCATCTGTAGAATCTCATCGGTCGAACACAACTTATAATCATGAAAATCTAGATGTCCACTCATTCAATATTGCAAACTTTATTGTCAGTTATTTAAGTCTACCCTTTTCCCATCAAAGTTTCACGAAGTGTGCAATATCACCGCAGACTGACAAATCAGTTATTACCAGTCTAGAAGCATGTTAGCTGTACACTCAGATGTTTTATCTGAGTTAATTTGACATGCATCTAATGTGACTAAAATTGACAGAACTGCCTAAATCTCACACGTTGTGCACATACAGCAGTGGGAAACATGAGATAGCGAACACCCCCCAAGAAATCAGGATAAATAAAGATTTAATTAATTTTCAATTTCTATCTTGACGATAGGATACACTTCTATTTTAAGTTACTGGTTTTAATTAAAATCAGCTGTTTGGATGCAATCATTGACACAGTAACTGATCTATATTAGCACAATAATTTACATCAAATTATTCGCAATGTAACACACCGTCATAAATGAATAGCATCAATTCTTGTAGCTTCGCATTGGCCTTACAAAAGAAATATACATTGTAAGTGAGAATGGGACGAGGCTGATTCCTCCCAACACTACATTCCAAAAGTTGTTTTTCCCCTACACCGGGATGATTCACTCATGGTACCCCATAACTATGGAACCTGAATCAACCAAATTCTAAAAAAAAAAATTTAAAAAGTTAAAAAATAGGTACAGGAAAAATCACCTAGAAATATACGTTGTCATTTTTACAATACTCTTGTACTTTTACTTTATGAGAATTGGTTCTTTCCATATGGCTGATGTTTTCGGCACACACAGTAAAGATTGTGTCACCCTCGTAGCAAATCAACCTTAATGACCTACTCGACTTATATAAAGGATCAACTAGAGGTGACTATACTACCAGTGTCGACTCAAGTTGACCCTTGATAAGAGCAGAATCAATAGCTCTTTAACACTCCATTTTTACATTGGAGACATAGTTGACTATTTTACTTTTTTGTGTGTACTGCTTGTCTTTCCACCTTTCTCATATGTGTACTTGTTCTCTCCTGCAGGGCATACACCGTGCGGTAGGAGTGGCGGTGGACGTCCGCAAAGGATTCGTCTTCTGGACAGACATCGGGGCCGGGCACCAGGGAGTCTACAGAGCACAGCTAGATGGGACCGAACCACAGCGTATTGTCCAAGGTACGTGGATGTTTCGATCGAATATCCTTCTTTGTACAGATGTTCATGGGATGTTACCATGTCATAGCAAAGCTGATTGGTTTGATAATGTAATTTTGGTGATATCCCTATCTGTGTGATAACTTCTAGCTTATAAGGAAATTATAAAGATCAAGTTGAAGCTACCAAAATGCTGTAGAGAGAGAAAGACACGGCATTGCTCTATTATCTTTGAGATGCATGGCTATGAAAACAGAGTAAGTGCGGCAACAAAGGGAAAAATCGACTAACCCCTCGTATCTAAAGAATCCATTCTGATTAGAAGCATCCATACCGTGTGGCTGTTTACCTATTCTGATATCTATCTGCAATCCTATCAGGATCTACAATACCACATCATCAGCATGGGAGGTGGATGGCTTGTCTAGAGTTATCTGATGCAGATTCATGGCTGATTATTTCTGTATATTGTATCTGTATGAATGACAGGCTAGAGCTATCTCGATCATGATATTGGATCTCAAATGACAATGAATAATTCTTTTGGGTTGGGGTCCACTATTGAATGACAAATCATAATACTTGTAGCTTTAATAAGGTTCCTCTATGACGTCTAAGTTTTAAAACAGGCAATAAGAATTTAAGTTTACTCGTATTTATAACATTCATAAGGCTTTCCCGCAATTTCCAAGGTATCCCTTCTTGAGACCAAATTTATCTTTTAAATAGGGAATGTAGTTTTAAGTGGGAACTAACAGCTTAATATCTAGGTCCATTCTGCATCATTTAGAATATAAAAACAAGCGCCAAAGTCAAACCAAAGTAGCCAATGTCACTAAAAAAAACTCACGGTCAACTCTTAGTTGATACAATACAGTATGGGGTTGACCCCTTTGTCCTTAAGCAGCCTACAGGGAGAGGATGCCATTTACCCACCTTTTGCACAGTTTGCACTTTGGTCAGCAATTGAAGCCATACTTCTTTCACGACTAGGTAAAGGGTTACTTTAGCAACAAGGTAAAGGTCCTGCTTTGGAAGCAGAAGCATTCAAATACGTACCAAATTGTTTCGACAGATCAATTTGACCCTGATTTACCACAAAGAGACCTGCATTTTCCCAGTACATTTTAAGATCTTTTGCACACTTTTTGAAGATAAAAAAGGCCTCAGGTCCATAGGAAATCTCAGAGATATTGCAATGGTGCAATATAGACCTTAGACATCATCAGCAGCAGCCTGATGCGCGAAAGGCAAACTACCAAACCATTAGAGGCTTTGCTGAAGGCAATGGGAAGCCGGACCGGAAAGCACAGCCCCAATTGGCTGTGAGTCTGTTAACAGTGACCCAGGACTGGCCTCAGAGCAGCCCTTTTACAATTGACAGGACCTAAATGGACGCCCTTTTGACCTATAGAGTCTAATGGCTACTCCTTCAGTTGAATTAGAGAGTGATTTCACCGAGCCAATACCATTAAAACACAGAAGAAGTCCTAGAATCGAAAGATAACAGTAGCATGCAGTTAAATGTTTAAAAAAAGAAAAAAATATGCATAATGATTTCATACTGTAGTTATCAGAACCATTTTTTGAGAAAGTGGATGTTCTCTTCTAGCAATTCGATTGTTGGTAAAATTCTCAGGGTGAACAAGTATAAATTTTGTATGTAACATTACGTACACATGGCATCATCCCATTACATAGAATGGTTCTGCTGGAATAGGCCCTTCTCGTACGGGAATTCTGGCTCCCAATCTCTAGTGCTCCCCACGCTCCCCTTCAGTGTTCACAAGAGGGTACCTAACGGCCACCAAGGACTCCTTAGTGAAAAGGTCTTTTATGGGTGAGAGATTCACTTCCTGGCCTAAGCCACTCTATAGGGCTATAGAGAGATGACTGGGGAGCACCTGGCCGTGCAGTAGCAGTGGTAGAGAAGGCATTTCCAGTCAGGTCGTGCTTTTATTCTTTAAATGTGTTCTTCATACTAATTCAGGATTTAAGTCAATGTCTGGTCATGGAATTATGCAGAAAGCACCGGCAAGGGAAGCACAACTGAACCGGGACTGGGGAAAGTACCTGGTAATCGACATGGGTGTAGCTAAAAAGTCATATTCCCCTAAGTATGTGGATTTTATTAGACATTTAAATTTAATGATAGGAAATAAGAAAGAACACCAGGCGTGCTAAGCAGATACTCGAAATTCAGCAAATACTAACCACCTATAGTGACACCAGTTACCGTAATGTTCGAGGTACACAGGGGTGCTGTAGATCTTGGGTGCTAGAGATTGGGTTTTTCAACTGTGAAATACCCAACCCTCTATACTATCCCTCCTCACCCACTACCCCTCACCCCATATACACAGCAGCACCCCCTTATTGCAGGGAGATGACACTGTCTGTCTGGTACATTGCTGCTATAAATCTTTTCATCCAGCTGCACCTTGCTTGCAGTTCTGGGGGCAGAATTTAAATCAAGGTCCTGGGGATGCTGCAACCATTGAATGGCTGCTGCCAATAACACAAAAAAGGGTTGATATGGACCTGATAAAGTTGCAAAGACAGATTCCTAGTGTAAGGTCCATCAAGACCCTTGTAGATCATCTATTCCACTTACTAGAACATGTATTGTGGCGAGAAAGGAATATCTAAGCTGTTCACGTTGAAATGAAAAGAAATTGCATTGAATCAAAATGGGAACTAGGGGCTTCCACGTTTCATGGACACCAAACAAAAAGCACAATCAGCATGCTTCATATGCCTGTTTTGTATCATATAATTCATGAGGTATATTCATACTGTGATATCACAATCCGTTTAGGGTATCTCTATGGTAAAGTGTATATTCCACTGATGCGAAACGGTCGTGCAGGTGCAAAGCCTAGGCCCTACACACCAGAAGTAGTGATACACCGATGAATGGTGAACCAATAGTCTCTTGTAGGAAGTTGGTTGACTAGGGACTTGGCCTGCAATAAACAACCTCTTTAAGTTGGTACCAGCTTGGTCGTCCTCAGGGGTAAAATGGGTATAAAGGGGCCTGCAACGTCTCGTCCAATCAGGACGCGGCATGGGTGTCAGCTGACGTCCACCCATACTGACACCTAGCAGTGTCAGCAGCGACCTCAACCCACCATGACTCAGCATAAATCAATTTGCCTCTGCTGACCAGATGCTCCTGTTTGCCACCTTGCCTCCTTGAGACAGAGCCAAGACACTCATGTCAGGCATGAATGTGGCTGGGGGTAGGGGAGGGGTGGGTGGGTGTATGGGGAGGGTGGGTTTTCTGTCTGCACCTTTCCCTATCGCTATTTACAGTATAAAGGGAGATGTGTTGGGCATACAAAAGTCTGAGTCCAACTACAGTTGCTGCCTAACAGGGATGAGAAGAAGTCGGGCTAAATGTGATTCAATTTGTCGTTCTTCCAATGGTGGCGCTCAGGAGCTATTGTAATTTCACTCCGCCTGGAGGCCTCCCAATAGTATAGTCCTACATGAGGTCCTTCAAGAACTTAGTATAAGTCCTGAAGGTATGATCATCATGATGGTCATTTTGCTGACGGTACTCAAAACTTTCATATGGGGTCAACCGAGAACAGGTCACGGCCATAGGAATTGAGTATAAACGTTAAAATACTTTGTCTGGGGCTGGAGATCATGTAGGGAACAGCATGATAAAACGGTATAATGTAGTCTGGTCTCTGATTGGTTTGTGCTTGGGCAAAATAAATTGAATTCTCACCTAACTCTGTCTTCCAGAAAGGATTTACTGTTGCTAAGCATAAACATAAAATGAGAAATTCATGAAAAACTTAATATAAATCACTTTTTATAATGTTCCAGATATCACATGAGTTCAAGTCTTTCAAGATAGGATCTGAAGTCATTGTCAATGCAACACATATTGGTCACTTATTTTGGGAATTCCCAACAAAATGCCAATGCTAAATTCTAGTCCGCACATGTCAGATACTCAGCCGAACAAATGAATAACCTACCGCTACACAAAGCTCTTCTACGGGAGCATCATGGGTAATTTGGGATGCAGGCATCCAGTAAAGCAGTGGCTCAGAAATATTATCCCGGCGGGAACCTCAAGCACGTGATGAGAATGATTACCAAGAACCTCCGTTGGTGTTAATTGTTGGCGGTCGGCGACTAGAGGGGCTCATGATGGGTGTTAAGGATGGGTGTGGGTGTGATGGGTGTTGGGGGAGGTGTGATTGGGTGGGCAGTGGTTGGGTGGCTGTGATAATAGAGGGATCTAGATGAATGGTTATAGTAGGTTGGTGTTAATTGTAGGCGGTAGCCATTGGGACGGGAGGATATATATATAATGGTTGTTGAGGGATGTTAGATAGCAGTAGGAAGGATTATAGGGGAAATGGATTGGGAGAAGACCATAACATGGTGATCAATGTACTGCATGAATGTTTGCATTTGAGTAAATTAAACATGAATATGTTTACAATGTAATTCTACTATTATCATGTATGTTTCATTCAAACACTTCACCTGGAATTTTAGTAAGACAAGCCCTAGTCTAATTGTTTTTTCCAGGATAAATGAAATAATTCTCAATTCAACTCAAAGAGTTCCTTTAAAGTATCTTACATTTGCTGAAATGCAAACATTCTTGAAGTGGAGCGGATAGTAAAGTTAAGTGAAAGGGGGAGCAAATAATAATTTATTGAAACTTGGGGTATGGCAGAGAGTCTTATTTCTAGGGTCCTCAGAACCTTGCCTATGGGATGCCAGTGGCTAGAGTGGGTAAACACGTAGTCTGGGTATATATAGGCAACACATTATATTTACACCACAGTTGGCTAAGAGAACGAAAGAAGTGGCCTGACTGTATTTTACATACATGGCTATGTGTGGATGCGGTCCATTGAGCATACTCTTGTACTGTATGTGTAAGTCAGATATGATAGGTGTGATTAGATGCATAAGTGTTATAAGTCTTGGACAATGGTGATTAACCGCGGCTGGCACCTTGGACAATTATCCGCTCCTTGACTTATAAAACTTATTTAGCAAGTCACTTGTACCATATCTACTACATAATCGCTTGATTTATGTCAATCTCCGCGATCTTAATCACTTGGTAGACTGGTCACAAGGGAATAGGTGTGAAGGGCCCAACAGATGCCAGTTATTTTACTTAACCTGCAACGTGTATCTGTCATGCACTGCATAGGTGTACAGGAACTTAGAATGTTGGTGATGATAGGAATGAGGAAAGGTGTGGGGAAGAGGGGATGGCAAATAATGACGGAAGGTTAGAGGAGGTTGGTTAGGGGGCTGGGAGTATGTAAAGGGTATAAAGTAAGTAGCATTTTGCTTGAGAATACGGTTATGCTTCTGAGAGAAAGTGGGCAAAGTGGGCGCTGTATATGAGGATTGATTGCTTTACAGAAAGGGCAAATCACTATGCCCACATTCTGCAAGGTCTATCTAAAGAACTGCATCAATCCTGTTTAATGGCAATGGTGCCTCTATTAGCATTGCTTTTACCAGCCAGAGATTCATGGCCATTTTCAGCCATAGTGGTACCACTAGCGCTAAAGAATAACCCAGAGGGAGGTTTTGAGTAAGGCGATATGTTGAAGACTGTATGTGATAAAGCCTAAGGGCTGGTCAAAATATACTATAAATATATGCATGGCTGTGTGGACAGGAATAGATTCAGGGAAATTTAGTTACAAAGTCACTACCGAAAGAGTGATTAAATTTGCTGCTTCCATCTTTATAACTGGCTGAAAGCACTATGTATGATTACCGCATGTCTAGCGGTTACCCAGCGGCTCTGGTCGTCATAAAACTGTGATTGACTAGGGTCAGCTCGGGTAGGAAGAGGAGGTGAGGATGAACACGGGACCATATAATGAGACGGGTGGTTGGGGTCCGGACTATGTCCAATAACTACTGTGTGTCCAGGACTAGCTGGTTTGGTAAAACACTCGTTTTGGAAAGCTTCTGATGATCTGACGGCTGGGTAGAGGTGTAGGAATCAAATCTTCATAGGGAGGGGGGGCAGGGGGCCACTCCAACTTAAAGCATCGGTTTTTATGCATAGTGTAGCATGTAGAGGCTTATATTGGAATTTTAAGGAAATGTTGTACTTGAGCCCCCTTTATTTCTGATTGGGGGCTCATGTCCCTCTGTCCCCGCTTATCCCCAAGCGGGAGAGGTAAGGGTTGGATATATATAGTATTATATTATAGGGTGTTGACAAGTTCGGGGACTGGGGACAGACATGTGCCTTCCTCCCTTCATGTGATTGAATATAATTCCAAAAGCAAGAGAAAATTGCCTTTGAGAGTCTATTTCTGGAGGGAACTAATGCTTTATTTGATGTGCTAACGCTCTGGATAAAAAAAGTAGCAGGTGAAATCTCTGGTATTGAATGCTGCAGCATTATGCCAAACCACAGTGTGTTACATAGCAGCCTACATGTATCAATACGTTGCTTTTCAGGTGGTTCTGGACACAGAATAGTGCATGGAAAGGGTTGCAAAGGGGTATATGAAGTTAGATTTGGGAGGGTAGGCCAGGGATGTATATAAGTAGGTGGGTAAGGATGGGAGGGAAGGCAACATCCCCTTCACCTGAACCACATTTCCGCTCGTTACCGCCCGACGGTGGTGTTAATATTTCCAGTTTACGACGTACCCCAGAACCAGTCCAGAATCTGCTAACACGGGTTAGGCCATTTACCTGTTACTCTGGATTCCTTAGCCACCTAGTGACAGGGGCTCAGGTAACTTGAAATATCGGAAACATCTGCGAGAACAAAAACTGGGTTGTGGATTCTCTGGACCCCTCCTCTAGCAGGGTCCAATTTTTGTAGCCACCCCCCCCCCCCCGTACACACACACACAATTGATCTAAAGAAGCAGGTGGGATTTTCACTGAAGCGGTGTTAGGCCCACTTGCCCCTCAACAATATTCAGGTTGAGAATGAATTTGTCAAAATTGAGTCAAGGCTAGATTCTCCCTCAAACTTACCTTTGCAAAATGTCACTCTGTGTACCATGAAGACGTAAAAGATAAAGCATACTTCTGTTATAAACCATGCAGTTACTGCATTGCACAGGAACCCAGTGAAATTCACCCATCTCTTAAACATGGTCACCCTGGCCTCTTCCCTGTCAACCCTGGGGATATTTAATTACACCAACCCTTCCTCTACACGCACCTCTGGGCTACACAATTATGGGGAATCTTCGTAAATTGAATTTCCCGTGTAAATTAGATTAATGGATATCGTGTTAGTTGTCGCTGGGATGGGAAAGATGTACTTGGGCTATGGGGTCAGGGGTACATGGGGTGTGGTAAGGCTTAAGGGTATGGGCTCCCTTTCCATATCATTACATAATCTTATTTTAATATAAAGCCAGGTCCTGTTGGTTGGCCCAATGGATTGATATTTTGTATGAAAGACGGACCTCTAATTCATAGACTGAATCACCGGTTTACTGGTTTCACGTTTGCTGCAAAATGTGTTCCGTTTGCAACATCTATTTCTCATGGCTCCAGCATTTTGGTAAACAATATGATAAAGAACTATGTTTTAGGGTTTACAAGTCTCATGGCCCTTTTATGTTATATCGAATAGAATTCACCACAGGGATTCTCTCGAGACCAGTTGTTTGTAAACTCTTTCCGTGGAACCAGGGACTACATCGTGCTACTATTCTGCTAGATCGAGAGCCAATACTTATAGCTTGAATTATTTCTTCATCGTTTATGTCCTGCCTATTTGCCAGCCAAGTGCTAAATAGATGCCACACTCTGTAACAGTATTTCGGTAATAATATTATTCGTAATTCTGAATAAGCTAGTTAAATCTTGAAGAGTGGATATAATTATAGGCATTAAACCCCCAGCACCCTAATATATAGGGCTGAGTACCCGGCTCCATGCTGACTATTTGTGATGGGGTAACGATCTTTGGGCCCTTCATTACGACGAACCAGCTATCAATATCATAAGTTTTTTCAATAAGGTAAAAGAAAAACACCCAGCCATTTGAAATCTAAAAGAGATGACTTCCTTTGCTTTAATCTAGTGATTGACTGTGATAGAGGATCGGGTAAGCCCCACCTCCCAAGGGGAACAGTGGGTCCTCTGCACGATCGTCACTTTCACCTGCCATTTACATGCAGCTATGAAATTGGCTATATGAACTAGCTGTGTGATCTTGGCTATATTCATTGATATGATACTAATGGGCAAGAGATTACAAATTGAGTATACTTGAAGTATAATGTCACAGTTTGTTGGCTCGGGTACATGGACCTAATTGCTGACAATATTGCAATAATCTGGCCACTGGCCACACTTCAGCAACAGAAAAGTAGAAACAGCATCTATATTTACATGCCTTTCATCTATCACAGGAGTTTAATAGTATCTTTTTGCATCACAAATATTTAGATTATATACAGTAGCTAGTATACAGCCAGTATATGGTAGCCAGTTGATACCCAGTATCAGTGCAAAAACCTTTTCATTATAACTGGCACAATCAACGGCTGTATACATACAGGTGGCTGTATTTAAGTATAGCAATGACAATATGACCTTGCATCGCCATTGTCTTCCCACTTTCTCTGTCAAGCCATCATTATACTAGTCTCTGCATAACAACATAAAAGCAGCCTCAGATACTTCCACAGTATTCATATCCACAATCCCTTCATATTCATATGGGAATATGTGTCTTTAAAAGACTTCGCTTACCCTCTTTGAGGTCGTTTTATGTTACGTTGAACAATGTTTTAAGCCGGACATATTTCCAAAGCTTATATGCTTCGTTTAGCTCCCCTTGTACAGAAGTTAATAGTTTCACCCCACAAGCTATAGGGAAAACACCTACACTGTGTGCAATATACTCCCATTATATATTCAATTGTAGAGGGGAATGATGCATAGGTTATATTCAGGAGTTGAATAAACCATTTGAAAACATTTTTTGTCAGATGAAAAGCATCACAGGAAGAGAGGACAGCAAAATCCCAAGATAAGCGGGTAAAGTTAGGCACCTGGATAAAAGAGTAGTAATCTTTATCCGGTCCATGACAATCCTTAATCCTATCGTATCAAATATCAGTCAACGGGAAGCAAGTCCTAATTGAATAGTTGCATTCACATTGAAATGTCACTATTTATGACCATTTTCCTCCTGAAATTCATCCGCTTTCGCTTCATTGCGGGGGATAATCGCAGGTGCCGTTTCCTGATTTAAGTGTAACTGAAGATGATGAGGGTGGGGAGTTGTAATTTAACCACTCCGATAATTATTTTCCTGTTGCAATTTTGGGGCGACCTGACACTTGAAAGTTGGCCATTGCGATTGGACTTTATGCTCTACTTTCATTGCCACCTTTCATCAAATGGTGAACTTTGGCAAAAAAATAATCCAAATAATTTCCATGTTACTCTTTGAAGTATCATTACGTTACACCAACTAATCAAGCTGTCTAAATAAGATCTTAGAACTCCTACTTCTTCCCCCCCCCCCGCAAAAAAGTCCTACAGGGAAAGTTCCATAATGAGAGATAAATCAAACATAAGTATTTCTATCCATTTGTACGTATTGCTTTAAAGCTGCAGCTTGCCACATTGGCCACAGGTCACAGTATTGATCCAGCATGCATGACATAATTTTTATTTAGTTTTTGTTATTTAAGCCTCTGTTGCACTTGGCTGTGGGAATTAGTAAGATAAGAAGTGTTCTCATAATTATTTCCTTGGTTCCGTATAGTAAGTTGAATTGTTAAATTTGCAATGTATAATACAAAATGATTTAAGGATTTGTCAACTGCTTTTATGACCCATGGCCAAGTCCGCCCGATCCACCATCCACATCTAGAACAATTGATTATTGAGCAGAACCAATTTAAGGCACTGTAGTTTATAGGCACCTGTGACATCATTAGCTGTTCTCGGCCGCTTTGGACCAACCTTGTATCGAATCGCAAAAGCAGTGTTAGTATGCATGCAGGTGTTTTGAGGTAGCTTGTCAGCAGATCCAGGCTCGGGTTGGCTGTCGAGCACTCTGTCTTTTCGACCAGCGTTCATTTTCTCCTGTGTTCAGTGGTTCTACTGGTAAAGTTAGTTGTAACCAGATTCTGTTAATGATATCAGATGTCAGAGGATTGTTAAGAACAGCAATTATTTTGGTTTGAACTTTAAAAATGGGTGTTACACCAGAGGCGATTGTCTCTCAATATCTCATTTAGCAACAGTCAGGAGCCATCAGATCAACACCTCTCACCCACTCTGATCAAATAAACTGAAGTAATTTTGAGATTCCATCTGCTTACATCATGGACTATTGTTCATTGTTAATTGCTTCTGCTGGAATAAACACCATGGGTGTACGTTATCCAACCAGATACAGATATACCTATATGATCACCTGATGGCTATACAACTCATATTGGTCTCAATATGGATCTGCTGGCATAAATCTACAGCCTGAACCCCCACTGTCCTGGCTATTCCCTGCAGCCCTGATGTAGGCAACCCGTTTAACACAGGCCTCCATTTGCCATTGTGGGTTCGGGTCAAGGTATTGAGGCGCTTAGGAACGTCGCTGTGTTGAATTGTAAAAGGGGTGTTTGTATGCATTGGGGTAGCTGGAGCCTAGTTGTCATCAGAGCAGAGTGAGCGGTGGCTGTGAGGAAATCTCCCTTCCCAATGTACAGCTAGTGCTCATTTTCTCATACATTCAGTGGCAGTGTCTTGGTGGGGGATTCAGACTTGAGGTGTAGGGGTGCACATCTCTTCCTCTTTGCCTACGTTTTATTCTAAAATGCTGGTAACCTATTTAGCACTGAAAAAATATGAATAGGGGAATGAGCGTTTTTTTAAGCTGAGCTCCTCCAATTCCAAATCCTTACTTCACTGTTGTACAGTCTCTACAGAAGCATTAGCTGCAACGTCCTCTCTGGACTGATGTAGTGGATCCCTCAAACCAGCAGATTGTCAAACCCCAATTTCCCATTTGCTATCTTTAAATCTCATCCGGTTTTCTTTCAAATATCAATTTTCTTGCCATTTCAAGCTGGGTTGGCCTTACTGATCCTTTCAGCACAGTTATTCAATTTAGAGTAAATGAAATGAAGCATTTCGAGGAAAACCAGCATATTGATGTTTTTCATTATTAATTTGCGTGGGCGAAGTTATAACTCAGGGTTTGATATCCACTTTCAGCTCCTGTGACCCTCATGACTCTTCTTTTAATTCTTCTTTGCTGATGATTGTATGATGGAGAATTATATTATAACCATCTCATTGCACTATATATTGTAACCAAAGTATCGAGAATATGAAT
Organism: Harmothoe impar; assembly: GCA_947462335.1. Classification (NCBI taxonomy): domain Eukaryota; kingdom Metazoa; phylum Annelida; class Polychaeta; order Phyllodocida; family Polynoidae; genus Harmothoe; species Harmothoe impar. Next base: position 59,978,846 of record OX381712.1, on the reverse strand, counting down.
ACAATATTGAGAAGTTGAGAAACATACTGTTATAGGAATGTCTAGACTCCACTGGACCAATTCTTCCCCCAAGATGACAATCTGCAGAGTTAGACTAACAAATTGGATTCTAGAAGCCAGTAGATTGGCTCTTATCTTTTCTAGTTTTCTTTCTTGCATCAATTTCCTCAGCTCGACCGATGAAATTGGCCTCTTTAATTTCACTGTATCAGCTGTTTCATCACCTATAAAGTTACCTTCGAGGGGATGAGAAATATGATAAAACCTGTTTCATTCGATCTCCCGTCTCGATGTTTTTAATTTCAAAGTGGTGCGAGTTAAGTTTCCCCCCATAATTGAGCCTGGATCAGCTGTTTTAATCCATTCTCTCACATTCACCATGCTTCTTTGTCTGAGGTTTTAAACTCAGTTAAGTCTTCCTCCAGAGCGGATAGGGGATATTATATGACTGATGGTCCTCTGATGCAATATTGTGAAAAAAAGAAGTTTGATATCATCAGATTGTACTGTATAAGTACAGTAAAGCGGTATTTCGTATATTACCTAATAGCAAAGAAATCGTTTATGAAGAAAAGATATGTAGATTGGAAGTATGCAGATGCCTTTTATTCATGATCAGTGCCCAAATTGGTGAATATGTGAGGGTATATTTATAGGTATCAAACTAATATAAGCTTAAGTGGAAATTGTCCTTTAGGCAGCTAGGGGTTGAGAGACTGCGTCTCCAGAAAACATATCCTCCTGTTGAATCCATTAGGAGGGGGTATGGTCTCCTGTTTGTTTGGATAAGCATGAGGGCTGACGCAGTGAACGAGTAAAAGTGACAATAGGGCTTGCGAAGAATAATAGTATTGTCCGAAGTGTGAAAAATATAGTCCGTTAGATAGATGGGTGTTTTGAGACTCCGGGCAGAATGACGCATGGTAGGACATCTGGTAGCCGTCCAGGAGGGGAAAAAGCGGCCGTTTAGTCGTCCCCCTCTGGAAGAAATGGAGGAAAGAAAGAAGGGTAATAAAATAATAATTGTGGTTCTTAAAGTAATGCGTAGTGATAAAATGAATTGGCAGCACGATATAATATCTGCGTGTTGAACAGAGGAGTTAGTTGGGAGAAAACCTACTCGCCATGCAGAGTTAGAACAGCCAGTGGTTGTAGTAGGGGTTGGAGATTGACTCCCCATGCCAAAGTCAGGGTTGATATATCCAGGCAGGTACTTGCAACAGCGACCCAGCACTACTGTCTGAACACCTTTCGTACTTACTACTAGAATAGACTCACCTTGGGCTTTCAATCGTGAAAGGGAGTCCGGAAGGGGCTAAGCCCTGGAGGATTCCTTCAAGCGGTATACTAAGTTTGGGGAAGAACTTACCCATTTAAACTGTAAGTAGAAATCTTTTATCTACTACATTGAGGCATCGCTCATAAATGATGGAGGATTGCTTTGAGATCTAACTGGGTGAGGGTTTGCCCAACCGGTTAAATACTGAAAATCAATTAGGTATATGATAGGCATTCGGGCCTAGCCTTTAAATACTTTGAGAGTTGCCATCACCCGCCACCACTGAATTTCCTGTCGTTTGTATTGCCAATGTCAAGGTCTAATATTATGATTTGCATGGAATATTGTAATTAAGCTAATTATTGAAATAAGTTGAAAATCTGAGACAAGGTTGAAAGGCTCTAACTTGAGCTGTTGTAGGATTATAAGTATTCAAGTTCTATTGCGTCGAGTCCTCACCGCGTCTAACTCAGTAATTGAATATGCAAATGTACACTGGAGTTTATCGAATTGTAATTATTGTATTGCGAAATTATAAATCTCTTGATATGTCTCTGACTAAAAGGTGAATTCTGAATCTAACACAGCGACCTGTAGCTCAACACCTGAGGGTTCATTTTGACTCAGGGCTACATCTCTGTACTTTAAAACGATATTCAACCTGGTGATAGCATACATAATTGCCGTTGGGTGTGTTTTGGTCTTGCGCTTTGAAGGGTGGTGTACCCGATGGGGTGTACCTGAGAATAAATTAATAGATACGTATACTCAGGTCGTGTAATAGGATTGAGTAACATCCGGGGTGTTGACCTAGAAAGAAGCCTGAGATGCTCATCTGTCAATTATGAATAAACTCTTTTACCTGTACAGGACTCTCATGTTTATGTTTGAGTAGGATATGTACGGCTATTCTTACATTGAGCGAGTGACTATACCCGAGACTATGAATTCTTATTGATTACCACGCGAGTATGAGTACAACAATAGCATCTAAAGTAGTTTCCCTTAATTGCTTAATTTGACCCAAATTCGAACAACAACTGTACAAGATTCCATCTTGAATGCAATTCAAAAAATAGGACGATGCAGTGATACCTCAACATGTCTTGTTTAATTGTAGTCATTATGCAGTTGGCAGAGAGGGGAAGGGTCTTGCGCAAGCTCGGGTGCTGACCATACAGGGTTGATTCATTACCTTTGGACATTTTCGATTCTGATATGAGTGGCATGATGCATGTATGCACCTCATTGGGGCTTTATACAATGAATATTTCCCAGACAGTATTATTGGGAGAAGGCCAACGGTCTGACATCGCAAAGAAACGTCCTCCCACACACGCATGCCTGAAAAAAAGAAATTGAATAAAAGTATCCCTTCAGTAAGAGCTTTTGATGATATATCATGAACAATAGTAAGGAAACAAAAATCACATACTCATAAATTACCTATCATTTTGTCCCTTGGGTGTATACACGACTCGCTTGTACCCCAGGCAAAATTAATGGAAGACAGCCCAAGATGTGCTGTGAGAATGCAGTGACACACAACATGACTTGATTGGTTTCGGCACAATGAGTTAATCCTATTGCTCCCTGAGAACCAGCTGGTGCTGCGTAATCACCGAGCGGCTCGTTTTGTGAGAGGCAAAACATGTGTCAAACAGAAAACAATACAATGCGCTGACGCCGGCTGGAGGTACCTTTTCACCTGCTGACAATAGGGGTAGTCTTTGTGTTGGGATTGATAGCTTTATGCCTGTAAAGATTCACGGAGACAAATTGCATGGTTTCTTTATTCGAACAAAACAGAAGTCGCTGAAAACAAGACAGTGCAATGATAGGTGCTTCAATTCACCTGCTGAATGCATGGAATCTGTTTAGCGAAGATATAAAAGCCTTCATTTTTTCTTTGTTGAAGCTGTAATGGTACGGATATAAAGTATTGCATCTCAAATGGTCAGAAGAAAAGGGGACCAGCTGAAGAAAAAGTATACCTTGAGTCGGGTAATGAAGCACCTCATTTTCTTTTTGAAAAGATTACTTGAACTGTTTGCTAGCGGTGATTGCTTCTAAAACTCTTCACACAATACTTATAGTTATGGTATCATAATACGTGCCCATAAACTTTCTCCTTTGAGTCTCCAACAATTTCATATGACATCATATTCAGTCTGTCCTCTGCTATTATTGGATTAGATAGAGATCCACGGAATAGTGTGTAGGACCTTCTCAGAGTTAGCTGACTTTGGGCTTTCAGAAGACCAATTTCCAAATGAGATTCCCGTATATTCCTGTATACCCCTGATAAAGTGTATCAGACATACAGTTATCACGGTGTCTCTCTATAGACTAGTTGATTGTCAGTTGTGATATTATTGCAGTGTGGTGAAATAAATATATTTTGAGTTTGTAAAGTGTTTATTCATGGAATGATTTTCAAAAACACAGTACATTTTCAATGAGATGATACAGTGATGATACATACAGAATATCAATCAAATATACTTCACGATGGTATGTGAACATCTCAGAACGATACCTCATACAGGACTACAGTAGATACTAGTGTATTGAAAATACACAGCCTCGATACATAGCAGGCCTATGTGGGGTATTGATTGATTACATATATTGACATGAAAACAGGTCTGTCCAGACCAACTTTAGTTCACACAAGTTCCTCAGCCCATATCCTCACACTGGAACCCCCCTGCTCAATAAACAAAAAAAACACGTTATACTACGTTATATAACATTTCTCCATGGCTACTTAATGGGGCAAACCGTTATATAAAGCTAAAAATGTTATTTCGATGTAAAATATCATATATCTGTTAGCTGATTGAGCTATACAGAAAGAATGATCTTCTCCAGTATGGCTCATCTTCTCTTCCTGCTTACATGTTATTGCCATTCTAAGCCTCATTTGATTTATACGTAATATACATTGTGTTCATTGCCTTTTCCTCTTTTTATTTTTGCAGGTAAGTGGACTGAGGGTTATGCATTGGAGACTATTATTCAGGTTCTAAACAGGTAGGATCAACTTAACCATTACCCCATACTACATTTCCTCGGAACTGGAAAAGTTGGTCTCGTTCAGACATATGGGCTGGAGTTCTCACACTGCACTTCTCAGAAAATGAGGCCTAACCATAGTAAGCATTCCTGACACACCTGGAAGCCCTTACAAGGTATGTTCACACCTAGAGTGTGTTTATGTAGATTTGTACACAAGAGTTGCAGCAGGCAGCTATTATACAATCCAGTGTCCAACGACGTGAACATACTCTGCTGCGTGTGCCTCTTTTGCAATTTATTATGTGAAATAGTCTAAGAATATAGTCAAGTATCGTTCACTCACTGTAAACACAATAAATTTTATTTCGAACTGTACATGTATAATTATGTTCATTAATTTTTCGTGGATTTTAAAAATACCTGAAAATATGTCCAGCATGAAGATTTATCCACAATAGATGAACAGCTACAATATTTCAAAATCGTCGAATTTAATGCTGGATGAAATTATACTTTCTAGCAAATCCGCGAAAAGCTATGGTATACTGGGTTAGGTGGGTTAACTCTAAGAAAGAGTGTCCAATATAAGTGCGTGGAGAGGTGTGGTATGCTAGGTGTGGCCTATAGTATAGTGAAGGCCCCGGTAAGTGGTGGTGAAAACTGGAAGTGTTGCATACAAATCACAGGCTGTAGGCTGTAGTTCCTGTTGGGCCTGTTGATCATGAAGGCTTTTCAGCGCTAGTCATATTCACCTGCTTCAACGACGGTGGTAACCTGGGCTTCCCTCTGGAGATTAAGCCTCTCTTTTATTGGTATAGAGGTACACACTGCTCGGCTGTCATGGATGGTTCCCCGAAACGTCACTTAGGGATTTGAACTGCAAATAAAACTATTTGTCATCATGGCTTTCAGTTGGGGTTATCATACCATGATAGGTCTAATGCTAAGGCCTTCATCAACAGGAAAATAGTCATGAGGCTGCAGATTCCTCGTTGGACAACATGGCTCCGAATAAATTTCTTTGCAAGTATTGTCATTCAATTGTAAAAGTAGTCGGTTACCAATGCCTCCAGAATAGAGTATGAGTGCTTGCGATCCAAGATGGCGCTGCTACCACTAGACCTTGCACCAAAGTCAGCAACTGCTTTCACCACCAGTGAAGGAATGTCAAACCTCTAAACTAAACAGCAGACTCTGGGTGGAGAGTTATCACACACACTGACAGCTAGGGTTCGGCTAGGAGATTTACTGACTGCCATAAGGTCTGCTCCCATACCTGTCAACCTAGGTAGTGACAGTATTATCTCTAAACCTGTGAGGCACATTGGAGCTTTTGCCTTTTTCAAGTTCTACCATAAACCCTCGCGTATCAGCCTAACTCGCATATTAGCTGCACCATCTTTGGGACGATCCTATAAGCCACACTGACGAGTTGGTGATATGGTGACTTAAATACTAAACCATAGTAGCAAAAACTCTTGTAGAAGCCGCATGCTGACTCTTGGCCTATCCTATGAGCTGCATTGGCGATCTGACTCGCTGCAAGGTTTTACTTATGATTATAACAATTCAAGGACCATACGCTGAACTGATTGAAATCTTTAGAATACTGCCTCTTAACCCTGTCTAGGAGAGAAAACATGTAATGATTTTATGATCTTATATTTAGCTACACGCTACATTTTGTATGCATGGGTCTATGGGTACATGCCTCCGGTAATTTTGTATGCACGGGTGTATGGGTACATGCCTCCAGTAGGGATCAGAAGTTAGACGTGGTTGGAGGGACAAGCCAGACAGGAGAGGCAGGAGGGGCAGGAGACACCCTGGATGTGTTGACAGTTCAGCAGCCAGCAGTCTCCTCCTTGATGACTTCTGTATGAGTTAGGGGCCGCACCCAGCTGCTCTACCCTTTGATGTAGGACAGTGAGGGCCAGGTGGGGCACACACTGCGGCAGGAGTGGAGACACTGCATGGATATTGGAATCTAAGTAAATACAATCTGGCGGTACACGACACTTTCTGTAACTTATATTATATCAGAAGGCACTCGAAATTATATTGGAGCTAATTTAGAACATAGAGAGGTTTTATGGTTAGGTAAAAATCTTTTTTTTTCGTTTTTCAAGGAGATGCGAGTAAGTTGTGTGATGTGTAAAGTTCGATTGTTACCATTACTGTGGTCGTTAATAACCTCATCTTCAGGATACTTACCTAGTTTTATAGAAGGACTCTGGTCAGGAATGAACTAAGGTAGGCAATGAACTGTATACGAAGGGATGGGGGGTATTTCTAAAGTGTGTACGATTCATGAGGCTTAATATGGCTCACTATTATGTGCTAAATATTCAGTCAGACCATACAAGCAGACTGGACGATTGAGAGGACTTTTATACATAGGTGAATCATCCAGGTGGAGTGCACACTCAAGCAATTACTCGAATAACCGAATATCATTGGGTATAGGCCTCGTTGGAAACTATATCAAAGTAGGGGCAGAGGAAGAAAGGTGTTTCCTTTGCAGCTCGGTGTCGACAGAACTCCTGCCCTCTGAGCCATCCCAAGGCACCTGATGCAGGATTATCTGCCCTAACTAATGAGGGTGATAGGGGCTAGGATAGTCTGGCCCACCAACCTGCCCACATGTACATGGGGGAGAGATGACTTTGATTAAAAGGTCAGCGTGTAGTTGTAGGAATGCTATCTGTCATCTGTAGTAGCGAACTGTAGGCGCACATTCACAGAAAAAGGCTGATCTATGCAGAGTCAAAAAGGCCTTGACCTCTGACCATATCGACACACTTTTTCACGGAAAGTTGCTGTTTTTATCTTAAGCGCCAAGCAGAAGGGGTAACCCAACACCCCTTGCATAGCTCTTCTTTTAGACAGTTATTGTAATCTATACAGTATGGTAGATTAAAAAGATAAAAATAAAAGCTAATGTTATACAAAAGAGGGAAACAAGTGTGTGCCACTGGCTCTAAATGTGAGCTATATAGAGCTACAGGGAATGTATCTGGGGCGAAGGAGGGAGGAAATACAATCTGTTGACGATGGGGTTCCCTTGAATCAAAACACAGAACAACTTCTGGCAAAATGATAATTCAAAACATATAATAATTCAGGTTGACACTGCATAGTTATGTGTATGGCCTCTTCCATAAGCTGCAATATCTGATGCTATGAACCTGCAGTGGACTAACCAGCCTCTTAACTAAGGGATACCATTGTTGGTGTGAGCGAGTATCACAAACATGTTTAAACCACAGGTGTCAGTGGTCGCTACTTCTATATATGTTAATAATGGGAGCAATGACCATACTGAAACCCATAATGTATCCTTTCCATGATATTGGCCTTGACTGAAGATGATCCAGTGGCTTATGGGTTATGATCAACAAGACCAGAGATTGGAGCCAAGGAACATGGCTTTGAATCACCATTATATACCAAGAGAGCTGATTGATTCAAAATGATATTCATTAAGATTTAATGGGTCTACATGCAAAATACTGGCAATTATATTTACTTAGTCCTTTAAACATGCATGTAGCTCAAAGATAACATTTGTGGTCATGATGCACCAACGCCAGTGCGGGCAAGTTACTCCGGTCCCAGGTAACATAAGTACATTGGGCCATCATTGGGCCAATATACCACTTAAAAACGGGCCAATATTGGCATTTTGATATTGGCCCACTGCTGGTTTGACCACTGGCCCAGTAATGGCCCATGCTTGGAAAAAGGAATATTGATTTCATGTTGGCCCAATGGTGGGCCAACATTAAAATGTTTTTACATTATTCCAAGGTTAGAAATTAAACATCTGGGCAACCTTGAAATACATAATTATGTCGCCCCAACATATAATTCTCAATATAGGACCACTGCAACAATCACTAATATTGAACAATACTATTTTTATGTGTATAATTGAATGTGCAAACACATTTAAGACAGAACTGTCAAATATCATCAGTTTAGAAAAAGTCATTTCTGTCTTTTTAATCCATCTTGATCTCTGTCCCAAATTGGCTAGACACCATACAAACTGTATTACTATCATTTAGGACTTATCTAACTCCATTACCCACACATGAGGTGTCTTCAAGATCCTTTTGACAAATTCCCACTGATGTCATGCAGTGAATGGCACTTTTAGATATCAAATTTCATCCGTGAACTCCCTCTGACCTTTAAACATGTAGAGCACACTGGGGATCACATTTATAACCCAATATGATGGCAAAGTAGGAGCCATCCGGTAAGATATTCTTCAGGCAACATTGAATCCCCCTGGTGTAGATCACAGCCAATATTGGACAAGTCTAGTTAGAATTTATGTTGGTCCAACATCAGAAAAAATATGATGGCCCTGAAATGTTCTAACACTGGGCCAACACTGGGTCATTATCAGCAATATCAAGCATGGGCCAGCTCTGGACCAGCGGTCAACCCAGCAATGGCCCATTATCGGAATTGCCAAGGGTGGGCCATCATTGTAATTTGTATGTTGAACCAATGTGTGCATTACCTACGATGGGCCATGGTTGGTATAACGATTAAGATGAGTCGATCATTGCCGACATTGGCCCAATATACCCTTGCTACCTGGGGTGTTGCATTGGTGCATCATTCCGACAAAGTACATGATGCATTAAGGCATTCTTCTGTCCTTAAAAGAAAAGACCGGTATAGTCAAAAGTCTAGTTCTATTGATTCATTGTATATTAATAAACTTGAAACTGAGCTTCATTCCTCAGTTTACTTATTCACATTCATACAACACTATTTTAAAACAATAAAATCTAACCCAATCCATCCACCAAAGGGGGCTGACATTTTGTAGCGAGATTTGGCGATAAATGACGTGAAAATGACGTCAGAAAGGACCAGGCCAGTGACCCACATCCCCCTCCTCACCACCACCACCACCACCCACCACCACCACCACCCCACCCGGCAGCTAACTATGGCCGGGTTCGCGCGTGAACTATAGTCTAGCTTCAGTCCATTCCAGATCAGTCAAGGGGTTCAAGGTCGGGTTATATCAATATGCAGGCATGCCCAAAACTCATACTAGGGAAGGCCAGTACTCCACATCTTTGCCAATTGCAATTTCCAAATTGCCATTAGTTGGATATGCATGCCCAAAACATAAACATATGTATGTTGTATATAGATATATGATAATATATGTAAATATAATAGCCATACATATATATATTTATCTTCATTCTGTTTAGCCATAATTTTCTATTGACCCATAAGTTGGCAATTGGCAATTAGCAATTGGCAAATGTATGGGCCACTGGCCTTCCATATGGACACTGGACCAGACCGACACATGAACAACTTTAGTCCAGCTTCAGATGACTAGGGCACTCCCGTGATTGGCGTGCGAACCCGGCCCAGGACTCCCTTGTTAGTGCGGAACACTGCACCATATCGTTATTTAGCATACACTCACAGACAGGTTGTTGCAGCGTCGTGTTATAATGAGATGCATGAGGCATTGTATTTGTTACATTTATTTATAACTGATTCGTGGACTTTCTCACAAATTAGTGGACAAAAGTAATGCTGTAACCTAATGGGTAGATATCACCTCTAAAGGCCTGTGGATGCACCGTGTTGATTCTGTGTTGCATTCAGGAGAGAAAAAACAATTTAAGACTAAATGCATTTACCAAGGACCGCCCCCCTCCCCCACCTCTCCCTTGTACTAAATTACTACTACTACATGTGCATGTGCATGTGTCCAGCCCCCTCCCCCGCATACTTTCACACTCTGCAGAGGTGTACATGCAGGGTGGAGTGGGAGGGGGTGCTCACTGAAGTAGACTGGGACTACCGTGATGGCCAAGGACAAGGTGTGTGGGGGGAGGGAGGGGTGGGGGTCGTAGCGCTATACAGCTACGTTATGTGTGGCGTGTGGCTAAGCAGATGGCTGCCGTGGTCCAAACCTGGTTACAGGTCTGCCCCCTGATGGACCATGCCCAACATATATTTACCTGCAGTGTACAGGTGCTGCCTCCTTATGCTTCCTCCCCTAGCAGAATGTTCACTTGTGACATCAGTGGCCCAGAAATGGCGGCCCCCACTCAGGCACAACAGTTGTATGTTATTTTCTATTTTACTCGTGAAATGTACAACCTTTGGATGAATGTCACTCATAGATGTGTAATAGAATCGCAGCTGCTTTGAAGCAAACTTGGTTGAAAATACGATAATCTTTTCTTTTAACACAATATAGAACCTACAATTCTATTCTATGACCAACCAAGTGTCAAAACATAAAATATAGGAAGTACAAGCACATAATATGATATCCCTGTTAGCAGCGGCAATGGCCGAACGTTTTTCACCAATCACGAAGATAAAACATAAATCTCTCGAAGTAGCCCAGGGCCTGAGATCAATCATTGACACATGTTATCATTGAGGAGGCAGGATTACAGGGGGAGTCAGCAGCTTCTTATCTTGGCTAATACTGACCAGTTATCTTGGTGGATGCTTGTTGGGGCCTGGTCTCCAGGGTCTGGCTGATTTGTTACTCAGGAAGTCCCTGGTGGACCCAAGCACCCCTCCCCCCCTACCCCATTCCCCCACCAGCCTACCAAGCCCATCCTTGGGGAAGTCTGAAGGCAGACTTGATAAGACTACCAAAGATAAGGCAAGTAAATGCTGATCCTACAAGGGAGTAGAGGTAGGTGTGTGTGGGGGGTGAGACGGGTGTATGTGTGTAAGCAGCCATGCAGAAAAGATGCTCCATGCAGGTACAATCGGATCCTCCTTTTCTACAATGTGTTTTATGAAATAGCATTTTCTGTAAGGAGTCGAGGCAAAGGGAAGACGCCTAACTGCCCAATGTATCTCTTCCACTATATATAGCAGCCATTATAATAGTTTAGCTTAGGTTCAATAAGTAGACAGGGCCTGGTTGGTTTATTTAGTTGGTAACAGGGGAGCTTAGCTTACTTTGATATTGACATGTTTATATATGGAACTACCTTGTCTAGTTATGTGTCCCTCACCCAGTTGCACCCTTGTGACATATATATATATATATCCTCACCTCTGGGAGGTTTGTGTTAGGCTGGCCAGGATAACAGTGATGGCATGGGTGATAAACCTTAGTCTAAGGGAGATAAGGCAAGGTCTGGTGGAGTAAAAAGGGCAGGAGATGTCACATTGGAGAGAAGGGTCATGCCATAGCTACCCTCTCCCTGTCAATAGTGTTTGGAGGCAAAACCAGAACAGCCCTCAGTCCCAATCAGATGGTTGATCCCCCATCCAGGTTTCTGATTAAGTCTAAGCATAAGCATACGAAGCCACGTTGAGGTCATGCGAAATATAGTCTGATATCTTGCTGGCCATTGTCTGTTAAATTATATAATTATTCATAGAAAAATCGACATAATGAAACTGATCTAGTGCATTCATTGCAGACATCCTTTGAAGATCCCTCTCCAATAGTGTGATTGTTTGCCACAGGACCTATTCAGACATCTGAGATGTGTAACTAATTGTCACAACACATGCCTTTGCAGACATTCTAACAAACCTCACACTCAGCTTGTGAACAGTTCTTGTCTGCAATTTGTCGGAGGGGCTCCTTTAATTTCATTATGTGCAAGAAACTTCTCACTGCTTGTGTTCTGATACTCAATGAAAATGTAATCTAACACGAGCCACCAACTTAATCTGTGCCACTGGAATGTCAGTCCTTGTTTCAACTAACAAAGGGTATCAATGCACTTAGACTGCAGTGTCAGGTTATGTAACTCTATATGTCCCTGCTTGATAAAGATGAGTAGTATAGTATGTATCGGAACGGGACTATAGTTAGCTACTGTTTATTACTCAATCGACCTGCAGCCAATCAGAAGCCTCCATTTGACCGGAAGTGACGTCACATGCCCATATAAGGGCATACCGGAAGTGACGTCACGTGACCTTGACCTAGTTAGAGGTCAAGGTCATGACGCAGCCAATCAGAGGCTTCCATTTGACCGGAAGTGACGTCACACGCCCATATAAGGGCATACCGGAAGTGACGTCATGTGACCTTCACATGTCCATATAAGGGCATACCGGAAGTGACGTCTACGATATAAGTTTTTTTTTTCATTTTTATTGTTTTACGAGCGACTGGAAGTGACTTATTGAACTAGGTAGAAGCGTTCTTTAGAGTGTATAAGGGGGGAGGGGAGGGGAGGGGAGGGGAGGGGAGGGGGGGAGGGGGGCCCCTTTAAGATGCATGGGGAGGGGGGCGCTTTTAGGATGCATGGGGCGGGTGGGGGGGGGAGGGGGGGAGGGGGGAGGGGGGCACTCTAGGGGGGTGGGGGGGCACTCTAAGGGGCGTTTGTCTCTTTTAAGAAAAAAAGAAAAGAAAAGATTTCAATCGAGAGACACGCTTCTTCCTCTCGAGAGGAAGAAGCGTGTCTCTTCATTTTTTTTTGTTTATCACGTGCCTCGATGAGGCGATCAGCTGCGACTGGAGGAAGTGACACTTTAAGAGGACACGCGTCTTAATTGTTATAATATTTTTTTTTACTTACTAATAAAGAAGACGTATGAAAATAAAACACAACAATTCACATGTCCGTCGTTCTCGTTGTTTCTTGCTTGATAAAGTCAAGTAATATCGCGATGCCGAGGTCAAACTTTCCCATGTCCTCAGTCAACACTCGAAGGAGTTCAAAAGGCGTACCGCCGGCACCGTCAGCTTCAGCTTGCCACATTTTCAACACTCGGAAGGCCCACTCAGCGGGACTTCCTCCGTATTCGCATTCTTCAGCGATCTTATCTAACCTCTCAGGCGACAATTTTAAATGGTCCCCCACCTCTTTCCACCTGCTACCTAGACGTCTGCCGAGGGTGCCCAAGTGCTTAAGCATCGCGCGCGAGTCGGGGTTTTCGAAATCCAACCCCTGTCTGTGGAGAAGGGACATCCACTGAGCCAACAGTTCCACGCGTCTAATGCGGGTGAAGACGCGACCGAGCTCTCCCCATCTATGACGATGCGGGGTTTCACCCCACCAGACTCGGAACATCGCCGTACACAGCTCCTCCGGTGTCTTGACACTGCGCTCTACTAGAGCATCCATACGGGCGGCGGTAACTTTTAAGCTACTGCCCAACTCTCTCCAAGATCCGCTCAACTCTTTACCTAGTTGACGAAGCAAGGCGTCGCTATATGCTAAGCGCCGCTGTCCTACCTCTCTGTTCTCCCCATCGGTCTGCCTCGCGCGTCTCACGTCGTCAAGCCGCATTAACTTTTTTTCAGGTGGACAAGGCGGTGAAGGCGAGCTTGAAAGTGGAATAGCTTGAGCCATCTCGTCTCGTCTTGGCGGCGGCGGCGGCGGCGGCGGCGGCGGCGGCGGTGGTGGCGGTGGTGGTGGTAGTAGACGTTACTGTGGTCAGAGGCGATATGGTTTTTTTCCAACAGAAATCAGAGCTTTTATACAGAGGGAGTTTAATCCTATTTCCAACAGCACTCCAGCTGTCTAGCGACCTGTCCGCATGACGCTTTTTCAGCCGCTCCGCTCCTTAAGAGCTTAGATGACGAGGGGTATGTCATCGCTATCCGTGGAGACCAGCTGAAAACGGTGTTTTTTCCTCATCCATAGCCTTACCTCCTACCCCCTACCTGAGGACGTCTCCCTCCCTCTGACATTCATTGTAACAAACGTCAGAGGTCAGGTGAAAATCGGATTTTTTCATGCACAGCCTTAGTCAGCTGTCACCCCTCCCTATTGAACTAGCCGGCCGCCGCCGGCCGGCCCAGTCTACTCACCACGGCAGGAGGCGGTGATTTTTTTTTTGTCTTACACTTAAGTCGCTCACCACATGCACACGCCTCTACTCACAGACAGACACGTTCGTCTTAGGGGGTCCTGCTTCACGCCACACGCCTCCTGTAGTTTTTTTGTATACACACTCTAAGCTCATCACCGTTAATCCTTTATACAGCTAACGCGCGTTAGGGTGGTAAGTAGCTTAGCTCATGACAGTGGATCCCTCAAAAAAGAGGGGAAAGGGATCCAGCTGAAAACGTCATACCTTATGTCTTTTGTTTCTCTTTGTGAATGGCCGCTGGTCAGTCGGCGGCAGCAACCGCTTAATCCTTTATACAGCTAATGCGCGTTGAATTGCTGAACAGGGTGGTAAGTAGCTTAGCTCATGACAGTCGATCTCTCAAAAGGGGGGAAAGGGATCCAGCTGAAAACGTCATACCTTATGTCTTTTGTTTCTCTTTGTGAATGGCCGCCGGCCAGCCGGCGGCAGCTGAACAGGGGCAGTAAGTAGCTTAGCTCTAGAAGCGAGAAGGCGTATATAAGGGGCCTGGAAACCTCCATTCACTCACTCATTCTTTTGCTGCTCTCTACAGTCACCACCATGAGCAAAAGACAACACCTAGCGCCGTCCAAGGATCTAAGCAAGTTCAAGAACAAGAAGACTACGCGGAACAGCGCTCGTTTAGCGTCAGTGCCTCCTCTTGCTACTGAAAATGAGACTACCGCCGCAGCCGCTTGGTCTTATCACCCTCCCGCTGTAGCGAGCGCTCGCAGCAGTAGTAGTAGTAGTAGTAGTAGTAGTAGTAGTAGTACTAGTAGTAGTAGTAGTAGTGGTAGTAGTACTACTGGTAGTAGTCGTCGTGCTAGCGACGTTGTTACACTCGCGACGGTACACGTTGCTGCTAAGCGTGCTGCCGCTGCTACTGCCGCTCCGCCTGCTGCTGCTGCTGCTGCTGGTGATCCTCGGGCTGCGGCTGCTGCTGCTGCTGCTGCTGCACCTGCTACTGCTGCGCCTGCTACGGCTGCGCCTGCTGAGGCTGCTGCGCCTGCTACTGTTGCGTCTGCTGCTGCTGCTGCTGCTGCTGCTTCTGCTGCACCTGCTGCTACCGCTACTACTACTGACGACAACGCTCCTGGCACAGCGCAGTACTGGCAACCGGGTTTTTACCTCCCCACTACTGTTGATGATTTTGATGACCTGCCGCACGTTGCACAGCCCCTCTCCTCCACCACTACATCGACCGACGCCCTCGACGCCGCTCGCGCTGAGAGTTACAGCTATTCGGACACTCAGCCCCTAAACCAAGAAGAAGAGGAGGAGGAGGAGCAGCAGCAACAGGGTGAGACAGAGAACGACGCTGACGACGAGGCGTACGAAGAACCCGAAGGGAAAGGGGCGGACGGTACGTTTTTTCGGCTCCCCTCTTCCCCAGCTTTCGACCTCACTTCCACTGGTAGCGCGTCCGGTCCGTGGCGACTGCCCTCACCGCCACCTTACGAGGGCGGCGGCGCTTCATCTTCTACCGCTACACTCAGCACCGACGGCGTGTGGCTGCTCTGTTCCAACAACGAGGTCTCGGATACCACCAGCGCTGACGCTGCTCCTGTTATCGGTTCTGCTGCTGATTCAGCTCACGCTGATGGTGTTACTCTTCTTGCGGGTCTGAAACGTTCTAAGGTGAGTTCCAGAACAACAAGGCCTACTAAGAAGAGAAAAATACAAGAAAAAGAACGAGATGGACGAGAAGAAGCAGAGAAACCCTTCTCCCGTCTTCTCGGGTTAGAGTTCTGCTTAGACGGGGCTTTGACGCTGGAGATCTGGGAGGACGTGGCTAGACTGTCTAGGAGGCCGCGCTACACAAAAGACGGCCAGGTGAAAGAGGCGTCTCTGACCAGAAGCAAGCGAGTGCACTTCACTGCCGACGCGCTGCGCGAGCTAATAGCACGCATCGCCGATATCCGCGCAGTGGTGCGCATACGCGACACAGCGGCCGCGCAAGGAAGACCTAATCACACCCCCTGGTTCGCAGTGCTGGATGAGGAGGGCGAAGTGTACGCAGCTGTGAGCTACTACAGCGGTAAGAACCTCGTCCACGTGCGCAAGTACGAAGGTCCTGACAAAAAACCCACACAGCAGGGGGTGACTCTGTCCGCCAGAGCGCTCAAAGAGTTGGATGACAAAACAGAGATTATTCTCAAATATCTCGGTATAGATTCGGAAATGAGAGACGCTCAACGCTCACGCGCGCACACAGACAGCGTTTGACGTACGCTGTATGAGACAGACAGACGGATACACAGACAGCAGACAGATAGATAGATAGATAGACAGATAGATTGATAGATAGATAGACAGATAGATTGATAGATAGATAGATAGTTAGACGGCTAAGTAGTTGGTAACTGAGTGAAAAAACATGACGCAGTACGTATGCGAAAAGTGTTTCAAAATTTTTAAAAGACCGTACAACCACGAGAGACACGTAGAAAGTTGTAGAGTAATACCTAAGTTTTGCCCTCTATGCGGCGAAGGCGATTGCCGAAAGATCGCCTGTCGACGCGAATCTCTGGACGGGGTGACCATCCCTCCGCGCATACGTGCTGTACCGAACGGGGAGGAAACGTTCACGGCGAATTGGCCTGCGATACAAACGGGCGTCAGGATGCACGGGACTCGCGTGAGTGTAACAAACTTCAGGCTACCAACCGGCGAGTTGAGTGACGCTGTAGATACTATGCGTCGCATTCACTTGACACAAAGATTCAGATACAAAGTGGGTTTCTCGGTAGGCTTACTCTTACAACACAGAGAAGACAAGAGCAAACTGCACTACTTTCACGCCTCCCAGAACAACGCAACTCTCATACAACCGCTTCCTACTATAACTAATTCAGAAACTTTGGAAGAGCTCCTCTCAAAGATGGAAAACACCGTCGCTTGCGAGGAAGTACGGAAACTTTGCGACGCTGACACCAAGTGGCACATTCTTTTTCCTACCAATTTGAACATTTGCGTTTACATGGGACCGGGTGAATTCCCCATAGGCGGTAGGATCACTCAGGCCGGTCGAGTTGGAAAGAGAAGCGGCGTGTTAGATTTTCCCAACAAGGACAACCTCTGCATCTTCCGCTGCATTTCCTTTCACTTATACAACACCAGCAAGCGCGCTTCAGATTTGTTACGTCAGTTCTGTCCCGCTGCCACACCTGAATCCTTTCCGGGTCTGAACATCCGCGACTTACCCGCGTTAGAGAACTTGTTTGACGTACAAATAGCGGTCTACACCGCGTCGCGTCAAGTGCCGGGGCGGAAGTTGAGAAGACGCGTTACTCTGATCAGACCGCCTTCCAGAACTCTGGCCGCCCGAGGTAAAGTCAACCTACACCTGTCGGCGAAAGGCGGTTTGCACGTCTCTCTCGTCACGGACTTCAACGCGTACTCGGGCATATACGAATGTTGCAAGTGTAAGGCGGCGTTCACCACCGAGTTCTTGCTGAAGAGACACAGGAACCAGCTTTCCTCTTGCCGACAAGTCAAGTTGCGCTACGTAGGTGGCATCTACCAAAATTCGAGAACGATTTTCGAAGCGCTAGCAGACTTCTCCATTTTTCCCCCCGACGGACATTCCGGAATCTACCCTTACAAGATCGCCTTCGATTTCGAGGCTTTCTTCAGACCGTGCAAAGAACCGTCGACGGAACATGTGTCCCTGCTGTGGGATCACGTCCCTTTGTCGGCTAGCGTCGCATCCGACTTTCCGGGGTGGGAGGGGCCCGTCTGCTTTGTCAGAGAATCCAACGCAGATTCCGACCCCTTGTTGGACCGAGTTTTAAATCACATAAACGAGAACGCCAAAGTCATCGGGGAAGCTGTGCTAGAACTTTACCGACCGACGTTAGCGAAGTTAGATGCGGCGATAGGTGAAGCTCTCCTGCTGGAGGAGGCAACATTCACCCCTTCTCCAGGCGGCTTCGCTGCGGCTCAGACCAGACACCCGTTAGTTCAACTGAAGAAGCGTCTTCTGAGATACATCCGTCAAGCTCCAGTCGTGGGCTTCAACTCGGGGCGTTACGACTTGAACCTGATCAAAATACGCCTTCACTCGTTCTTTGCCTCCGGAGACCGAAGAAACCAAGAATTCAGCGTCATAAAGAGAAGCAATCAATACTTGGCGGTTTACACACAGCACACGGTTTTCTTGGACGTAGTCAACTATTTGGCACCCGGTTACAACTACGCGACCTATTTGCGAGCTTTCACCAGGAACGAAGAGAAAGGTCACTTTCCTTACGAATGGATGACGTCTACCAGGAAACTGGCAAACAGAACGCTGCCACCGAGATCGGCTTTTGACAGCGAACTGACGGGCGTCAAAATGTCCGAATCCGACTACGCCGCATGTCAGAAAGTTTGGTCCGACGAGAAGATGCAAACTATGGAAGATTACTTGATCCACTACAACAACAAAGACGTCAAACCTTTCATAGAAGCTCTGAAAAATCACGCTAAATTTTTCCAAGATCGCGGCATTGACATGTTGAAAGACAGAGTTTCTCTCGCCGGTTTGACTTTACGGTTCCTCTTCCAAAACCTAGAAGACGCGTTCACAACGTTCCCCCAGTTCGACGCCGTCCTCCACGCTCTGATCAAAGAAAATCTAGTCGGCGGTCCTTCCATCATCTTCCATAGATTTCACGAGAAGGGCACCACGCGGATAAGGGAGCACAAGTACGGCGAAGAAGCGAGACCGTGCCAACACATCCTAGGACTAGACGCTAACTCTCTGTACTTGCGCTGCATGAGCGAAGCGCACTGCACGGGCTATTACGCGGTGAGACGACCTGAGACCGAGTTCAAGCCCGAAATTAGGCAAAGAAACTCTCACAGCGCTTTGGAGTGGTTACGCTTCGTAGAGCACGACCGCGACGTGAAACTGCGCCACGCTTTGAACGGCGGCGAGATGGTTGTAGGCTGTCGGAGAATTCGCGTGGACGGGTTTCACGAGGCCTCTAATACGGTTTTCCAGTTTCACGGGTGTTGGTTCCACGCTCACGAGTGCATACCGTCGCACCGATATCAGTGCGCTTCACTGAGGGAGGAGAGACGCGACAGAACGACTAGAGTAAGCGCGTACTTGAAAGCGCTAGGTTACAAGCTGGTCGT
This sequence comes from Harmothoe impar, assembly GCA_947462335.1. NCBI lineage: Eukaryota > Metazoa > Annelida > Polychaeta > Phyllodocida > Polynoidae > Harmothoe > Harmothoe impar. The sequence continues at coordinate 59,959,579 of OX381712.1, read as the reverse complement.
CGTGTGGGAGTGCGAATGGAGAGAGATGAAGCGTCGAGATGAGCGGGTTAAGGCCTCCCAACAACGCTGGAAGGTTGACGCTTTGAAAGTGTCTCGAAACGCGATGAGCGAGAGCGACATCCTTTCCGCTGTGAAAGACGGGAAAATGTTCGGTCAAGTGGACATCACTACGCCGCCTCACCTACGAGACTACTTCGAAGAAATGACCCCCGTTTTCAAGAACGTGACCGTTTCAAAATCGGACATAGGACCTCACATGTCAGACTTTGCGCAGGAAGAAAAGCTGTTGAACACGCCTCAGAGATGTCTGATAGGGAGTTACCACGGAAAAAATATTCTCTTGGGAACGCCGCTTCTCAAGTGGTATTTAGAGCACGGTTTGATAGTCACCAAAGTGCAGCTGGTCGTAGAATACCTACCTAAACGCTCCTTTGCCGGTTTCGCGGACGAAGTAACGGCGGCGCGAAGACGTGGCGACGTGAACGAGAACGAGAAAATTCTGTCAGACTGTTACAAGTTAATGGGAAACGCTACGTACGGTAAAACAATCTGCAACAAAGAAAAACACACAGCGGTGAGATACACTGACAGTCGGAAGTTCCAACTATTGGCCAATTCGTGGCGCTTCAAAAAGGCGTCCGAGTTGAGTTCCGATCTGTTTGAAGTCGAACTACAACCGAAAACAGTCAAGAACAACCTCCCTATTCAAATAGGGTTCATGGTATACCAGTACGCGAAGTTGAAAATGTTAGAGTTCACATACGACTTCTTGGATAGATTCGTCGATCGGCGCGATTATGCCCTTTGTCAAATGGACACCGACAGTCTTTACATGGCTCTCAGCGGTGACACGTTGGATGACCTAGTCAAACCTCGCCTGAGAGAGACGTACTTCAGAGAGAAACGAAAGTGGCTTCCGACAGCGCTGTGCGACGATCACTTAGAGCTTTTTGTGAAGACAAAAACGGAAAGAGTGCGAGAATGGTGTCCGCCGCCCGGCGGATGTTGTGAGAGACGGTACCTTCACGATCTGAGAACTTCGGGGCTTATGAAAGCGGAGTGGGAAGGTGACGGGATCCTAAGTCTCAACCCTAAGACTTACATTTGCTACGATCGAGTCAGCGACACCGGTGAAAGAAAATCCAAAAAATGGAGTGCAAAAGGCGTACAGAAGAAACAAAACCCTAAGGAACCAGACGACTTCTTGGATGTTCTTCGCCAACGAAAAACTCTCATTGCTGTAAATAGAAATTTCAAAGTGGTGCGAAACAAAATGGTCACCTACACCATAGAGAAAGACGGCGTGCGCTACTTGTATTATAAGCGTCGCGTGCATTCTGACGGTGTGACAACGAGTCCTTTAGAGATATGAAAAAAAATAATAAGCGTGTTATTGTTTGATTGAGTGCATCTTTTCAAAAATAGAGTGTTTATCAAGATTGAAAAAAAAGAAATAAAATAAATAAAATAAATTATTGTTGTGTTTTTATTTTCATACGTCTTCTTTTACTAGTAAGTCGCGCAGTCTCTTAAAGCGTCACTCATGTGACGACGTCGCTTCCAGTCACGTGATCCTAAAGACCCTCACTTCCTAAACAAAAAACTTCTTCTTCTTCTTCTTCTTCTTCTTCCGATCACGTGGTCAATCAGGTCACTTCCGGTCACGTGATCCTCAATGAGGTCACTCACTTCCGGTTGGCCATTAGGTCATGTGACGTCACTTCCGGTCACGTGACTCATCAGGTCACTTCCGGTCACGTGATCCTAAATTAGGTCATATGACGTCACTTCCAGTCCCCTAAGTAGGTCATATGACGTCACTTCCGGTCCATAAGTAGGTCATATGACGTCACTTCCGGTCACGTGACCAAATGGCGGCCTCTGATTGGCTAACTAGGTCACGTGACGTCACCACTAATCCCCTAAGTAGGTCACTTCCGGTCACGTGACCAAATGGAGGCCTCTGATTGGCTGCAGGTCGATTGAGTAATAAACAGTAGTTAACTATAGTCCCGTTCCGATACATACTATACTACTAAGATGGTCTACTGCATCCTTTCAGATTTGTAAGTGATCAGCATATTACATCAATTAGACCCTCTCTGGCTATGTTGGTAGGACTTTAGCTTTAATTGTCCATTTATTTTCAACACCAGCAGCTTTAGATTAACAGCACCAGGACGGCATAGTACTTTCATAGGCAGTGCCTTTTGTCATTGTAAATATCAAGTATGCTCCAGATAGCTGCATTTGGTAATGCATCATACTGCTGGGAGTGTGTGTCAACCCCAGCATAGCAGGCCTCACCAAGGTACTATCCCACACTGATATAGCATCAACTTCCCACCATTAGTGGACTCTAATCACATTACCCCATTAAAGTGCTCTGACTGAGAATAATCATATTTGCCACTTGAATCAATGCCTGTCCCTTAATTCTGTCGGTTCCCAGGATATTATCCAACACAACCTAAGCTAATGTCTGCTATTTGTGGGTTCCGAGAATAGTCTGGTTAATTGGTTGTATTGATGGTGCGAGGCACTGGGATTGGATAAGCAGAAGTAGATGTCGAGGCCCAATGATATTCAATAACATCCTCTAATTAGTTTTTATCAGAGATGAATAATACAGTTTCAGGCTAATGCATAGCTACATCGGATTGAATTTACTACAGCCAAAAGTGAATCAACGAGAAGTGCGAATCACAGGTATCATCAAACTTCCCTAAATGGTCCCTCCAATGACATGGTCTATTTTTAGCATGACCTCACTTGTCTCTTCCTGATCCCAAACCCACCTCTCCCTTTAGCTATTACTTTTGGATAGACTCCTAATTGATCTAGATCAAAGTGACCCATAGAACATTACTCTGACACTGTGTGCTCTTAACTGCTAATCTTCACATTCAAAGGGCATATGCATTTTAGCTTTTACACATACTTTCTAGATCTTGTCAACTCATCAATATACATACATGTATATATGAGCAGGTCTTTTTAACAAGTCTAGGATGGCACCTCCTCAATCCTGATAGATCACTGAGCTGTCAGTGCCACCTTCATGCAGAGACACTCACTACCCAACAAGCTGACCCCCATCCCTATCAGATGCCCTTCACTCCCCCGGCTTCCCGACCCCAGAATACTCTTTAGGCTTCTACCTCCTAAGACCTAATTTGTGGTGAAGTCCAGGTTGTATACTGGTGCAAATGTATATCACTATATGTCCATGCATGAGAAGAGACATATTATGCTGAGTATTTCACTGCTGGGTTTTCTGTATGTTTTGCATTGGTGAATATATAGATATACACTCTGGATATGTTGTTACAACAACCTCCAACAACTTCTCTGTGACAGATATGTAGTGTGCAACTTAACTTACATATTTGTTAACATCCCTGTGGTGCAACATCATTGACAGCAAAAAGATGGCAGTGGATCCCTACCTTATGTAAAGGGGAGGGCCCCCTGTGTATCTGTTAGTGTGTACTTATGTTACTGCCCTCAGTATCGTACCCTCAGGGAAAGCTGAACCTGACCTCAGCAAGACATCATTAGCACCTTATCATGACTTTCACAGGACCTTCTGACATCCCAATCTGACCTTACTTCCAACATAGCATAGCCATTTAATGAGTAACTTTAATATGTTTCCTTATGGTTCTTTTTCTGAGTGGAAATATTTATGGGTAGAGAGGCAAATAGCAACGAAAGCTGTACAGCTCCATTCAACCAAATATGGAGCCCACTATCTATTTTTGCTATAAATGTATTCTCTTTTTGAAATAACTTTGGCCTAGCCTATCTCAGTTCATCCAAACTATTCTCAATTTCCCATCACCATTTAGCTTTACCATGTATCCTAACCTTGGGATTGACCCCGATCGATTTGCTTTTGTAAGAGTCGGGCAGCATATTCAATTAGATATGAATCAGATATATTCCTGCAAGTGGATACCTTGGCTTGATATGAATTTATTACACAGTCCTATTACATATAGATGTCGTTTGAATCAAAAACAATAACACATTCCCTTAGCAATCAAAAACAATCACATAAGTCACTCTTGTATAGTATGGGAAAATAAGTTTACATGACAACCTCTAACCATGGGACTTTGTTGGTAATATGTTGTCTGCAAACTAATGTATGCCAGCAACGTCCAGACAGAGATATAGTGATTTGCTGTATAGGTGCATGTTTTGCCATTTGACAGACTATATGTTTTGAGAATTCCTTATACTGATTTTAACTAAGCAATCAAAAATGCACGCACAGTATAGATTCCAATGAAGCTAACTGTATTCAAGCTACCTCTGCCAATGTGGGTTCTATCAACTCAACCTTATCTAGCAAAAGAAAAATAGGGTATACCAGTTGGGAAGGGAGGTTGATTATTAACTACTTTATGTATCAATGTGGACGATTTGCTAAATGGTCGTTCATCCCTCAATTTTGCATGAGAAAGTGATGAGTGTCTCTTCAACAAATGACTCGGGTACTGGCACTATGGAATTGGAAGTCAGCGAAAAATGAAATAAAAGAGGAGTTAAATAGAAGTGGCAGACAGGACAGAGTAGAGAGGTGGACGATAATTGAAGGATGAGTGGCTGTAGCTGGCCTGCAGAATTCTGGAAAGTTTGTGGAGCATTGCCAGATTCCTGTTGAGATTCTTTCTCTAGGCAGAGTCAGCTTGACTCGGAAATGTTTGAATACACAGATAGTCATCTAGCCTGCTATATGCTACACCGGTTACGGCACAGCTTCATCATAGTTGACACCAGCACAGTGCTATACCCACTGCCACCTGCTGGGGAATAGGACTCCCCCATCACTTATGTTATATAGGTAGTTCTGTTCCCATGGCCCCATATAAGGCCCTGGGAGTATAATGTAGAAGTGCTAATCCTTTAATGGTATCATAGTGCAGCAATGGTTCAAGTCCTTTTCTTGCCAAAATACATGAAGGGCAGTCATGCAAAGTAACTCAGTATAACTGGGTTTAAAGATAATGCTGACCATACAGATTCTATACAGTCATTGGGTAAGCATGATGTTAGACCCTAGCTAATGTACAGAATTGGTACCAAATCAAACACTTTTCGAGATACCTCTGGTTTCTCCTAGACCTTCCAATACTCACAGCATCTGTTGGAATAACACACTCCTAGACTAGGGCAAGTCAGTGCAGCAGTCAGCATAGAGGGCACTGAAGTGGTAGGAGTCAGACCTATCATCATCTATAAAGTGCCACTGTGACAATGGTAATGGGAGCCGGTGGTGGCTTAATGGTTTCCCGGCCAGCCTGAATTGGGTGTAAAAGGTGAATTAGGGACATTTACTTGTCTTTGGTGCAGTGTGTCTGTAAGGACTGGAAGTGAAATGTGTCCGCAGGTGCACGGAGGGGATGAATAAAAGGGTCAGTAGCTAAACTCGATATCATCACACAAAGGTAAATATCTGCCTGGAAAGACATGCACCTCTATATCCTTAGCATTGAATGAGAAAATATACAATGAGGCTTAGTAGTTAAATTGTAGCAAACAAGATGAAAATCTAAACTTGGGATGACTTAATCATTAATCAAAGTGTGCTCAGTAAATATTCACATAGGCCCAAAGTAAAGAGTTATAATCATCTATGCCCTGCACTGTAATATTACTGACTACACTATTTCTTCATGAACTATGGCCATGATGTTTACCTCCCCGTGGTGGTATGTTAAAGAAGTACATAAAGAAACAGACTTTTACCTAAGGTGCAGCAGCAGCTGAGGCTCTGATGAGTCTGATTTGTTCTTGCAGAGTAGGCAAACCTACTCCCATGGCACCTGTTGGGCCACCAGGTGATGATGAGAAATCATCCCTCTGTGAGACTGTGTGACTGGCTTGTGGAGTATCAATTGGATTATTCCTGCATGACCCCAAACTATAAGGATGCTGAGGTTTATTCATTATGGTTTTAGACATCATGCACAGTTATGCTCTCATGCAGTGCAGCACGGCTTGTTTCGAATTCTCTGTGGCTCCACTGTGTCCAAATGCTACCAGGTGGAGTGTAAGGTCTTAGTGCCAAACCATCCATGTAGCACCTTGTTCTGCCCTGGCCCTTTACTATGCCACTCATCGCATGGGTCATTTGACATTGTGCCAGATCCTAATAATGATATCTCTTACTGAACCATGCAGCGTCTCCTGGTTTGATTAGGCTCCTCCCCAGTTTACAATTGGATTCCTTGCTGCAATCAGTATCCCGTAAGAGTGGTACAGTCCTGAATGGTGTCTTGATGACTTGCTGCACCGGCAATGGAGAGGTGTTAAATAACAGGTTGATGAAAGACACCAAAATAATCCTATAAACCTACCCTCATTTCTGTGATTAGACTAAGCATTGAATCAAGAGCTGAGAACATTGATAGACGTGCCCTACTAAAACGACATAAGGGAAATTGACAATAGACTAATTCCAAGTAGAATATCAGTTATGAAATATAATTCTTCTTTGGGCATAATAAGGACATTTATAATTCCCTTTTCTCTCATTGATTGTCCATGGGATCACCCTGCATGACTCTCCTGTCTGGGGAGGTTCTGTCCCATTGCCTATGCCCATAGGTTGAAATAAAAGGTAGACAGAAAAAGGAAGGATTACTGGGAAGACACTTGTGATTGGTTATAAACATTGGACAGTTTACACCAAACTGAGTTTGTAGATAACAAATGCAATATTTAGTGCAACGCATTAAATGCATTTCACAGGATAACATCTAAATTAGTAAATACCTTGCATGTCATATTATTGAGGCAGTAAGGATTTGGATGCAGATAAGAACCAACCATAATTATAAAAGGATGAGCATAAACCATGTCCTGCATAAACCATGATAGCCACCTTATCTACTTTGTTGTGCATTGGACAGGTATTGTCATCTCAAGGAATTCAAAATGAAATGACAGGATTGTGTGAGGGTAATGCTGGTGATGATGTGTTGTGGGGCAGAGATACAAAAATCCAATCAAGATAAGCATGCAAAGAAGTGTGCTTATAAGGTGATCATGTCCGTGCCTGATAGGATTAACACACTAACTCCATCCGGGTGACTGAGGGGATAATTTTACAAGGCATTCTAATGAGGACTTAATGGAGAATTTCACAGGGTTGTCACATCATGTCTTAGACCCTGTCTCATAGTAATGGGTTTAGGATGGAAGGAGATGGGTGGGCTAATGGACCTATGGGTATTGGGATACCTGCCTCCAGATGTGGCTACAACAAGTACAACTTGAGAACAACCCAGAAAGGATGTTCTGATTTTGTAAACCCACTTATGCATTCCAGCGGAACACTGTTGTAGAATCAGTGGCTGTCCTGAGGATAGCAGTGACAGAAGCTTCACTTTAGAAGCATCAGTTACATACCATCTATCTAAAATCCAAGACTGCTTTCGAGATTAACTTGATGATTATTAGGCTGGAAGTCTGTTCACAAACCTTTACAGATTTGAGGGTAATTTTACAACACCATGGAAAGTAAAGCTCTCAGAAACCTGAAAGAGATTAGATATATTTTTGTCATATTTAGAGACTTATTCATTGACATGCAAAATGTTCCTATATTTATATGTGATAAATTTTTGGGGTTCAGTCTCTTACTCTCTTACTCTCCAAAAAGAAATGGCACCTTCATGGTGAAGTCCAACCATAGCAGGCAATACCTGTTCTATGACTAATGTTAACAGACAGAACTTACAGATCTTGTTATTTTTCAAGTGGACCTGTCCTGAGTTGTTTAATGATTAGGGACAACTTATAGTTTTTGTGTTGTTATCACAGGGCCAGGCTTTCCTTACCCTTAAATTAGTTGTGATGGGTAATTCCTAGGTTGTCAGGGTCTGTTCCCAGTGATTCTGGCCCACTGGGATTTCAGTATGGACTATGTATTCATCTGCTGTCATATCTAATCACTAGATAATGGGTTCAATGCAATTAAAAACATTTTCCCTCAACATATCACAAAGTGATTATTTCCTTTCCTAAATCATTCATGGACTATATTACATCAGTCCATTTGTCGTTACAGTTGTTGACTCACAAATCCTCTCCAGTGCACTGATTCTGCAATTAAAAGAAACATGATGTTCAAAGTTCTAGCTTTTTTGGAGGCACATGAGGAGTGTTTTTTCCCCTTGGGCATTAATATCCTCGCCAAGCAGTAATGATTTTAGCTTTGCCATATCGGCTCATGTAGAGATTTGATCAAGATAGCGTATTGTAATAACAAATTATTTCAAAATGAAAGACAATTTTCATTGAAATGAAGGTATAATAAAGGAACCTAGCCTTGACATTCCCAACTATTTTCATTTATAAACTGTAATATGCAGTCATCATAAATTACTTTTTGATTAGTGTGCAAAGGCATTTCTGTCGTCTTAATTATAGTACATGCGATGTATAGCCATTAGATAATGAAACATGCTCACATCTATATTGTGAGCGAATAACAACGTATTGCAATTCTCAATAAAACATATGAAAGACCACACCGAAAGTAAGTCTTTGTCCTCCTAGACAAAGTAAACAGTTATATGAGGTATTAGTACATTGACATGTGCTAGACCATTGTTAAGAATCGTGGTCTGAAGATGCCAAACATACCAAAGCAGATGGAAACTGTAGGTATAAGCCAAAGAAGTCCCTGTGGCCTATGGTGCCCTTTGGTGGAATTGCAGGACAGGCAAAGAAAAGTTCACAGCAAGGAACTGCTCTATTAGAACCGGTAACAATTTGTTGGAAGTCAAATGGGGATGGGGGAACAAATAGAAAGCAACTGGAAAGGGCAGATTCTCTGGAGACTGCAAACTAAATAATACAGATGTTAAAATGTCTTTGGAATTTCCAGACTGACCTGAGGCATCGAAAGTAGATTTGTAGCCCCCCCTCTTATAAACCATGTGTCTCTACAGTCCCTAACCTGATTATAATGTAGGAAGCCTATTATATTGCATTTGACTCAATATTCACTTTCATCCTCTAAGTACAGTGTGTAGATAACCCTGTTGGGTGGCCTGTTTCCCCACATGTGATAGTACATAGCTAGTGTAAGGGTATGTCTGCTATTGCTCTGATGGTATATATCTTCATTCAGGTTAATCTTGGATGAGTTATGCTAGTTTGCAGTGGGGAGTTCTCCGCTTCAAAGATATATCTTTCTCAGATGTATATTGCTGGGCACAATGGCTCCTCCTGCTGGATGTTTGAGAGCACTAAGCCTGGTAATGCTGTGTGACGTGGCAGGGGCAGGACCCTACATCAGTCAGCAGTGTTCTTATCTCTGTAGGACTAGGGCCTTATCAGCACAGGCCGTAGTGGCCCCCATGTCGGCGTGCCCCTCTCCCACCGTCCGTTACCAAGCTAGTCCTGTTGTAACAGACCAGAGGCTGGTAGAGGACATTGAATGTAGGAAGCAGGAGGTGATCTATAACTCAATATCTAGAGAAATGTAAGGCCTTTTGAGGTCTAGCTCCAGCCATGTTTTATAGATGATTTGAAAGGGGAACATGCCCTGGTTGTCTGATGGATTGTGGTATGCATAACCTCACTTGAAGTCATCAGCATAAATAGAAGTTCAGTTTCTCATCTGCAAAGTAATAATTCAAGTGATTGGCCATTCTGAGTCGGCGTAAAGGTTGCAGGAAATGTAAAAGAAATTAAATATCAAGAAGGCCAAATTGAGAAGAACTGACCAGTAATGTATAGTTGACAACAAGCGATATTGTCTGATGTGGAGAAGCACGTTGGGGCAGAGATATATGCAATCCCTGAGATGTAAGGCTGTGGAGAAGATGGTGGGCTGTTGGGATGCCTGTGATTCACCTTGGAACCAGGGAGGAGGTAGTTGTGCTGATTGTCAGGGGGTGTCGGGTGGTGGGTTGTAACCTAATCAGGCCCTCTCCTCATGCAATTCACCTACTCAGCCACAACACCAGTGACTTTGATCTCTCAGTATGGCCTTTTCGCTGTATATTAGGAATGGTAGAGAGTGTGCATGCAGGTGCTCTACCCACCGAGATATTATCTCTGTCAAAGAATAACTTTTCAAAGAATCAGCTTTTGAGGAAAACTTTTTTTTTTTGCTAATTTTTTATGAAAAATTTGATAAAAATGGACAAATATTGGGATATTTGGTATCAAATTAAAGCTAATACTGCCGGAAATGCAGGAGGGTGGAAATAACTTACATTTTCCCTACTTTTAAAGATCCTTAAATGCTTAACTTCTAGAATGTGAATTTTGGTCATAAAAAACGTATATCATCCCATACATTTTAACCCGCAAGTAAAAAAAAAAGAAGAAAAAAAAAAGCCTCCCTCGTCAGATTTTTCAGACCTTGGTGATAATAATTAAACCACTTTTTTTTTTGAGTGGCCTGAATGGCAATTATATATGCTGTCTCTACCATTATTTACAATAGCGATGGTGCTGTGTGAAGTGATTTGATACTACCCTGTAGCGAACAATCATGTAGTTCCATCTACACTTACTTGTAAGAGAGCCCTAGCATTCAGGGGTAGGCCAGTGGTCAGTATAAAGTGAGTCCCTCAAAGGCTGCTGCCAAAGTCTCACTTCAAAGATCGCTTCACCCTCAGCGTAGCTGTGGACCTTCACATTCCCACCAGCAGTTTGATTTAGTTCTTGAGTCCTTTGATCTTGATTCTGAGTGTCACAGTGTTATCCCACAGACTATCCCTCTCATCTCAATCTGAAAGCTGATGCCTCTTTGCTATCTCAGTCAAATTGAATGTATACAGCAGATCTCGTGGGGATATGTCAAGTCAATCTCACTTTGATATTGCCTTCATGTGTGTTGCAGCTCAGCCCTTGTCAATTTTGTCTGCTTCGAGTACCAGTATCGCCGTCAGTAAATTCCCCACAGTCACTTCATATAAGGGACTACTTTTTAGATGTTTCATTAGTCGCAGAGAAAATAGCAATTCATGCAAGCATCAGAACAATATATAACAGATATAAACCACCATCCCTACAGACAGAGACTATTTAGGTGACCTTCATTGAGACATCATTGTCACAGAAGCAATCAAAATTGGGCTACTCTTTTGACTGTACTCTAGTTTAAAACATGTTATGGTATGAACACAGCAATCTGGAAAGTCAAGGCACCATATTTTGTTCTGATAAGTGTAAAGGTTCTCATAGATTCAGCTAATAAGATATCTGGCGTGGTGAATGTTCAAAAGAGAGTGTTTTTGGCCAGCATCTGTCAAATATCTCAAATATTATAAACAAATTACTTTCACACTATAAGAATGAGACATTCATGTCTGACCACCCTTAGACTATGACATAAGGATTTGATTGTTTCTGTGAGAACCCATTGAGACCCCTGAGATGTGAGAGCTAATTGTCACAACACAGGCCCTTATACAACCAATCTAACAAACCTCACGCTCGGCTCTTGAACAATTCTTGTCTGCAATTCCTCAGGGAGATTCATTTAATTTCACTATGCACAAGATATCCCCCACTGCTTGTGTTCCGATACTCAATGAAAATGTAATCTAACAAAAGCCAGCAACTCAATCTGTACTGGTGTAATGTCAATCCTTGTTTCAAATAACAAGGGGTATCAATGAGCTTAGACTGCAGTGCCACTTCTTATGATCAGAAATGGCACTGATTAACGAAAGGGTCTACTACATTCCCTGGTTCCTCTTTCTATATTTAGATGAAAGTGTTATAATTCTGTGTTGTCTGCCATAGATCTATCTGGCACTCTTTGTATTTCTTTTTGTTGTCACTGTATTTTCTACTTTCCTGTGGGTTTTGTGGGCATATCCTGCTTTCATTAAAATAGGGATTCGCTAATTCATAATTCTACATCTTAGTTTATGTGAATCGATGCATCCTATTCACTCACACATTTGTATGAAAACTCTCATTGGTAATTGTCAGTCATCTGTCAGCTATCTAGCAGTGATTATCATTGTCATTTTTATTATTATTATTATTAATATTATTATTATTATTATTATCATCATCATCATCATCATCATCATCATCATCATCATTATTATTATTATTATTATTATTATTATTATTATTATTATTATTATTATTATTATCATCATTATCATTATTATTATTATTATTATTATTATCATTATTATTATTATTAGTAGTAGTAGTAGTAGTAGTAGTAGTGGTAGTATTGTTGTTAATTTAATAATGTAGAAGCAAAGAAACTTAAAAATGCCATCAACATGTTGCCATATAGATATCTAAATTCGATAATTATAACTATAGACTGCAGACAACACAATAAGTCAAGCTATCAATAAGCTAAGACAGCAGTGTGCTTTGAAGGGACAATATCACATAGTAGACGAGAACAGCACTGGAAAAGTGAATGGGACTAGCACAGTGAATATGCTGCTTTAAGGGAATGTGTCTTTTGTCTTCATGATACATGAATGCAGCGGCATAATTATGTGAGTCGCATTAGTGCATTATGACAACACACGACATTAGTTACCCATTAAGACGTTGAACTGCACTTAAAGGGTTAATTGTGACTACAACTTCGCACCTTTAGCAGACCCCAATCAAATTGAATCTTGTTTTCCACTTAACTCAATGCCTGTCATTTATTTCTGTTGGTTCTCTGGATATTATCCGAAGCTTCCTCAGTCAATTACTGCTGTTTGTAGATTTTTGTAGGATTCTTCGTCTGGTCGAGTTAATTGCTCATATTGATGGTGTGAGGATGTGGAAATGAATTAGCAGAAGTATACGCTAAGACACAAAGATGTCAACTTGAGTCCCTGATTTGCTCGATATCATGTTCATTTGTTCTATAAGACAGGTTTAGTAATTTTACTATTGAACATACAAGTATGATCATTGCATGGGCTCATTGGGACTAGATTGTCTATGCGATACATAAATATCCATGAGCTTTCTGAAAGACGTCATTTCACATTATAGTTCTTGTGCTCATCAATGGAAATACTATTCAACATGACACATGAAGATATGGGCTATTCTCACCATGACCCTACCATCCTACCCTATCCATCCGTCCATCTACTATCTACCCCCCCCCCCCCCCACACACACACATACACACACATCTAGGAGTAAATTGCCAAGGCAGGATCATTTCTGGGGATACCTTCCTGCCAATCCTCTACCTTAACGTGATCCTGTGGAATATCCTTCCATTTCTCGTTTATCAGTCAACCTAGTCAAGGGTGAACTGATCCTATGTACAGCATAACTTTGTAAGATGTATATGTTGTCAGCTGCTAAACTTCACATACAAATGTCCTGGTAGATTCTACACATATTTTCTAGATCGTGTCAACTCATCAATATGTACATATGAGCTACACCAGGTCTTTTTAACAAGTCTAGGATGGCACCTCCTCAATCCTGATAGCTCACTGTGCTGTCAGCGCCACCTGCATGCAAAGATACCCACCACCTCTCAACCTGGTCCCCGACCTAATCAGACCCCCCGTCCAACATACACTCTCATCCCTCTACCTCCTTAGACCTAAACTGTCCCACTTATCTATTAGTCCTAGGAATATGTGGAAATACATTGTGTCAACTGTAACCATGTGTGTATGAAAGCAACATTGTGAATCTCTTGGGTGTAATCCATCCACTTTGCTGCCTTGCAAATGAATAGTCGCACATCCCTGTTGTGAGACACCAGCTGCAGCATAACTTTGCAGTGGATCAGCAGGAAAGGGGCGCTCTGTGTATCTGTGGGTGTGTACTCATGTTACTACCCTCACTATCCTGCCCTCAGGTAGACCTAAACATGACCTCAGCTAGACATCATTAGCACCATATCAGGACCTCTACCGGACCTTCCGACCTCCCTAGCTACTCTTACTTCTGCCATCTAATTAGTGGCTTCAGATACATATGATATATATATATATATTATATATATATATATATATATATATATATATATATATATATATATATATATATATATAATATATATATATATATTTATATGTTTATATATATATATATATATATATATATATATATATATATATACAGTAATTTGAAAGAAAGTATGGATAGAGGTTAATGGCAGCGAAATTATCTTAGCTCTAGTCAGCTCAATATGTTCTGTTTTTAGTATAATGTTATTTCTTCTAAACTTACTTTAGCCTAACCAACCTCAGCTCACCCAGCTTATTACTGTTTCATCCTATTGCTACTTTGCTTTGATCCATCTACTAACCTTTGGATTGACTCTGCTTTTCCTTCTAGGACTAGGGCAATATCTTCAATCAGATATGATTCAGATACAATAATGCAATGTGAACGTTGCCTTCATATCTATCACACAGTCCTATGACAAAAATACTGGTTGCAATTTAAAAAATAACTTTATAGAAGTCACTTTTGTAAAGTCTGCTGCAGAGAATAAGTACATGCCAACATGTGCCTTTGTTGGAAATCATGTAGGCTACAAGAAAATTAGTGCCCTAGACATGTCTATACACAGTGATGTAGTCATTTGCTGTAGATATATGTGTGTGCTTTTTTATGGGACTGACAATATGTCTCGCTAGTTCCCCATGCCTATTTTAAGAATCAAGAATGCACTCATAGTTGTGTTTGTGTGTTTGTCCTTGCATTAACTCATTATCCTACATGTTCCCCTTTATACTATGAAAATAAGATGCTCCTTGTATGACCTGTCATAAAGCAATGTTTAATTAAGCAGTGTTAAGCTAGCTTGGCAAATGCCCGTTTCAAACAATGCAACTAGCTAACAAAGTTAGGGTATGGCAGGGAGGTAGGCTCGGAAGGAAAATTATTGACTAGGCTATGTAGCATTCGATGTAGATAAAGGGGGCATTCAAAATCAGAGACAATTAGTTGAAAGGTCTCATCAAGCTCGTATGAGGAATGAGTGAGCGTCTCTTCACTCATTTAATGGCATCAAGAATCAATTGACAGAGGAGTTACAGGAATGACAGGGGGGAGAGGGCAAAGATAATTGATTTTAACACTGATTGTAACTACACAACCAAATAGAAACGAAAAACAGCATTGCTGTGTTTTCCCTGCATGCATTTATTATCATACATGTTTCTCTCCATACTATGACCCAGTAAACACACTTACGTTACCCAACGTTCAGATAACGTTATTTCTATGTCTGAATTACGTAACTTTACTACGTTAAATTAACGTCCAAATGTAAGGGTTATTTAACGTTATCAAACCTAGATGAACGTTAATAAACGTATATATACGTAATATGAACGTTCTTGCCAGGTTTTTCAACGTAAATTACCTAGACCTAAGGTAACTGAACATCTACAGAACATTAAATAAACAGTATTTCTATGCTAAAAAAACGTTATTTCCATGTTAAAAAATGTATATTTACAAATTATTTTAGTTTTTACACTTCAACCCTGGCCGGGGATTGAACTTAAGGTCTCACCATCACATTCCGACGCTTTATCTCAGTGAGCTATCGAGGCAGCTGGTAGAAAGGCTGCTCTCATAATGGTTATGTTAAGAATGGGTGAGCACCTGATTCTAAAGATTCTAATTGGTTATTTAGGATTGAAAATCAATTTCAAAGGAGTAGCAATACCGGCATTAGGGACCTTTAGCAACCCACGTAAAAGCTCAGTTAACGCAGACGTAGCAGTGCTGAAAGGATAGGATACGTCTGCGTTTAATGAGCTTTTACGTGGTTGCTAAAGGTCCCTAATTCTGGAAAGAAAACCCAGGACCAACACCTATGATATTTAATTTCTAAATGCAAATGTGGCACTATCTGCGAAAAGGGACTTCAGTGCAGGGTACACTTAGGTCCCTTTTCCCAGGCCATGTCACAAATGTAAAAACATTATTTATTTAGATATTATTATTGGTTGTTACATTTCCCCTTCTTCATTGATGTAGAAAAGTTGCAGGCTGTGGGAAGGGAACTCTCTACCTTCTGATCTGGAGTCCTGGGCTGTAGAAGCCGGCATAGCTTGACTGGTGGTATTTCAATCCTATATTAGGTTTAGGTAATTCTGTTAGAGATGGTCCAGAGAAGATAGGGACCTTCAGCAAACCACATAAAAGTTTATACAACGCAGACGTAGCAGTGCTGAAAGGATAGGATACGTCTGTGTTTAATGAGCGTTTACGTGGTTGCTAAAGGTTCCTGATGTCACATGTTCAGATTTACATAGTTCAGTGTCTAAGCTCGAGCCTTAGAATGGAATCTACTCAGGCATTAGAATGGCATATATACATTTTTGTACTCTGTGTTTGAATGGATATATACTCGGGTATTATGCAATTGCATACACTCTGGCAGATGTAGGCCATTATACATGCATTGGTGGCAATGGTAAAAACCGCCCTGGTAACAAGTCACGAGATATCCCCGTGAATTTTTGGTGATTCCGTGAGCAAATATTCCCATGATATCCCGACACTTTAAGTCGTGATTTGACATGTATGACCCTGTAAAATCAAGGGATTTACCCCTAATGCAGCTTGAGATTGAGGGTTCAAATCCCCAATGTTCTCAATAAACGTTCGTCAAGTAGAATTACCGTTTCATTGACTCCTCTGCCCGAGGGGAATACATGATCTCATCTTGATGTCCACAATTTAGACATTAAAACATATAACTAGCCTAAATTGAAATTAAATGATTTAATTTGTGGATATAAACACTCTTCTTTGTCGACGACAACTTGTGTTACTATGGCACAGTCACCACTGCTCACAGTTTATGTACCTCTACCAATAAATGCCCACTAGGTGAGCAGCTAGAGCACAGCACTATAAATGTGAAGGTAGCTGGTTCGATTCCTGACCAGGTGATGCAGGTCATAATGGTTAAAATGTAGTGTGCGTATATTTTTATAGAATTATTTACTAGAATTATGCAGGATTGTTGGCAATGGGACTCAAACCCATGCCACCCTCTTTACAAGAATCCCATGATATGACGGGAAATTCTTCTGAACCAGTTCAACCCGTGTTATTCAGGGGGAAATCACGAGAATTTGCTTCCAGGGCTAAGTTATGTCTACAGTTTTATGAGATTTGACCTGGTTGCTAGAAGTCCCTATACTGCCTTCACACTCCATACTCATAGGCCTGCTTAGCTCAGTAGGTAGCACTGTGGACTTCCAATCCAATGGTCAAGAGTTCCCTTCTCAGAGCTAACCAAACATGTACGACAGGGAACTGTAGTTATTCACAATGATAAAGAATGTCTGATAATAGGACTATATTGTATTTCTTACCTTTTCAAAAACGTAAATCTTATCATCTGGTTTCGAATCCTGTAACCAGCAATTCATTTTTCTGTTTGGAAAACGTTTGATATTGGGGTTCTGTTAATGTTGTTATAATTTGCCATGAGAGAGAAACGGAGAGAGAGACATAGAGAGACAGAGACAGAGACAGAGAGTGATAGACAGAGATATTATTAGAAGGGATGGGTTTATAACAGGTAGGGTGCTTATTGCATTGAATATGGTAATACGTTTACCTATTTAGGAAAAGGCACATAATGGGTTTGGAATAATATGAATAAAACTTCTATGGCAAACTAATATGACCCCTTAAGGTTCCTAATATGACATGTTTTCCAAACAAAACCAAATCGATGGTTACAGGATTCGAACCCACGTGATAAAATTTAAACAACGTAAATAAACATGCTGGCAACGTTTAGTGAACCTAAGAATTACGTTCCTGTAACGTTTATATACGTTTAATAACGTTTATAAACGTTTAATAACGTTAAGCAACCCTTACAATTGGACGTTATAATTACGTACTGAAATTACGTTGTAAAAACGTAGTTGTGTTTACTGGGGAAGTAACACTCTTACAGCATGACGTCCCATGTGACTAGCTTTACTTGAGCTAGCTTTGCAAATGTAGGTTTAAAACAATGCAAGCTCATCTAGCACAACTAAATTGGGGTATAGCAGTGAGGAAGCTGGGGAGAGAAAGTTATTGACTAGTGTTTTGCTCATCACTCAAGCTTGTATGGATTAACGTCTCTTGAACACTTTATACTTGATGGGCCTACATGATTGAGAGCCAGAGAAGAATAGATTAAAAGAGGGCAGGGGGGGAGGCAAAGATGATAATTGAAGAATGGGGGTGTAGGAGAGAGTGTGATAGGGAAGAGAATGGTTAGAAATAGGATTGTTATTTGATGGTACTAGTGGGACCACAAGGTGGCAAGGCAAAGGTATATGAGGTGTGAGACAGGCGTCAGTCCAACTAGATGGATTGGGGGCTACAGATGGAGCCTGTTCAGTCACCAATGGATTATCTGCATTACCTCGACAACACCATCAGCCAATAAGTGATGAGGTAAATAGTCTGGAATAGTCTGGGTGACTTGCTGACTAAGTTGTTTCTGTTCCATTTATATGTTTGCTTTATACATTCAATCTGACCAGTACAATTATGAAGCTCTAAGAACATGCAATTGTATTTGGCTATGTAGTGTATGCAATAGAAGAGCTCATTGTTTGATACATTGATGCCTCATGGCGACAAATGTCCCTTTTATGCATCATCCTGTGATCAAGGGAATAATACCCATATAGTCATCTAGCCTGCTATAAGCATCATCGGTCATGACACAGCTTCATCATGGTTGACACCATCACAGTGCTACCCATACCCACATTTTCTGGGGGAATAGGACTCCCCATCATTTGTAAACATAGTTGTATACTGACAGCCCCAAATAAAGGTCTGACACCAAGGACCTGTATAAAATTATGGGATTACTGACCCATTGATGAGAGCATTAGACAGAAGTTTACTTGTCATCCATTTGCATGAATGCATTTTTTTCCAAGGCTGCATAATAGATGTACATCATGCTGATCCCATAGTTAGCCCATTGGTGTAGCCATGCAGTGTTTTATCCCACATGTACACAGGCAGTACCAAATTCAAAAGCTCTTTAGGATAGCTTTGTTTCCGTCTAGGCCTACCGCCACAGGAAGTCTCTGTGAGTAGTACAGCCGGCATAGAGGGTGCTGCAGTGCTAAAAGTCAGACCTATTATCATATATAAAGTGCCACTGCAACAATAGTAATGGCATCTGGTGGTGGCTTAATGGTACAACAACCATTTGGCTTCTTCTGGCCACCCCAAATTGGGTCTAAAAAGGTGAATTATGAACATTTACTTTGGTGTAGCGAGCATGTAAGTATGAGAAGCAAATTGTGGCTGCAGGTGCAAGGAGTTAGTGATAAACTCCCTGAACCGCCTCATTATTGAAATCTCCACTACCGTTATCAATGTCCTTCAGCATATTTTTAAGGCTAATAGCAAAAGAAGCATTATGTAATTTTTTTAAACTACATAATATGCTATAATTATGTGCAGCATACAGGCTCAATTTCTTTTAGTCTAATGACCTCAATAGTAATAACACCATTATATAAAAAAAAAAGCATCTAGGCCTATCTATAAAACGGTTTGGCTCTTTCTTGGAACTTATTTATTTTTAGAATTATTCAGATCCAAGATTAGGTGCTGCTGCGTTTCTTCAGGACACAATATACTGCTCTTCCCCTTTTCCACTCTGATCATGTTGACCATGGTTAAGAGCAATAGGAGATGGTCCCAACACTTCCCAGTCTCTGTCCGAACCCATGCAGTGTTTGGCTGGGCCATTGTGAGTTCATAATTGGATTCCCTCCTGCAATCAGTATCCTGTAGGAGTGGTACAGTCCTGAATGGTGTCTTGATGACTTGCTGCACCAGCTACGGAGAGGTGTCATTACAATTTCAATAAAGATACCATAATAATCCTATAACCCTCTCATCCTGTCTTTATATTGACTAAGTATTCAACCAAGGGTTAAGAAAGTTGTCAGACTTGTCTCAATGATGAATCATGAAAATAGTGCAATCATCACGAAAAGGCTAAATATCTCTTTGGCATGCTTTCTAAGGTGGCAAAGTCCATAATTCATGTACTTCATTGGTATACTGTCTCCCTTCTTTCTGTCTTTGAGCACTTACATTCATAGTCTCCAAGAAAATGATCAATGATACAACAAAATGCCTCCTCAGGGAGTACAAGCATGTATAATTACATACTCCCAGATCATATTTACCCTGGTGTAAATGGTGATCACTTGGCAAGACTCCCATTGATAATGAAGTCACATCACTTTGTCTCCACCCAAAGGTTGAAATGAATTATTCCAGGAAGGCGGAAAAGGGATTGAAATGTGGACCAAAAGCAACCAATATTATAAAGGGATGGTTGGTACATCTTATCTATCTTATAGTCAAATAAGTGTGCTTTTGCTGGTTCTGAGTTCATCTAACATAATTTAGAGTAACATTTAGATGTTGGCAATCACAGAAATGTGGAGTAATGTAACTAGTGTTGATTTCGATGATATTTTTCCTATCTGCATGTTTGTTACCATTTAAGGTATCCCATTTCAGGTTAACCATAATTTAAATGGCCAGCGTCGGAAAAAAAAAGAGTGAGGTGGCATACCACTTTGAAATAGTTTTGGGCTAGGAACTATTTATGTACTATACTTTGATAATTCAGACGTCAGATGGCCAGAAGTTTGCCCTTAGAGGGACTTAGCACAGCCAGGAGGCTGGAGAGGATGAGATCTCAAATGTTAGAGTAAAGATATGTGTAGACAAAACCAGACACAGTAATTCATGATTAATAACTATATATTGTTCAGAAACGGTACACAACTATGAATACAGTAATTATGGTCACAAGTCAGCAATATAATATATCTAAAGATCCCTGATATCACCCATCAAAACTGGAGCTGGAAGCTTACCCTTGTTGTCTTGGTGGATGGTCGTTCAGGAATGGGGACTGGAGGAGTAGCCTCCAGTCTCCAGCACTGACCATCACCCACGTGACCAGCGGCCGGAGGTGGCTGCATTCGGAAACGCCCTCTCCCGTTACACCCTCCCCCCCTTAATCTCTGCTCGCCCTCGAGCAACTACACCCAAAATCCCTAATCTGTTCTGCCGACGAGTAACCATGTCCAAAATACATCGAGATACTCTTAGGTACAATGATAGCTGTTCACACATCAGGAATCCGCGATCATCGCTGCATCAGTGTTGTGTGCTTAGTCCTCCATACGGTCCGCGAAACAGGTCCTACTGATCCCTTCATCTCGCGTTGACGTCTTCTCAGCTGTAACCAACTCTATCATTATACATATCCAACATGCAACAATGAAATAAACTAAAATGATATGAAACTATAAAAGATTACAAGTGACTACAATGACACTAAACTAACATTGGCAATATGCTCTGAACATTACAATCAACTAGATTGATATAACAACAATAGTGGAGAGCTGACAATTAACACTGAACTCATAACTAGGACAGTTACAATATGACTAGCCTACGGAATACTGGCGCTACAATCAGATTGGCTTAATGCAGCTTATTTTCACAGATCTAAACCCGTGATGAAAATGAACAGTTAGAATCTTATAACTGAAATTAATAAGTGACCAGGATCATACTGGCTAGCTGGTACAAGGCACTTTTCGTTCCCATGGAAGACTGAAGATTTCATACCCTTAGGAGTTATTGATCTGCACCATGAACAGCACTACCAGCTTGCAACAAGTTTGGAGGGCAAAACACTGTCAAGATGGCAGAATGCAATACAAATCATATTTTGATATTCAATATTTGCATTGTGATCTCAAACAGAACCGAGAATACCCTCTTCAGGCCATTACACGGTAACTCTGAGAGAGAATGTGACAGGCAGCCTATCCAAAAATTTATTATTAATACTGGTGATAGTGGGCATATCCCTAACACTATCATAACAATATCATAAGCGCTGGCAATCCTTTATGCAGGGTGCTGTAATGAGGTTGACAAGACACAAGCAACCATACCAACAAGACTGTTTAGCACTATATATGTTATCTGACTCTTTTCCGAGAAATATTTCAGTAATCAGAGGTTTGGTTGAGTCAAAACAAAAGCAGTAGGTTGTGCAGACAGTTATCCAGAGGGCTTGGGAGACCAAACAATTAACACCAGCTATAGGGCTACCTTGGCCACTTAGCTCAATTTATCTTGAGTACAAAGAGTCTAGACAAGCATTTTAAAACTGCAACAACTGGGTCGCGCTGAATCATCTCTGTTATGGCGGTATAATGAGAACCATACTCAGTTCTATCTTTGCACAGGCAAGGTGACTATAATGTCCATGAATTAGTTGAATAGTACAATGAGGTGTTCACCTGGAGTCCAAATGCCTTTGATAATTATCATACTATTGAAGGAGGCTAACTTGTACCAAGACAATATGTTTACACTGTTCACTTTAAAGCTTATCACTTGATTGATTCAATACTAACAAGGGAAATGATGTATGACATCAATATACCCAGTACACAAACATATACATATGCATACAACACTCTAAAAGAAATCTGATGACACTTGATCCAACAGTAATATATTGAACTTGGTAATTTTACATCTAGATATGATCAATATATCTTGCTGAAATGATTACGCAGTGTCAGATGTAATGCTCAAATGGTAAAATGGCCATTTTCATTCAATCAATCTCAGAACATACTCAAATTTCCAATAAATTCCAATAATTCCCAACCATAATTAGCAGGTGAGGCAAGAAACAATCAATCAGATTTTTGTCAAAACACTAATAATGATACATTCTAATGACTAATGACAACTCTAATTATTCCCAGTATATAGTTTAAGAACTTAACAATAGCTATCAGTAAAAAC
The DNA here is from genome assembly GCA_947462335.1 of Harmothoe impar. NCBI lineage: Eukaryota > Metazoa > Annelida > Polychaeta > Phyllodocida > Polynoidae > Harmothoe > Harmothoe impar. The sequence continues at coordinate 59,936,725 of OX381712.1, read as the reverse complement.
TCAATTTACTATATTACCCATCCCGACCTTCCCCCCTTCCATCCCTGTTCTAGAATCCCAACAGTGGTAAACGTGGTGGTCACAACGATTCGGGCAGTTCACCGTAACGGTGTTTTAGCCGAAGTTCGTTCGCACTGTATTCGGGGCCGTGTGTTTCGGCCCCGTTGTGGTCGCTAGACTATTGCACGGTGGGGGCTGGCCTTCAGCACGGCCTCCCTCCAGCTAGCGTCTATTTCTCCATGTACAGGTTGACATTTGTCAACATGAACGATTCGGAGACGCGACCGGGGACCCTCGCGGATCTCGACGTTGAGGGTACCGATAGTCTCCGTGATCACAAACGGTCCTGTCCACCCCAGCTGTAGTTTGGGGGAAAGGCCAATCCTTCGGACCGGATAATACACCCAGACTGCGTCACCTCGGCTGAACCTCCGCTCTCTGGAGCCACGGTCGTGGTACTTCTTTTGCCGCTTGTAGGAAGCGCCAAGGTTATCCCGGGTCAAGGCATGGCAGCGACGCATCTTTTCTGCCAGGAATTCCACGAATCGGGGGTAACCTGTACCCTCTACTGCCCATTCTGGGGCTGCTTCCTGCAGGTTGAAGGGTGCTGCACACTCTCTCCCCAGCATCAGCTGGTTTGGGGTGTACCCTGTGGAAGCGTGTACGCTTGAGCGGTATGCCATGCCCATTAGGGGGAGGTGCTCGTCCCAGTCAGTTTGTTGGTCGTTAACCAACTGTCGCAGCATCCTCCCGATGTCCCGGTTCAACCGCTCCACCTGTCCATCACTCTGGGGTCTGTACGGAGAGGTCCGAATCTTGTCGGTTTTCAGGAGCTTGGACAACTCACGTACCACATCTGAGGTGAAGTCTGGGCCCTGGTCTGTTAGCAGTTCACCAGGCACTCCTAGCCGACATACTATGGTCTCTAAGAATGCTTCTGCTACTGTCACAGCTCGCTGGTCAGGTAGCGGTATGAACTCTGACCACTTTGTGAAATAGTCCGCCACTACCAAAATGACCGTGTTGTTGTACGAGGTGACTGGGAGAGGACCCAGTATGTCCATCGCTATCCTCTCCATGGGAGCACCTGTCGGCATACTCTTGAGTGGCGACTTCTGGGTGCGGTTTGGGGCCTTTGCCCTGAAGCAGGAGTCACAGCGTCTGCACCATTCGGAGGTATCATGACTCATAGATCTCCAGTAGTACCTAGACTGACGCACACGTTGCAGCGTCTTTTCACGGCCCATGTGCCCAGCAGTGGGGTGGTCGTGAAGCAAGGTGAGAAGGGCCGGTACTCTTGACCTTGGCAACAAGATTTTCTGAGTGTCAGACCCACCTTGTGAAAATAGGTAGGTAAGCAGCCCCTCCTCATTTATACATAGCCTGTCAAACTGGGCACCCAGGTACTTTACCTCTGGATCTTGTGCTGCCAGCTGGTCAGGGGTTGGCTTTGTTTTACCCCAAGCTCGGACAACACTAAGGACTGGGTCATTCTCTTGTCCATCTCTTAGCTCTTCAGCTGTCCAGCCTTCTGCCGTACCCACGATGACTGTCTCTCTGACCGGGGCATTCCGACGTTTGCGACTTCTGCCTCGACGGCCGACAGTTCGACGGGTAGAGACTGCCCGCAGTTGCACTGGAGACGGTACTTCGATCTGCACTTCCGGTGCTTTTTCGGTAGGAACTTGCTCTTGTTGGCTCTTCGTCTGCTTAGAGGGTGCACCCTTGTACGACTTACGGTATGTTGGTGGGCCGGATTTGCTGCGGGGCCTCCTTTTCATGGGCTCCGGGTCTTCGTGCTCTCTGCCACACTGTGCACAGGGGAATGGGCACGGTATTCGTGACAATGCATCAGCATTTCCATGTAGGGTTCCCTTCCTGTGTTCGATATCGAAGTGGAAGGGTGCCATACGCTCTATCCATCGTGCGATTTGACCTTCTGGTTCCCTTTTCTGTAGAAGCCAGCGCAGTGCTGCATGGTCAGTTCTCACAAGGAATTTCTTCCCGTACAGGTAGTGGCGATACTTCTCCATGAATTCCACAACGGCCAGCAACTCCCTGCGGGTTACACAGTAGTTGCGCTCTGTTGGGGACAACACGCGACTGCCATAGGAAATGACACGTTCTTCTCCCTTTTGATGTTGGGATAAGATGCCTCCGATACCGCAGTTACTGGCATCTGTGTCGAGTATGTACAGTCCCTCGGTTTGGGGGTAGCCTAGTATGGGGGCTGAGACAAGAAGTGTCTTCAGAAGAGCAAAGGATTTCTCCTGTTCTGTTCCCCATTCGAACGTGGCCTCAGGCCCTGTCAGACTATGCAGTGGGGCAGCTACTGTACCATAATCCTTCACGAATTTGCGGTAGTAGCCGGTCAGCCCCACAAAGGCCCGTATATCCTTTTTGCTTTTGGGGGTCGGCCATCCACTGACCTTCTCGATTTTTTCTTGGTCAGTCTTAATACCATCGCCCGAGACCACATGTCCCAAGAAGCTGACCTCCCGTTTGAACATGTGGCACTTCTTTGGTTTCAGTTTGAGACCTGCCTCGCGGAGTCGGCCAAAGACTACTTTAAGTCTCTCCAAGAGTTCTTTGAAGGAGGCCCCAAAGACGATTATATCATCTAGGTAGAGGAGTACTCCGTCACCTCTCTCCTCCCGTAAAACATGCTCCATCAACCTCTCAAAAGTTGATGGAGCATTACATAGGCCAAATGGCATGGCCGTCCATTCGTACAAGCCCATGGGCGTTGTAAAGGCAGTTTTGGGCTGGTCTTCTGCCCTCATGCGTACCTGCCAATATCCGCTCGCCAGATCGAGGGTTGCAAACCAGGTGCTGCCCCCGAGACGGGCCAAGCAGTCGTCAATGTTAGGCAATGGGTACGCATCTTTCTCAGTCACTCCGTTTAGCTGTCGATAGTCGACACAAAACCTGTGACTGCCGTCCTTCTTTCGGACCATTACGATTGGGGCCGACCAAGCACTATCAGAGGGTTGGATAACACCTTGGTTGACCATTTTACTCATCTCATCACGCACGGTCTGTTCCATGTGGATCGGGAGTCTGCGGGGAGGGACTCTTATCGGTCTCGCCTCGCCCGTTCGTATTTCGTGTTCCACCAGCCCCGTGTGGCCCGGTGGGTCTCCCGTGCACATGAAGGTGTCACAGTTTCCCTCGAGCAGGTGTTTTACTTGTTCACCCTGTTCCGCTGTAAGGTTGGCATTGGTATGCTCGAGCAGTGTCAGCATTTCCACACCTAGTGTCCGGGTTACTGACACCTGGCGGAATTGACATGCCTGTGCCTGTGATATCTGGGTACCGCTTATTTCTGTAAGCCAACCAACTTTATCACCCAGTCTTACTGTCATTTCGAGTGTTGACCTGTTGTTCAGATGCACAGGTACTTGTCCACCAGAGACAGAGACTACCGCCTCTTCGACTAGTGGAGTCACGTCCAGATCTATATCGGCCAGAGATCCGATAAGTCCTTTCTGGAATTCTGGTCGTTCCAGTAGGATACCACTTATAGTGGACGCATGATACGGTGGTAGGACACATTCGCATCCTGCATATACCGGTATCATGGTGTGGTTGGTCGCAGCTTGTAAGGGGATGCCTGCTCCTGCGGTATCATCGCCAGGGAGTCTTATGTCTTCGTCCCTCCAGCTCCATTCCCACTTGTGCTTCCGCAAGAAGTCACAGCCCAGTACAAGTTCGTACCCCATGTTTGAAACATAGAACTCATGGGTGGTTGCGCCTAGCTTAGTGAGGAGTGCCAGTTGTACCGAGCTGTCGATAGGGACCGAAGTGCCGTTTATGGCAAGCACTTCCAGGTGAACCCGCTTCATGTTCAGATCGATACCCCTTTGGCGGAGGCGAGCTACTAAGTCGTGTCCCACAAACGACCTCTCTGCTCCCGTGTCAAGAAGGGCAGCCACCTGCTCCTTCCCATTATCGGTCTCAATCACAACTATGACACGCATTTCTTTCGTAGCCGGCTGAGGTTTGATCTGACTAGTTACTCGAGCTGAAACCTGGTTTGGGACAGTGTTGAGTGGCAGCGCAGTGGGTGACGGCTGATATGGTGTACGTTGATTGGGGTGGGGGCTGTCTTTACGCCCAGGTGGTGCCCAGTTTCGGGCACCAGCCGGTGAATGTGATCGGCCACGCGCAGGAGGCATTGTGCCCGGGTTGTTGCCCTTAGCATGTGGGCATTCACTCTGGTAGTGACTAGAGTCACCGCAGTTGAAACATGCTGGCATTTGTGGACTGCGTCCGGGCGACCTCGGCCGATGCCTCGCTGGGCTTGGCGGTCGTGGGCACTCCCGCTGGTAGTGCCCGCTCGCACCACAGTTATAACAACTGCGGCCCGGTGATTGGTTGCGGTGTCTGTTAGGACCCGGACTTGGTGGCCTAGGGCACTCTCTTTTGTAGTGTCCCTCTACCCCACAGTTATAGCAATTGGGGGGTCGACGAGGGCTTTGGCTGCGCCCTCTCGGACATCGTTGCTGCCAGTGATTTGGGTCTCCACAGGTGTAGCATCCACCTCGGCTACTCTGGGGGTTACTAGGCTGGTAAGCTACAGTGGGTCGATCCCGCTGGACCTCTTCGACTTGCGCTTTGAGGGCTGCCACTTGTGCCTCAAGAGCTTTATGGGCAGGATCATTTGCAGGGCTTGTGCCACGGAATCTCACTTTCCCTGTGGACGTATTCTTTGTATCAGCGCTGTGCCAAGCTTCCTCACGTGCAGCTGCCTTTACTGCTCCATCTAGAGTAAGTGGCTCGGCATCATACACTGCCTTTCCAAGTGAAGCAGAGCCCAGTGAATGAATGAACCTCTCTATGGCCATTACCTCAGCCGCCTCAGGTGGAAATTCCGGGTAAGCTAGCTTAACTAGATACCGTATATCCTGTCCCAGGGCAGCCAGTGCTTCGTTTTCTTTCCTTGTTCTGCTCTTCAAAGCGGCCTGATGAACAGCAGCCTGCTGTTGTGCACCAAACCGTCCCTGCAAGACTTTGCTTAGTGCTCGGAAGGACATAGTGGCAGTCTGATCTCCTCCATCTATGAATCGTTGAGCTTCACCAGTTAGTTGCACAAGAAGCATATCTAGTTGCTCTTGAGCGTCCCATTCATTCAACCTGGTCAGCCTTTGGAAGTAGTTTTTATACTCTTCCCAGGGTGATGAGCCATCATACAACCTCGGCTTCACACTGGCTCGACGCTGTCTTCGGTACCGGTCGTCGTCATGTGTAATGGGGTCACGACCATTCCTGGCCGGGGGTGCCCGTCTTTCTTCATCTAAATCACGACGTCGACGATCGGCGGGGCGATTATATGAGCCCCGTCGCAGTGCTGGTGTTTGGCTTTCGCTGGGACCATTCCGGGTCCTCCTTGGTGCAGCTCGATGGTCCACCTCGTTGTACCCTTGCCCATTACCTGCACCTCTACGATGCCTATCATCATCTGATGAGCTAGAGGATGAGGAACGTCTACCACGGTCATCTCCTCGAACGCGGAGTGCAGTTCCTCCCGTCTTACGGGGCTCAGAGTATGGGGGTGCACGATGTTGCCTATTGTATGGACTCACTGACCTAGATGGAGGTCGTTCTTTCCGACGGCGGTGGCTATTCCACTGGATGTCATCAGCTTGACGGGGGGTTCAGAGACACCACTAGGGCGGTATATTCCTGATGACACCTGGCCTCGGGTAGCACTGGACCCGCTGTCAGTTGTATTCGAGTGTGAAGTCTGTTGGCTCGTGATGGAGTCTGCTCTTTTGCCCGCCATCTTTAGTTCCATCAGTTCTTGGGTGAGCTGGTCTACTCTACCTCCAAGTGAGTCTGTCAGCAGTCGCACCACCTCAATCATTTTGTTCTCTGGGTGCTCACTGTTGTCCCCCTGATTAATTGGTGGGTACCATGGGGACCTGCTGTGGGAGTGTGGGACATGGGGAGACTTGTCCCGATGTGATCGGTGGTGGGGTTGGCCGTGAGAGGATCGGCCCCGAGGTGCTCGGCCTTGGGGTGAGCGGCCACTAGAGAATTGGCCATGAGGGGACCATCCACGAGGGGATCGAGCATGAGAGGGGTGGCCACGAGGGGAGCGGCCACGAGGGGATTGACCACGAGGGAAGCAGTCAAGATGCGAGTGGCCACGAGGATATCCGGCTCGGGACAGTTGACCTCGAGGGGATTGACCACAAGGAGATCTGCCATGAGGGGATTGGCCACGAGGGGATTGGCCACGAGGGGATCGGCCACGAGGGGATCGGCCACGAGGGGATCGGCAACGAGGGGATCGGCCACGAGGGGATCGGCCACGAGGGGATCGGCCACGAGGGGATCGGCCACGAGGGGATCGGCCACGAGGGGATCGGCCACGAGGGGATCGGCCACGAGGGGATCGGCCACGAGGGGATCGGCCACGAGGGGATATGCCATTGGGTGAGAAACCATGGGGAAAGAAACCATGGTGAGGCCCGTCGTCAGGTGATCTGCTGCGAGGGGACCGGCCAGTGGAGGTTCGACCAAGAGGAGAGCTCCCACGAGGGGACTGGCCGCGAGGTAATGCGCTTTTACGCGTCGGTCTGCTTGGTGAACGATACTGCCGGGGTGAACCCCGCCGCTCGTTCCCAGATACTTCTGTTTCGGAGTCAGATTCGACTTTCCGGCGTGCGGGGAGCTGCTGGCGGTCAAGGGAGCCACTCGATTGAGACGTGTGACTCGGTGTCCGCTGGACATCATGCCGAGTTTGAGTGTCCCCTTTGGGGGTAGGCGCCGGTCCGGGTCGAACACAGAAGTTCACGACCGAGTCGCCGCGGTCCGATGCCTGTACGCCCGGCACGGTAGAACGGGAGGACGAACGCCGATCGTCCTGGCTCGGGTCAGTCGTACCTTGATGACGAGACCGTAGAAGGTAGTTAGGGTAGAAATCAGCTTCACGTTCTGGCGATGACGTTCGGGACGAATCCCTACTGACATCTCGGTTCGCCATGGCGAGAGTGATTTATACTTTATGAAATTCCCACAATTTTTACCTCATTTTTCTTTTTCTTGAAATGCCAATTTGGAAAATTCAACTCTTGTTGAAATTTTACTTCAACCAGTTACCTTTAACCTTAAACCTGTGCCAGAGTGCACAGTCAATTTGGAAAATGTAGTAGGTGCTAATTTTAGTTACTATCAGCACAGCAGAGCAATAATGATAATCAAATCTATAATTGTCTCCGTGCTGGTATTAGACACTATATGTAGGCCTATAGAAGCTGCCTGGAGGCAACACAACACAGTAGTATCCTAGTGGTCAATAATTGTCATTTGACAACAATTGTCACAATTAGGACCAGATTCCTGACCTGACCAACACCAGACCAACAGCTTCAAACAACAGTTTCAAGGGTGACTAACTTTTCTAATGCTGACTGTGACCTTAGATAAGAAATATATTTTTGTAAAGAACAAATGGTTTCAATAATTCCTGCCCCCTACAAATATAACTTTAGCAGGAGGCAATACCCACAGTAACAGGTTAGGGTATAGAACCCAGCTGTATTAGTTTTTCAATTACCCTGAGGTCCCAGCAAAAAAGGTACAATTAATAATTTTAGTAATTCCTATATCGTCCCAATGCAGGGAAAGGGTATAAACCGTTTTGCTGGCACTAACTTGACTAATGCCCACAGTGAAACACTAAATAATTCTGACACTAAATATATAATATCAATGTCTAAGGTTAGTTGATGTTCAGTGCTTTCCCTTTTATATAACTTGGCAGAGGACCATACCCAACCAGGGAGGGGGACAGCCCACAGTTAGGCCACCTGTCCCGGGGGGGGGGGGGTCACTATGTTCGGTGAAGCGGGGCGTGGTCGCTAGCTTGGCGTCCTCACAGAGCGCGGACCTGGCAGTAAGCAGCCCACGTGACGTGTGTGTGGGGGGAGGGAGGGGCTTTCCCAGTGCCTGGGTTTGGGCCCCTGGATGGTGGGGACGGAGGGGAGGGTCGGGTTGGCCGCGTTCGGTGATGCACATACACAGCACCCGTGGGTCTAGAGGAGGGGATTTTTCTATGGCTAAGGGGGCCTGGGAGGGGCGGGGAGTAGCTTAGGCTGGTGGCTGGGGGAGGGGAGGGGCGAGGTAATGGGTGTAGGACTAGAACAACAATGTATAACTGTCTTCAGTTTGCCTTGTAGGGCGGGGGGGGGGGGCAGGAGGGATCCTGCCACTCCTTAGGGCAACAAGGACGTACCTGTCCGCTAATTGTCCAATGGGGTGTTATGTGGTAACAGGACAGGGCCGGTACGAGCTACGGGCGGCAAAAGACGCGTCTCCTCCAGGAGGGGGGGGGGGGGGGGTCGGGGGATCCTGCCACTCCTTAGGACAACAAGACGTAACTGTCCGCTAATTGTCCAATGGAGTGTTACACGACCAAGGCCCGTGCTGTGGGGTGGGAGGGGGGCTACTGCGTCCAGGAGGCACTTCCTCAAGATAAAACAACAACTTGTAATTGTCTGCTAATGTGTACCAGGCATGTCTCAAATGTCAGTAAATGTCCACGTCCCTTCCGGGGGGGGGGGCAGGAGGGATCCTGCCACTCCCTAGGACGACAAGACGTAACTGTCCTAATTGTCCAAGGGGGTATTACGTCCTGTCCCAACACAGAGTGCCTGGAGGGAGGGGTGGGAGGGGGTGATAATATTAATCAGGGGGAGCAGGGGTGACGCTACTGCGTCCAGGACTAAAATAACAACTTGTAACTGTCCAATGGAGAGAGGTAACAGGACTGGGTGGATGGCGGCAAAACCGTGTCTCCTCCAGGGTGGGGGGGGGGGGTAGTCTACCTAGCTGTGGTAACAGGGGAGGACAGGGTGGGAAAACAGCGTGGTAGGGGAGCAGTTAGTGAGCTGTCAGGGAGATGGGGGGGGGGGGGAAGCTTAGCAATCTGGCATTAATTGTCCAATGTGGTGTTACACGACCACAGGGGGGGGGGGTTGTGGGGGCAGGACGGATCCTGCCACTCTCTAGGACAACAAGACGTAACTGTCTGTCCGTCCCACTCTTATACAAGGTGGGAGGGTAGGGGTAGGGGTAGGGGTGGGAAGAAGCGCCTTAAAACAACAACTCGTAATTGTCTTCCGTTTGGCTTGTAGGACGAGGGGGGGGGGCGCTACTTGCCACGTCCCTTCCAGGAGGGGAGGGGGTATTACGTCCTGTCTCAACACGGAATGCCTGGAGGGAGGGTGATGGCCACGGCCTTAATTTATAAAATTGCCGTGATCTACAATGTGCATCAGAGTCTCCAGTAATACAGACACAGTGTATATTGACAACAATTTTCAATCGCATATACACCAATCTATCACGTGTAGGTTAGAGAGGGTAGAATTGATATGATAATGGCCTGGGGTGTTATGAAACAAGCAGGATGTGGGGACTGGGAGCTGGAGGAGTGGCTCACTTAGTGACGACCGGGAGGGCGGCGTGCAGCCACTAGCTTCCCTGCCGTGGTTTATAAATACCTTTTTGTCAGGGAGGTAGATACTAAATCAATTTAGATAAACAACCTATCACTGACAAATCCTATATGGCCGGTGTGTATACAACAGAACGTGGGTTCCCGGGAGGGGAGGGCGGCGGCCCTGAGATCCGGCCCGTGGTCGGGGGGGGGGGGGGGCCTTCACTGCCGTGATCTACAGGAGTCCTCTATGTCGGAGATGTGGGCATAAAAGTCCCTGGATTTAACAACCAGAGGTTGCTGACTTTACACCCGTCTTTTCTATATGGTTAGAGACTGAGGTAGGGGGTAAGGAGAGGTTATACACGCACGTGGGTGCACCTGGAGGAGGGCAGCTGGGAGCAGGAGGAGGGTGTGTGGGCAGGGTGTTGGGGGAAGGAGGCGGCAACCGGGAGGCGGCCGACGGGCGTTATGCGTGCGTCACTGCCGTGATATAATAAGTACACAGGAGTTTGTTAATCTGGTCAATAATGATTGCTTATCTGACAATAAAATGTTATCCTATGTAGACACGATTTGTGTGCAGAATATAAAATGATTCTAATTATCAATTAGCCTACACGTTGGGATGAGGCCTGGGTCGGAGCAGGGAGGGCGGCGGCCGTGAGCAGCTCTCACGGCAGGGGAAGGAGGTGGTTCCCGGGAGGAGGGCGGCAGCCAGGATGTATCAGAATATACAAACTAGATACTGCTGAACATGTACCTGTCTTTCCTAAATGGTTTGGGAAAATGTATGAAGGAGGGAGGGGTGTGGACACAGGATGTACGTGGTACCCTGGAGGAAGGGAACACAGGGTGGACGTTTATACTATGAGAATGTGGTGCAACCTGGAGGAGGTGACACACACGTGGTGTGTGGCCGTCACTACCATGGGTATTTAAAGTCCACTAGTGTTGAAAATTTGGCCACGAACGTTTTGCAATTAATAAGCAAATGCTCCCTTATTAATATGCGAGTACTGAGTGTGTAAATCAGAGCAGGAGGAGGGTGGTTTATATAGGACCCGGGAGCTGGTGGAGGAGGAGCGGCTCACGTGGCGTGGTGGTCCCGGGAGGCGGAGGGCGGCGACCCTGGGAGGCGCGGGCGGCAAGCTGGTTTACCCTGACTCGTCAATTTACAAACTTGCCAACAATACTTTATAAAACAAAAGCAAAGGATGTAGGCACATGGATATATTCAATCTGTTAAATTCTAATAGGGGTCCTGAGCCAGGGAATCTCCAATCGTCTGGCCTTGTAATATCCAGTGTGTGCATAAAGTGTCCTGATGGGCAGGGAACACGTTTTGGATACCAACAATTAAATCTATCTCCATCCACCCCTAAAGGGAGGACCTGGCTAACAATTTTAGGTGCACCTATGTAACAAGGGTTGATGATTAATTTGAAACAAATTTTGATGTGGTTTGAGAAAAGGAAGGATGCCGAAATGACTTTAGAAAAATAGGTTTCTTTGTGTGGGTTCAAAGGACAGAGAGGAAATCCTCCTGTCCTTGAAGTTACAGTTTCCTGCAACTTTTATCCCACTATCTGACACCAGTTGAAATAGTTTTGGGCTAGGAACTATTTATGTACTATACTTTGATAATTCAGACGTCAGATGGCCAGAAGTTTGCCCTTAGAGGGACTTAGCACAGCCAGGAGGCTGGAGAGGATGAGATCTCAAATGTTAGAGTAAAGATATGTGTAGACAAAACCAGACACAGTAATTCATGATTAATAACTATATATTGTTCAGAAACGGTACACAACTATGAATACAGTAATTATGGTCACAAGTCAGCAATATAATATATCTAAAGATCCCTGATATCACCCATCAAAACTGGAGCTGGAAGCTTACCCTTGTTGTCTTGGTGGATGGTCGTTCAGGAATGGGGACTGGAGGAGTAGCCTCCAGTCTCCAGCACTGACCATCACCCACGTGACCAGCGGCCGGAGGTGGCTGCATTCGGAAACGCCCTCTCCCGTTACAACTTCAACAGACCAGACCACAACAAACACAAAGACATGAGAGTCTACATCCTAGACTTCATCTATGAGCACCCTGAGTCAAAAAGAGGCACAAAACTGAGAAAATCTATTGAATTTTCGTGGAAACAACGTTTGAAAACATTAGTACCAACGGGGATGAACATCCTGGAAAGTCGCTATGGTTAGATCGGCCCCCTTAAAGCCACGTCATTTTTTTCCCACGCTGGCCATTCAAATTATAGTTAACCTGAAATGGGATACCTTAAAATGGTAACAAACATGCAGATAGGAAAAATATCATCGCAATGAGCACACTGATCTTACCTAAATAGCTCCATCCCCCTGACACAGTCTTGCCTAGAGCCAAGCTAGGCCCCAGACACAGCCACTCCCACAACAACAGACAGGCCACCTGCACTAACACAGTTAGCCACAGGTCTAGATTTTTATGTGAGTACACACAAGTGCACTCCTACACAATTCACTAATAAAATCTATAAAAATTAAAATTAAAACAATTAAATGTGTAGAGTCCCCGAGGTTATACCTGATGATTCCCTGAAAGGGATGAAACATTCCAATAAAATACCAAAGCAACCACTAAACATTGGCATCCATGAACCAAATCTCAGCACCATGAGACCATACCATATATGGCATTTTAGAAGTTTTAGAAATGAATGAGTTTCATTTCAATAAGGACCAACTAGGGCCCAAATCAAAATTTAATGTTCCCTGGAAGGGAATAGGTGCACAAAAAAAAGAGGGAGAAGTTGACCTGAATCTCCTTTCAGCCAATGAGAGCACAGCATTTGGTATCACCTGGCCTGTCACAAGCCTGGAGCGGCAAAACCGAACCTACCTGTGTCAGAAGGAATGTAGTGTTGGGACACCACAGTGCCTCGTCCACCTCAAAAAATAACTAGTGTTGATTTGTTTTTGGACAAGGATAAAGAAAAACACAATTGAAATAAGCATGCAAATAAGTCTGCTTGTAGAGTGATTGTGTTAATGTCTGACAAGATTAACACACTAACTCCATCCTGGCGACTCAGGGGATAATTCTGCCGGGCATTCTTATGAGGACTTAATGGAGTATTTCACAGGGTTGTCACATCATGTCTTAGACACTGCCTTGTAGTAATGTATTTAGGGGGACGAGATGGGGGAGCCTAATGGACCTGTGGGTATTTGGATGCTTCCCTCCAGATGTGACTACAGCAACTTGAGAACAACCCCAGAAATGACTGTTGATTTTGTAAACCCACTTTTACAGTTAGGCTAATACCAGCCTTTCTGCCCTGCAGGATTACATCAGATTTCTGCTCTGTATTAGTATTAGCTAAGACATTCTATGAGAGTAAACTGTCTGTAGGTAAGCATTTACAGAAGTTAGGGTAATTTTACAACACTGTGGAAAGGACTGCTTTCAGAACCCTAAAAAGGCTTCAATTACTTATTGCCTTATTTGAAGGATGTTTTTGTGAACATACACCTGTGTCTCTTGTTTTCACCTCCAAGGCAACTTTTGAATTCATTTTTGTTTTGTTAAAGGTTACACTACTGTATCTCTAGCAAGAAGTTCCTTTTATTTTTAATAACAGATATAAGAAACAGATCCCGTTATCATGAGGTGTAACCATAACAAATGCCTTTAACGCCTTTTTCCTTTTCATGTGAATCAATTGGTATAAATAATACCATAAAATGTTTTCATTGACAAAATAACAGTAACTACATGCTTCTTCTTGTACTTCATAAACAATAATATCTGTTCACCAATACTTATGTGCAAAAAGATAATTTATTACCTTTCCCAATCTCAAAGCCGAAACAAAAGCAGAGACTAAAATTCAGTCATTCTGCTTCCAGGCAAAGTCAATTGCAAATTGCTGATAGACAGCCTATATTGACAGTCCAAAGACTGAAAGAGTGCTTAAAGGCATAGATACAAAAGCAGAAAGTATATATTGTGGATAGAGCTGGAAAGAAGGCACTGTGACCTATGTTGCCCTAAGATGGAATAAATCTGCTGGTCATGCAAAGGGCAGTCCATTGCAGGGACTGTCAGAAGTGGAAATGGAAGGACATTTAGGAAGCAACTGGAAAAGGTTGCTCCTCCAGAGACGGCAAACTTTAGAATGAAGACTCTAAAATGCCCTTTGAGCTTGCAGACTCTGCTGCTTTCTGATAGATCAAAGATTCAGAAGTGAATTTTGACTGAAAGGCATTATGTCCCATTTACTATTATATATTCAATATTACATTTGACTCAATAACATTGCACAATGTGAAGATAACCCAGTTGGTGGCCCATTGTGCCACATGCTATAATGCCTATTGTCTGCAGGGGTAGGTCTGCCACAAGCTACACCTCCGATGTCATGTATGCCAATCTCCATTTCGGGCAATGTTGATTGAGTTGAGGCTAGTTCAGAAAAGGGAATCTACTGCTTTTCATGACATATCTTTCACAGACCTAGTGCTGGGTCCCATGGCCCACCTATTGGATGTTAGAGAGCCTGGTAATGCTGTGTAACATAGCAGGGGCAGGGCCCTACATCAGTTAGCAGCGTCCTTATCTCTTTAGGACTAGGGGCTTATCAGCACAGGCCGTGGTGGCCGCCATGTCGGCATGCCCCTTTCCCACAGTCCCTCACCAAGCTAGTCATGCAACCAGCGAGAGGCTCATCCAGGGCTTTGAGGTTGAGAGGTAGGGGTGCTTTCGAGGTCTAGTCGAAGACCCCATCTGGAAGTAGATACTGGCCAGATCATATATAGGGGATTTCCGTTAGGGTCACCCTAACATCACTATAACAGCCTGTGATCACCCGAGTCAGACCTGACATAAATGTATCAATTGGTATTTTCCAGTATTTTTCATCTTCCATGTTTTTCAGACATTAATTCCATTGTCTAGTATCTAGTGTAATGTCCATAACTCTAACTCCAGGTTGTGTTCGACAGTGAATAAAAACTGACCCCTGGGAGTTAAGCTTTCCCTTGCGTGGATTCTGGGATTTTTTCGATAAAATATATTGTATAAAGATGAATCAAGATTGATAAAATTCTTTTTTGATTCAGATTTGGTACCAGATTAGTACATTTTTTAGGATTTCTGACTTACTTAGGAAAACAGCAATACCTGAACACTCAAAGAATAGAAAACGTTGTCCTTCACGTCAAGACTCCCTCTTGCTCTGTAATGCATGATGATCTTGAGCCTTCATAAGGCTTAGGACCAGGGTGCATTATATGAGATGGGAAGAAAGACTTTTCTATCGTCTTTATAAAACATACTTTACAATTTCCATGGGATTTTAAAGTTTTTTCGTGTTTTCTTTAAAGTTTTCTGTGGGTTTGTTAACTATTCACTTACCCTTCAACAAACGGTCACATGACTTCTCTGAAGCTATAATGCACAGCCAACCATTTTATGATACACTATAGCGTTACTTATTGGCAGGGACCAATACATTGACTTGTGGCAATAGCTGTGTATCTGAATACATGTTTGATACTGTACTTTCAAGGGTGCACTGCTTTGGTCGTCTCATGACTGATGGTAGGGATTCCCTAATCTTAAAGTCGTACTTGATGGTGGTGCAGTTGATTGTTAACTACCAATATAAGAATAAAACTGCCATTCTGATACCCTCGGTTAAGACTCCTGTTGATTGTCTTACTCAATTTGCCGACGCTGGTGCATTTAATCATAGACATACGTTATAGAAAGGATTAAACTGCAGGACAGATGCCATGAGGCTTCAAGGTTAGCACTCTAAACAGTCTTTGCCAAAACGTGCCGGACAGTGGCAATGTCCGCCGAAAATGGCTCTGGTCCTATGGAAATCTGTCCGGTCCTGCGAAATTTGCAAGCTGCAAAACCGAATGTCCAGCATGGTGAAAACGTTTTCTCCCTCGGAGATATTGTCGATGATAAAACACATTACTCCTGTGAGCGGCAGCTAGAAGGCTGTGACCAGTTCCAAAAGGAAAGCTCATCCTACTAATACAACCGATTCAAGTAAGCACCTGTGAGAATACAACCTTATAAATGTAACACAGTTTGTGTCCTACAGCTGCCCCTCCCTCTATAGGCCCTCTTTACTGCCTCATTCACAGGCACCACACCACCCGGCCTGTCGCAGTCCACTCCAAAAGTCAAAAAGTCAAAGCCCTTGAAATTCCCTGGTGACATCAGAGACCAGCTGAGACCTGACCAATTGAGCAAGAAGCAATCTCCTTACATGGTTTACAGCTTCTTTTCTTACTCTGTCTCTGTCTCAGACTGAAAACAGATCCAGAGCAGAGATCACATCTCTTGTAACTCCTCACACAATCACATGCACCCTGCCACTGTGCACACACAAGTGTTGGCCTTTGCTTTGAGAATAAACCTTATGATAATAAATGAGAAACAGTACCGTTAAATTGGTTAAATTTCATCAATTCTAGCTTCAAAATGAAAATTTAGAAATAAAGACGTCCTGAGAAAGGATAAATACTAATGCATAATTTGCAAGAAATGTGGTATTTTCAATGTGGACAGAAAGGTTGGAGCAGAGATATAGGCAAATGAACACAGAGATCACTCAGACCTAACCACTGGGAGGAGGTGGTGGGCTGGTGCCTGGATCCCTGTGATTCACCTTGGCACCAGGGTGGAGGTAGTTGTGCTGATTGTCAGGGGCTGTAGGGTACGGATACTTAAGGTAATCAGGCCCTCTCCGACTGCAGATCACCCACTTAGCCACCATACTGGTGACTTTGATCTCCAAGTGTGGCCTTGTGGAAGTTCCTCTGCCTATATTAGGAATGGCAGAGTTGGCATCTGCTGTCCGCCTACATACTGCCATATATATAGTTATGGTAATGCTTGTAATAGTTGATACCATTTAAAAACTGAACTTATCGTTTTAAGTGACACCAGCTGACTTCAGATGTACCGTATATCATAGCAACAACCTATAGATATTGTAGCAAAATTCCATCAATAGATTTTTCTCCGCTGAATACTTATGCTCAACCATGTTTAAAACCAACAGTATCATGTGCTATTCTAGAGTTTTGGCTTATTTGCTGGTGTGTACACAATGCAGGGCCTTGGATGTATGTATTTGCAGAGAGGGTCTGTATACATGTATACTATAAATAGGATGTCACTTTCATGTAAGGAGATTCATTTTAAGACTGCTGCTGTTTCCTACAAGACCTAAAGACGATACCAGAATAAAATCTTGGAAATTTCCTCTTTACCAGTTGTTTACTAATGTTTCCACCCTTGTGCTGTAGTGGGGAGCTGCTACTCCCCTATAGAAGTTTTGGGCCTTCACCAACCCACTCTTTAATTGAGTCCTTGGGTAGTTGGGGACTTTGATCTTGATTCTACGTGTCACATTGTTATCGCACTTACTACCTCTCTCATCTTGATTCGGATGTCTCTTCAGTATTTCAATCAAATCAAATATATCTGACAGATCTAGATCTTAGTGGGGATGTTTCCACATATATGTCAGTTGATCTGACCCTATATGACACCACATTGCAATTTGCGCCTTCCACCATAGTACAAGTAAATTCTCGAAAAGAAATTAACTCAAATTATATACATGTTATACCGTTGACAGATCTAGATGAGTCAAACTAGGACTACATAATTTTGTACAAGTCTCGGAGAAAGAACTGGCTAATGGCATTTATGAAAGCATTATAGCTGTGATATATACATCGTGCCATATATTGAAATATGTAATTAAAGGTTTTCTGTATATTTTTCGATCGGTCAACCTTATGTCTGGTGAAATGTCTGTAATCAACATAAAATCACATAAAATTTTCTGTTACCTACAATCATTGTGATTTACATTTCCAAGCAATAAAGCAATGTACTAATTGTTCTTCTTATTTTCTTTTTGCAGGTAAGTTGATGGAGGGTACTCCGATGTCTGAGGTTAAGGCTGCAGGACATGACATTCTACTCTTGCTGCGACAAGTAGGTGCCTATGATACAGCTGGCCTACCAGAAAGAGCCATTCCAGAAAAATCACCAAGAAATTATTCTAGAAAAACGTCGGAAATTGTACGGTGAAGCAACCCTGCTTAAACATAACGCAGTAATGAAACCATATAGGGTAGACCGCCCATGAGATGACCAATTTAGCCCGAGACCTCTGTAAACTGGACTTTGGGCAGGTATCTTTTATAGAAAGAAATGATCTTTTCCCATCATAACAGGCTCGATCTAACCGGAAGACATTTAAGATTGCGATGTATTAGATTTAGATATTGATTTAGATCAGATATTCATTGAATGATCATCTTAGAAATATTAGACCTGTTCTGCTGGAATTGGTACCATGACCCAACCACCCTGTACCATGACCTGACCACTCTCAGTGTAGACCTACCGAAAGGACTGGTAAAGGACTAACCTTTCACAGGTCCTAGTACCAATTCCTCAATGGTGTAGCGGTAGGGCTTATGACTCACACTCACCAGATCCCTGGTTCTAGCCCCAGTTAAGCCCTGTAGTTCGTTTTTGACTATATTTACAAAATTTAATTGATTTTCCATTCTAACATTCTGGGAAATATTCAAAATTAGTAGTCTGTGGAGGTTGCGTGTAATTTGTATCGAACATTACACAAAAGCATTGAGATCCACATGCTCTTAGTGTTTGCAACTATGTCTCAGTGGTTGCCTCATGGTCCAGTGGTGGTTATCTTATGGTACCACTCTATTGTTGACAATACATTGGTAAAATATCATTACAAATTTAGATATCTCAAACAATGAAAATCACATCATTTGGGGGGAGTCTATCTGTCATTAAATAACCCTATGTTGCAATATTAGGTCAAATAAAGGATGTTAGTTAGAGATTGTAAAAAGTATGTTTTCTATAAACCTACATTGTAAAGAGCAGCAAATACACATGGAACATGTCAGGTTTAATCCATTATATCAGATAGTAGAAATAATCTTTCGAAGATGTAACTGCAGGATGTGACTTATAACTACCTCTTATAACATATCTGTATCATTGAACATTAGTAAAGGCCCTATAAGACACTGATAAATGGCAGCATATGTGGTCTACTCATGGTACCAATAGACCAGCTAGTCATCTCATGGGCGGTCTACCCTAGAGCATATCCTGTTAGTGAAAATATCTTGGCGCATGGTAGGTCGACGAAAGTACGACCATTTGGCTCCAATGGAGGAGAACGATTGGTTGTATATTGATGGTCAAATAAAGAATTACTAAACTCAACTCAAATTCATCTCATTTAGGCGTATGTACATGCTGGCATATTCATGTGTCTGTACCCGATGAGCAGTGTGCACGAGCAAGTCATAAGGCCAAAAGAAAATAGGTTTGTTTCAGCTCACCCGACCGACCCTATCAAAACAGAGCCGACCCTACTATTTTGAAGAAATTCTTACCCTTTTTTGGTCAATTTTAGGGTCTTCGGAGAGGCGGGCTAGTACTTTCATGTTTTAAAAAAAAGTTTAAAAAAAATTAAATCCGACCTAACGACCCTACATTTTTTTGCCATGTTACCTGAAACAAAACTTTTTTTTTGGCCTAAGTTGATGGGCTGTCTATCACATAGGTTGTGGTAATTGGAACCCCATACCTAATGCTACCACCCCTCCTGCCTGATAATCCCCCCCCCCCCTGTATGCGGCACATGGTTAATACGACAGACAATAGGTAGGGTAAGGGTCGTGGTTATCATGAATACAATACGATATCATGTCCCTAAATCTGATATCCAGGTGTTTTAACCCATTGGAGATCTTCTGTATGTAGAATGTCGTAAGATGGGCATTCTGCCACGTGCAAAAGTCCATCTCCCCATGTTTGGCAAGCCCCCGACTTGCTCACTGGGTAATAGACAATTTATGCATCGGACATGTACATTGTTGATAGAATTCCGGCTATATGTGCCTACACCTGAAATTACAAATAATCAAAAAGGAGTATTTTACTTATTGCCATGTAGGCCTAAACAGCTTCATGAGTTCACTAAGGGGTGGCTTGCCACATACACCCTCAGAAAAGTCAGAGTCATTGATGTTAAACTACCCTCACCCGAGGGTCAGTCAGGTGAGGGTAGTTTTAGGGACAATGACGCTGACTTTTCTGTGTGTGTAGTATTAGCAAATTGAAATCGTACCTCCCCTTGTCTGATCAATGTGCCCCTGTTCATTCCACCAGGACAATTATCCAGACAATAGGGAAGGCTAGGTTCATGTGTATCATGTACACATCTTATGTCACACTACCTAAATATGATACTACCCATCAGCTTGGAGGCATGTAGGCCTCTAGTTGGAGGGAACTTGTTACCACGACCGCTGTGTGTGTACGAAAGCAGAATCGAACAGGAAATGCCTCTGTCAGTGTACACACTGACAGAGGCATTTCCTGTTCGATTCTGCTTTCGTAACTTTTTAGCTTGTTCCTTGCAAGTTATGGTGTGTGTAAGTGTGGTGACTGCCTAAGTTTCACGATAGGTAGCGAGCTCAGACTTAACAAGACCGCGCGCATGGAGGAATATTTTGGTTTTCTCCATATGATCAGCCATGTTAGTTCTGAGCTCATAATTTCTTGTGAGATGTAGGCCGTGATACATCATACACCTACATATGATAGCTTGCAAGTAACAGGCTAAGTGGCGAGAGCAGAACCGGAAGCGGAAATGATTGCCTGTGCCATCGCACACACATTGGTCGCAGGAACAAGTCCACACCAGTTAGAGCGCTATACAGGTTGATTGAGCCCCATGGGTATAAGCCAGACTAGCATTGGGTAAGGGAAGGGGTCATGTGTATTGTAGTAAGTGGCAGTAAGCCCCCGAGGCAGGTAGAACTGGCATGGATACATGGGAGGCTTGGGCTGGAGGAGTATGGCGTGGGGCTTGGGGGCTTCCCAAGCTACTCCCACACCTGAGAGGCCATGATTCTGAATGTCACGAGCCGCTCTCATGGACATAGCGTGGAAGTGGTATGGGGGAGGACATTGGAAACAGGGTAGAGAGGGGGGAGAATAAACTCTTAAAGAAATAGCGCAAGCTTGCACAAGCCTTGTGTATACCCAGGGATATATCCAATTTGGTTGCCGCTAATTTGCTCTGGGTAAGACCGGAAGATTTGCAAGGAGTTGATAAATGACTTCAATAAGGGAGTCAATTATGTGCTTTTGTATGACCTTCATGAAACAGAGCCACATGTGTATTGGGGGTTTAGGGATGGAGCGCTGCAGGGACAGCATTGTAGTCTGTCGGACAATGCCGTTTTAAAAGAAGTGACATGGAGAGGAGGGGGCCGCTGGAGGAGGTGGGGCTTAGTATTACTCAGCAGCAGTAAGCTGATAGGTGTGGGCATGACACTTATAGACATGAGGCGTATTGAGGCGTCACGTCCCTGACCGCCTATCCAGGGGTGAGTAGGCCATATAGTCGGTATGGATGGGGGAAGGTGCAAGTTGGGGAGAGATCGGCGGCTCTTCTGAGTGGCAGGCTGGTTGTCCCATGAAGCTGCTGCTGGTGCAAGGCTTGAACATGTTCATCCTGATAATATGGGTAAACTATACAACATCCATATCAGCTGCATGTTTAAAAAGGGTACATTGTAGATTGTTGAGAGAATATGTGAAGATTGCTAGATATGAATGGATGTACATGTTAAGAGCCAAAGCAGTGCTGAGATGGTAATTTCAGTACGCAATATTGATAGGAGATAAGAGTTAAAGATTGACATTGAGTGATTCGTCTGCAGACCGACATTAGGTTCCTAGTATAAGGCATCCCAGTAAGGTATTACTAGTAGCCTATGCCTCTCTCACATTTCCAATCTAATCTGAATTGAATAGAGGGTCTCAAACTGCACAGGCAATGTCATGGTGGTCACACCCCCAATGTCCCAATACCAGCTCACACCAAATACTGATCTACTCATCCCCTAGCAACACACTGTGTTACCCTGACAACCAGGGAGCTGCTCACAATAAGGTGACACCAATATGGCCACATCATCCACTCCTTCAGGGGAACTGCACTGGGTTTTCTGCAGGTGGATGTGTCTCACAAAATCGATCTGAGTCGAAAGTATATGACTGGATGCAATCTATGACTGGCTGCAATATATGATTGAGTGCAATTTATGACTGACTTGAAAGAAAACGGTTTATTTAGGGCAGATGTAAAAAAATAAGTGAAATAGAATTAGTTATATAAAGTCTTGAAATATTTATTAACTTTTTTGCCATTGTTCATCTGCCATGGTGAATAACACCTCTCTCAGGTGGAACTGTCTTTCCTCGTAGACTATTAGTTCTGTAATCAAAGCAATAATGCGGCCTGACAAATCACATGAGCATGAGGTGGAGATCTTTAAAACAAGAGTAGTAGACATTTCATTAGTATTGCTCTACATATCATGCAAATGGCTTTGAACCTCAGCCCGTGCAATCTTCCTAAGTGCACACTTGAGGTTCTGACGTAAAAATGCGTGTACAAATACCGTGTGAGTTCTAGCCGATCACAGAAGTGATAGTTTAAAATATTCTGCAATACTGTTCAAATATAGATCCATCCAAATCAACCAAATGTCAAAGGTGTCAAATGATTGTAAACATTTGTTATATATGTTTGGATTTACCCGAAAAAAGTACTTATTATCATAAATTCAGGCTATATATAGAGTTATGGGAAGGACATTAGTTCGCTTCTAACGCTAAGGCATGGAACAATGAACATGAGCTGCTCTGGTGCCCCTACATGACACAAGGCGGCACCATAACTGCTCAGGGACCAACCCACAGGCAGGCACTCCCTGATGTATAGGTCACAGGTCATAATGTCACGACCTTACTGCACAGCAACCACCTTCCGCTTTTGACCGTTGCCCTTTACTTCCGGTCTCCATCCACAAGCCTTTTACTGATCGCATCCAGGCTGAAGGCGCCTTTCCGGTTCCTCTACGGCTATGATTTCACAAATTATCTTAACCAGGATATTACTTTGCACTTCCGTAGCTAAATTCAGAACTCTGCATCTAATCTAGTCTTGGTCAGCAGTTTCGCATTTGCAGAACAGATGAAAATTATACCTTCCATTATTCAATGTTTTCAGAGGCTTAATCAAAGCATACGTTTTAACAAATATGATGTCCATTCAGGAATGGATTTTAGTTGGGTGTTTAATATAGTTCACGAGAAAGAAATGGTATGAACCGATTTTGGCCCATTTTATGCAATGCATGTTTTACCAAGAGCTACTTTAGTGAAATTGGCTAAGTAATTTATGGAAATGTGCTACAATTTGTTTGTGGCATAACATATGCATGGCGATGTTGATTCATTGAATGCAGCCCTGGGGGGTAATTCGCCAGGCCTGCATTCAAGCACCATTCTGACCTTAAAGGTTGAAAAACTCCTGAAGGGTTGGCTTGATGCACCAATGGAGCACCAGCGAGTTACTCACAGTGGCTGCATTGGTCCATCATGTGCGAATATTGTTCGCAATTTTGAAACCTTTAGGGTCAATTTCACGAAACCTTTTAAGATCACAATTGTTGTGCCAGAGTAGGTCTTGTAACTCAAAGTATTTGTTTATGCTTTGATCGGTTGTGACAATACTTTCTGAAACTATGCATATTATATCATTTAGTTTGGTTATCGAAGAATTGAGTATCGCATATGCAGCTCATTTGAATGTCCCTTACCTACTCATTTGAATTCTTCCTACCACTTCTGATTTTCCCTTGGGCTAAAGTTTCAGGATAATGAAGGTTATTGCCAGCCACTTGCAAGTATCTGACGGAAAACAGTGTGTCCGTGATCTTAATGCTCCCCAAGACATTGGTTCCATTTAGGAGCAGGTGAAGTCAAGATGTAGACTTAAAGTAGACCCTTTCTATGCCTTCAGCCTATTTCCTCAGTACATTACCTTCCATACCTCTTCATCAGTGAAACCCCATGGCCAGCCATACCAAACCAGACGCCATTAGGAAGCCAGCCTGAGTGCTGCAACCCTCTCTCTGTAGCTCTGATGAGATTAGGCAGCCAATCAGCAGAGAACAGCTGTCACTGCATCTGAGTCTCGATAACATTAATAATGATTTCAAAGTCTGTGTGATTAGGATGAATTAAGTCTTATTGGTGACAGAAGGCCTAATATCTAGGTGGGATTCAATCCTCAGTGATTTGGAAAAGCTGAGAGCCCATTCCCGAACAGGGGAGCTCAATATACTTTAGACTTTGCTCCAACTCCAGCTCTACTTTTATCCACAATTGGGTAAAATCAACCCAGAGCCCTAGCAGCTTGCCTCCAAAATTGGGGCTCCACTCAAATAGAGAAGTTTGCTTCAGGAGAACTGCTGCAGGAGGATTCAGCAGTTAGTTGTCATGGCAAGCACGGCCCAATTCTCCACTTTCTGATTTAGTAAAACTCGGAGCCCTACTTGATGAGCGCTTCGGAGCAGATCCCCTGCACCCCACTCCCATCTCAATCCCTTTTTGTAGGGTGGCTGCTTAGTTCTGTGTCCTGTTACAAGCTGATAAACCTGGGGTCTGTCTTTGTCTTGTCAGCAGCTTTTGACATCATGATAAAAATAATAAATATAAACACTGATACTTTCTTTGACTTGTAACCAATCAAAAGAGGACTAATATACTCTGGCCTGTACCATATATCCTGGTAAGCACTTAGCATATATCTGGCGGATACCATGATGCTAGCAGTGCTTTAGAAATCCTTGATTGCTATCTACAGAAACCAGACAAGTTGCATAAACAATGTGGGCGAATAATGAACATCAAGATCTTAGGAGAGTTTGATGAATGAATGAGGCTTCTTTATAACATGTTTATCAGACCTCTTCACACAATGTATGTCTATTAATAATTATGACAGGCAGCACGGAACAGGGTCTAGTGCTGCTAGGCTAGTGGTGGTGTAAAACAGAACCATGGAGTTGATTGTCATTGATAAGTTGACGAGTCGGCTACTGCTGCTGGGTCTAAATCTGACCCAATTAGATAAAGCTAGTCAGGGGGATTTCCAAATTGGTGTATTTGCCCATTGCAGGTTGAGGCATATATTTTCATAACAGGGGTGTGTTTCATGAGAAAATTTAGCTTATAACAACAGAAAGAGGTGAAGATACAATAACTGTCATAGCATACTGAAAGGTTATTGTATACATAATCTATTTAATAAAAATAATTTAACAAAATGTTAATGTTGCATATTATCATTATAGCAGCATATCTTTGATTGAAATTAGTAGTGAATGAGACATTGCCAATGTCAGTGAAAGATCTTAGAACTATTTATTAAACATGTTCTGTAGCTTTGAGATGACAGCTCTTACTGGCAATTGGCTTTCCTTTTTTTTCTGAAACATCTCCCCCCACTGGTAGTATTAGTTGCACTACTGATACTGCTGTTGACTGATACATCATCAAGAGCCTGCAATCAGTTATTGAGATTTGCCCTCTCTACGCCGAGTGGCTCATGTTAGCTCACTAACACTCATCAAGGCCTTACACGGGCCTGATTAGCTGATCTGCTTGTTGAATAGCAATCACCACCTGACTGGTCCAAGTACATTTAATCACTTGTTCTTCTACTTGTATAGTTGAACTTTATGGAGGACACAAGTTACTATGGTTACTGGGCTCGGAAATGAGAGCAATGTTCTTCACAGGTAACACTCAAAGGTACAATCATTAAGAAGGAGCAATATGTTCAGTGATACCAACGGTAAAATGTTTGATTTATGTGCATTTTATTGCAATCGCAGTATCATCATGTACTGTAGCGTACTGCAGTAAACTGCACATAATTACAGATGAGAAAACATCTTATTTTAATACTTA
Organism: Harmothoe impar; assembly: GCA_947462335.1. Classification (NCBI taxonomy): domain Eukaryota; kingdom Metazoa; phylum Annelida; class Polychaeta; order Phyllodocida; family Polynoidae; genus Harmothoe; species Harmothoe impar. The sequence continues at coordinate 59,911,350 of OX381712.1, read as the reverse complement.
ATGATTTGTTCCAAATTATCAACATGAAATCATACATAGACTAGAATGAAGTGTTTCTCAATGGTTATACATAGCTCTAACATTGTTGAGGCTACAACAGAGAGACTCATAGAAGCTGACGGCTGGTATTTGAACTGTCTGCTGTGGTCTGTAGAGATAACACAACAGCTATTGTCTGTAGATTCCCCTGGTACATGAGAAACAGCATGGCAATGGCCATTCAACAGCAACAACTAAGCTAGCGCTAGAGCCATTTGAATATGGCTGAGGGAATTCTGTTGTGGTCAGAGACACCAGAAAATGTCATCAACCTTTTGGGGTTGGTCACCCTGTCCATGTTATGGGAGTCCAGAATCTGCATTATTGAATTGAATTGAAATTTCTTTCACTTATACTGTATGGCAGGTAGGTCAGAGACCTGTATTCTCCTCTATACAGTCAATGGAGTGGATGTCGTAATGAACATTGAGGTACACGGTACAGATATAATAAGAAAGAATAATAAATGAAGAGCCATAGGCCATGACTAAGTGTAATAGTAAAGGTGGTTAGTAAATCAAATATTGTAGTGAGGCAGATGTTAATGCCTAAAAAAGAGAAGATGTTGTATGGACTGATGTAAATGTCCGGGTTGAGTGATGGTCAGTCATTCAACAACAGTAGTCATGGGAGGTTTCTGTGTCATGATATTACAAGCAGTTCGTAATAAACATATGAATAATACAAAGGTATTAAACATATGTGGAGATAAGGTCAGTGTGATGCTTCCTGTTCCAGGAGGTAAACTTATTGCTCTCTCTAATGGCCCTATTTTCCAATGTCAGGGCATTCCATGCCCCAGCCAATCTATATCTCAGACTCCTAGCATAAGCAGGATTTTTCGCTCCCTTTTTGATCCCTTCTTCTTGTGGCTACATTAATTATATGTATTTCCTCTTCCAGAAGTGATTTCTTAAAGGATTGTTCCAAAATGTGCATGTGTCTTCTATCTTTTAATTTGTTTAGTTTGGCTTTTCTGTGAAGGGCTGCTGTATTTAAAATACCTGTTCTTCTATATGAGATTCTGAGACTTCTATTGATTATTCTCTGTATATTTTCTAGGCTAGTTTTTGAGGCTACATCATAAAATACATCACAGTAATCAAAATGTCCTATTGAACATATTGATTAAGATGGATCGCCAATTATGTTATCCTGATATAGGTTGTCCCCAAAATGGGAGAGAATCTGATCTACACCTTGGCTATCTTTGATTCTTCAACAATCTGCTCCACCACGAGTTCAAAAATAATGGAAACTCCAGATAATTTCAAAATTCTAGAATTTAAGAGGGATAGAATAATGTTTTTTTCCAAATTGAAGCTGTGATACACCTACCAGGTATGTGGAACATTGAACTGTCCTTGGAGAAGAGGCAGAGCAGCTCATAGCGGGAAGCCACTCACTTACAAGACCACAACATAGGCTCAGGGATCATTGTGGTTGGCGAAAGTAGTCCCAGAGGTGTTTGGTATTCCCAAGGGCAATATCATACCTTGTGGATCCACTGAACCTAGGTGGACAAACGAGTGGTTTGTATTTCCCAGCCTTACCCATAGTTGCCATTCTGGGTATTAAAAGTGGGCCCTAAGCAGAGTAACATGATACCTGGGAGTCATGATCTACCGTAGAGTATGGTGTCATCCACACTGCCATACTGCATTTCTTCGGCCTTTTGGATCACTGACCTATTTTGGTCAACCCACCCATATCACACTTTCTCAACCGACCCTCTCTCTCTCTGACTGTTTGCATATGTCGAGTTTCTTCTCTGTATTTCTCTTCTGATGCATACTATGACTATCATGATGAGGGAGACTATCATGGAATTCACAAGGCAACGTCGAATGAAGGCTTACAATTTTTGGCAAATTGTATTGCTTGCACACTTGAGCAGCTTCTGGGCAGCAAGTCATGCATCCATTGATGGATCATCCATCACTTAGAATAGGAGGAATGAAATCCCATCTGCCTACTGCGACAGTCATGTCCATCACGTGCGATCTGCTCTGCCCGCGCCCCTCTGCCTGAGTCCCTCTGCCTGGAGAATGAGATGGACAATAGGTAGGGCAGTGTATTGTGTATACAGTCTGCAGGTGTAGGAGGAGGCGAGTACACTGATATTCATTGGCTCCTTTTACGTCTTTCAAGTCAGTAGTGACCAACTCACCTCAGTCTTTCCATTTTAGGCTAAGTTCTTTTGAGTAAGGCATTAGTCATTGTGTTGATTTGGATCAGTCATTCTTGAATAGCACTTAGTCATGCCTGACCAACGTCCATATGACCGGCCAACCTGTGATAGCCACTACTCACTAAGGACCGGGGCTGTGTAGCTTAGATTCCATCCAGAAGCTAGGTAATGCACCCCTCTCAACCTCTCTGACACCCCTGTTGAGTTTCAGTTGGTTATTGAAGGAGAAGTGCCGGCAGAATAGCCACTCAGGTCTGGCTTCAGCAAAGAAGACGAAAGGGAGGGCATGCATGGGCGTGCGGAGGAGAGGAGGAGCAGAGTTAGCTTCTGCACAATGCTGGCAGTTGGAACAGGCAGTTTCAATAGAGGGGGCATGAGGAGTGTGAGACGGGGGGCATCATGAGGATTACTGAGTAGAAGTAAGGTGAGACTTGTGGAACGTGGCACTTATTGAGATGTCACGACCCTGGGCAGGCAGCCTGGCACGAGTAGGTGAGCAGTGTACATGTAGAAATGGAGAGGGGCAGAGAGGGAGTAGGTCAGATGAGACAAGGGATAATTACTAGGGAATTGTGTATCCTTCTGTATCTATAGCATGGCGAGATGAAAATATTGTGCACGAGTGCATGAACATGGGCCATCGTTCTATAGGAGTAAAACTGCAGGTATATACCAATCTATTGCAATATGTATGTACTGAATGCTTCCAAGTATAAGATGTAACTTATCACCATACTTTATTATGTAGGCTAAATGCATTTAAGGAAACACACAATCATAATGTAAATGAATGGAACACGAAATTAAAATCGGTTGTGCATTTTATAGCTATCAGGGCAATATTGACGAGCATGACAAACATCTACCCAATCATTTTAACAGAAAAAAAGATTAACAAAAAAATTATTCATTTGAATAGCAGATTTTGTGACTTCCTGTCAACAATTCACATTTTTCATTCCTGAATCACTGAATCAAGTAGAAAAAATGGTATTCCCTCTCTGAGACTGATGGCATGGAACAATGGACATGAGCTGCTCTTGTGATGCTACATGACACCAGGTGCTATGCTGACCACTCAGGGAGCAGCTCACAGAGGAGCAGATTCATGATCTATAGGTCAAAGTTAACAAGGTGATGACCATAAAGCAAGCTAACCACCTTCTACTTTAGCCTGTGTCCTTTACTTCCTCACCAACCGACCATATTATTGATTGAATTTAGATTGATGCTGCCTCTCTGATTCCGACCTATTATTTCGCAATATTCCATCCCTCTGCAGTAGTTGGATATGTGGCAGGGATTCTTAAGATTAAGTTAATATCTAGGATGTAGTAAAAAAAAAAGTAGACCCTTTCTATCCCCCCCTGCCTCTTTCCGTGTATTGTTGACAGGGCTTCAGGGGAGAGGGATGGCCCTAGACCCTTAAATTCGACACAGCGACATGGACCGTTTTTGGCCTTAGTGACATGGGACATGAGGAGAAACGAGATAGTGACATGGGAGAGGAGGAAAAAATAGATAGTGACATGGGACATGGGGAATTTCTTAAGATCGATATGGCGACATAGACATTTCTTAAGATTGACACGGGCCCCAGAGGGGTCACAGGAGAGGTGGGAGAGGCGGGAAGAGGTGTATCTGAGTTTGTACCCACGTGCCAGGACAATGTTACAGCGATGTCCCCCTCCCCTCCCAGAGACACTGAGTGACAAAAGAGAAGTTTCAATTGTTTAGGTATTGGGAGGTGCTGTGAGAGGAACAGCTAAGGTCTGGGGGAGGGGGGCGTTATGAGTATGTGGGGGAGAGGAGTAGCATTGTTGGCCTCTGCACAATTCTTCTGATTGGAACAGGCAGTGTCAATAGCTGGAGCATGAGAAGCGGTCGGTGGAGGGTGGGGGGAGGGCATCATGAGGTCTACTGAGTAGAAGTAAGGTGAGATGTGTGGAGCATGGCATTTATTGTGGCTCATTGAGGTGTCACGTCCCTGGCTATGTGTCCAGGGTCGTGAGTAGCAGGTAGTAGGTGGTGATGGAGAGGGGCAGGTAGGTAGGCGGTCATATGAGCAGAGGGATAATTGCTACATGCATGAATTCTCTACTGGCACTGTCACACAGAGAAATGAACACCACTTGCCAAATGTGTATCCTTCCGTATCTATAACATGTCTATAACATGACTATATGAAAATGTCATTTGCAGATGGTCCATCACCTTTTCCCTAAAGCAGTGAACTTGCAAAAATGTACAAATCTATGTCAATTTTATAAATAGACTTCTATACTGACTATTTCCGAAAATGAGAAGACTTTCCAAATGAGAAGACTTTCCATTGTTAAATGTGAGGTAATATCATATTTAATTATTTGATGAACTAATTTATGGAGCAGCAGGGACCACGAGATGGATGATTTGGCCAAAAATAAACACACACACATTTATATTGGTGTGAGGATGAGAATAATGAACAAATAAGAGGAAAAAGAAAAAGAATTTATTCAGCATTTGAGAAGTAGGATCTAAGACATGCTGTTCAAAGGCTTTTATTACTCTCAATTCAACCATGAGGAAAATGGGTTCCCTCTTTAGAGACTGATGGCATGGGACAATGCATGTGAGCTGCTCTTGTGATGCTACATGACACCAGGTGGCATGCTGACCACTCAGGGAGCAGCTCACAGGGGAGCAGAATCATGATCTATAGGTCAAAGGTCTAATGGTCATGACCCCACAGCAGACTGACCAGTTTCTCCTTTTGACCCTTGTCCTTTACTTCTGGTCCCCACCGACCAACCATCTTAGAGACCAGATTGAGACTGAGAATGCCGTCCTGACTCAGCATATAAATTCACATAATACCATCCCTTTGATATGAGTTGGTACCATCAGCAAAATATAAATCTGTTCTATCCCCCTTGACTGTATGTGTGTGTAGCTTTTCTGAAAAAAAAAGATTTATGTGTGAACTCTTTGATTTCAAGGTAGGTTAAGTTACATTATGCAAAGAAGTGTGATATTTATTTATATAGATAGGTAAAGCCTCCTGAAACCCCAGTGCGTAACCCTCATGCCAGGCTACAGTTTCCAGGAGTTATTGATGAGAGTGTACATCCCTGGTTTCCATGGCTAGGGCGTTAACACATGAGGAAAAATGTCCTCGTTTAGTGGACATTGACCAGGCATCCATTACTCTGTAATAGCTACCAGATGCAAATGATGTAGCTAGATTAAATCCCTGGATATATATGACCATCAGCAGGCAATCAAAATGAATTTTAACAAAGACAAGGCTAGAATTACATGCCCTAAGATCAATATTGATAACAAACCGGATCACTTAGTAAACCAAATAGAGCAACTTAAATAACACGAGGCCTAGGGAGGGCACTTTTGTTTCCTCAATATAGTCCTTAAAAGGTCAACCTTAAAATCTTGCTCCAAAAGGAGCTCTGAGGCAGGGAATAATTTATAACTATACCTCCCTAAAATTCCATAGTTATCTCTCCACATATTGCGGCAGTAATTCGAACAATTTTATAATAGGGTACCATGCAAGATAACTGAAGTAGAAATAATCAGTAGGAAATTTATCTTACCAAGCAAGGCTACCCTACCTATCTAGCTTTGTTTCTTTACAACATATTACAGGAAAAGTTGGAAGCTAAATGCTTAACAGTGTGTGTGTCAGTGATGAAAACTTGGTTGATAACATGCCCCTTTCTAGCTCTATTTCTTATCTATATTTCTTCAGTAAACTTGCATCTCTTACCATGTGTAGCCTTGCACTGCAGTCAGTGTGATGGACTCCTTTGCTGTCTCTATAGCCAGCATCTCTAGTCATCAAGGTAGCCCTGCATGTCCTTGCTTGTATCCTTGGGCTTTGATCTTGACGGCAAATGTCGTAGTCGTAAGCCTATCTTCTGTCACCATCAGCTTGCCCTACCAGCCTCATGTTTCTTTGATATGTCAGTCTGTTTGAATATATATGACAGCTATAGATCTGAGTGATGATAGTTTGTTAGAACCAGCTTCTTCTTACGAGTGTCTTTCATGTGCACTTTCTAGCCTTTGGCTGCTACCCTCAGATATTCTCTCAGATGTACTCATTTGTACCAAAACGCTTATCTCTCTTTGTGTAAAAGCTGTTGGAGGTTTGGACATTTACTTTAATGTAGGGCAGCCCTTTTTTTGTTTAATCTTCTACAAAAGAATAACATGATACAGACCCTGGCCCACGCATTTTCCGTTACAAAGTTGCATCTTTAGAACATTATATCAATATTTCTCTGCAAGGGAGTGCCTATCAATAAACTGTGTTTATTGACAAGAATATATAAAATCAATGAACATATCCATCTTTATCTTATATTGGGTACCTACGTACTTATTGGGCAGTTTCTAAGGTGAGATACTTAACATAGGATTTTAAGAGTAGCATTCTTTAACACTTTGTAGGCAAACAGATAGTGCTAGATCCATCTTTATGTTGAACTATAGGTTGATGAACTACCTGTGCTTGAGCACTTGATTGGAACTGCTCCATTTAGGCTGAGCTGCTCCTTAGTGGCAGAGATTACCTTGATGTAACTACCACTTGCTGGAATTGTATTTCGATGTATCAGACAGAGGTTAACGTGCCTTTTAGATTTAGCTTCATGTACTGCCAGTTTGTAGGTGGAGGAGAGCTTTCGCTGAAGGCGACACCACTTAGGATGTTACCCGTGACAGTCCATCTCACTTACCAACTGCTTACTGCTGGTCTTTGAGGCAATTGGGGCTATACGTACTAGTATGTGTGAGTATCATGCTGAAGCCAGGTCCATGAATTAACCACCAGAGATTTAAAGCACACTGGCAATGAGTCAGCATGCCTCTATGAATGGTATAGGGTAAACATTTTAGAGATGTTAGAGCTTTAGAATAGTTACATGAGTACATATTCAATGTAAACGAAATTAATGTCCTAAGAACGGTCCAACATTTACATTGGACCACCAAAAGTAGTAATTGTTTCAAAAGATCTGCCACATATTCAGGAAACAGAGATTCACTATTATGCACTTCCACGCAGTGTATCACTGTTATACATTTTACTATGATACCCTGAGATATTCTTTTGAGTTCCTATGCTGAACATAGGGCAATTTATAACATGTATGTATAATATGTTCTTTCTCGGACACAACCAGTGCACTGTTGATTCAAAAGGCAAGATAATTGTAATGCATACAAAGGTCCCCATACTCAGCAGCCTCAACTATTAGACATGGCATAACGAAATTCCAGACAAATGTCAGCTACATATGCCATACCCATTAACTTTGATACTGTATACATTAATTAGTAGTCAGGGATATGTATTTATCAGCTCAGACATGAGCTTGTTATGTTCAACAAATGAGAGGTTAGAGAATTATGTCATAACCTTCCTTCCAGATAACCTGCCTTCCTTCCTGATAACCTGCCTTCCAGACAGAACTGTTGACAAAAGATAGAAGCAAAGAATGGCTAAATCATGTAGAAAATATGAAAGGTAGAAAGTATTAACATGAACACGTACTTGTTTTTGTGCAGGGGATTTTTTGTCTAGCGGTCAAGATTTCTGATCGAGAAATGCCATGATGACAATGTGACCGCTGTTTTAGCCTTGAACCTATGATCAAGACATAACCATGATTATTTGTTAATGCCAAACGCTACCTATGCTCACTCCTAGGTGAGGCTTATATTATATGTTCAAACTGTCCTCTCAACACTGTAAAAAGTTGTTATTCTTGAACAGCAAAATGTGCTGTAACTATGTAACAGTACTTTATTACAGCAAAATTTGCTGTACATATACATTTCTGTTGCTGTAGATGCAGGTTACAGTAGTGACTTGTAGATCTACAGCACCTTTCCCTGTACAATATACACGGGAGGTCGTGGGATAGATCCTTGGTCAAGCCACCTCTCATTAGGGATCTTTAGCAATAAGGCTGTAGCTCATTTAATACAGACATAGCAGAGGTAGCCTATATCCCAATATGACCTTTTGTAACACCGGCTGTGTGGCGCAAAGGATCAGGGCCTGTCTCCAACACAGCAGCTTGTGAGTTCAATCATTGTTCAAGCCACTGCTCTTGTTTTACCTACATCCACCTAAAGTTCGTTTTCCCCTCACATGGATGATTAAAAATATGATCAGCACTGGGAGGCAAACCCGGGACCTTCAGATTATGACTTACAATCAATTTTGCTGTACAGTAATTTACTTCTTACAGTGAATGTACCAGCTAATTGTCACTGACTACCCTTCAGGCTTAGGGGATGATACAAATCAAGCATTGGCAAACTCACAATTATATAAGAATGTCATATGACTGTATTTATATAATGCAGTATACTATAGTTATGCCTCCTGCAACCAATGTAACAACAATTACAATTCAGAGGGAGCCATGTAAAACGATGCTTTTATTTGCTACCCTATATCATGGTACAGTTTGCTCGTACAATGTATGCAGTTCAACTGCAATGAGAGACCAACCAATGATTGTGTGTATTTGAACAAATCAGCTGGTGATTTGTATTCAACAAGCAGATAGGTACAGCTCATCAGGCCGGTGTAAGGCCTTGATGAGTGTTAGTGAGCTGACTTGAGCCACTCAGGATACAGGAGGCAGATCTAAATAACTGATTGCAGACAGCAGCTATTGATGACGCATGAGTCAACAGTAGCACCATCAGTGAAACTCATAGTACAAGAAGGGGCCTGTTTTTCAGAGAAAACAAAAATAGCCTACATTGAAACATAAAATCTGATTTTTATTCAATCATTTTTCAAAAGAGAGTCTCATAGTACAGAATATGTGCAGGATACAGGCCTTTTTAATTTCTGTCTTCACATCTAAGCACATGCAATTTTGCCATTCTGATTAAAAACTGAATTAAAACAATTGGAATACACACCACTGCCTAGATTTAAATAATAACCACTGCCTCAATTAGCAGTCAATTGAGACCTGCGATGATTTTCATTATGAAACATCTCCCTGTTTAGAAAACAAAAGCCCGCACCAGGCAATGAGCAAATACACCACAGTGGAAATCCCCCTGAGCAGTTCCATCTAATTGGGTTAGATTTGCACCCAGCAGCAGGAGCTGACTCAACTCAATGAGGAGCAGCTCTGTATAGTTCTGGTATGCACCACCACCAAGCACACACAGTTTGAGTCTGGCCTTAGCTAACCCTGAAAACATTAGGCAAAATCCATATTCCTAGCTCATTGAGCACTCTATCATGATGAATGCAGTATTGGCATAGAGATATGATTCACTACTATTAACCATAATAGCAAAGGGAGATGATGTATGTTATGGTGTCAGAACGTTCTGATATTTTCCAGAACAGACTACAGGTAACAGGAAACAGAACTAAGGGAGGGTGATAGGAGTAGGGGGAGGGGATTTTCTCCGAGGGGCTCATCAAGGCTGGCTCCGAGTTTTACTAAATCAGAAAGTGGAGAATTGGACCGTGCTTGCAATGACAAGTAACTACCAAATCCTCCTACAGCAGTTATCCCGAAGCAAACTTCTCTATTTCAGTAGAGCCCCAGTTTGGAGGTGCTAGGGCTTGAGGCTAATTTCACCCAATAGAGGGTCTTGCTAGAAAAATCTAAAGTAGTTTGAGTTTGCTTGTTAGGAGACAGGCTTTTAGATAATTGGGGATTGAATCCAACCCAGATAAAATGCTGCCTGTCAACAATAAGACTGAATACAAGCTAGTTTAACAGACTTTGACATCCTTATTAAAGCTATCCAGGCTGTATTCAGTGATAGCTGTTCTCTACTGATTGGCTGCTGGATATCACCAGGTCTAAAGAGACAGCATTGCAGCACTTCGGTTGGCTTCCTAATGGTGTCTGGTTTGGAATAGCTCGCTATCCGCTGGGTCTCACTGATGAAGAGGTATGGGTGGGGTAATGTAGTGAAAAAGGAGGCAAAGGGGACAGAAAGGGTCTACTTTAAGTCTACATCCTAACTTAACCTGGTCTAAAACTGTACCAGTCTTGAGGAGTGTTAAGAATACAGAAGTATGGAGCTCTCCGTGAAAGTCATACAAACTACCAGCAATCATCTAGAAATCTTGAAACTTTATTCAGAAAGTTAGAAATTGAAAGAACTATGAGATGAGGATTTGCAGTAGTAGGGGCATTTCAAGAAGCTGAAAATCTATTTTCATTTTTCTTTACTTCTTAGTAACTATTTTCATCTGTTCATGTATACCCCGTTCTAAATTTTAACATGCAAGCCGAGTCAGCCTACAAAAGAATGGAATATAGAGTTCATCAGATGACAGTCTTAAGGGATAGTATGAGCAATATAAGTATGCTAAATTTATATAAGACTAAGGTATCACCACATGCAGACTACGGGGATATTTTTTATGGTGTGGCCAGGAAATCTACCCTAGATAACATGCAAATAGTAGAAAATAAGGCACTTCGTATGAGTCTAGGTCTTAATTATAGGTACCCTGTAATTCTAACCCATCAACAAGCAAAAATATCTAAGCTTGAGCCTAAGAGACGTATGCACCTAGCTAACTTCATGTTCAAACAGCAGGGGAATGTTAACCTGGTTAACAATAGAAATATCTTCAAGAGGGCACACGATGCAACTCTGTTTCTATGTAGTAAGCCAAAAATTGAATCAAGTAAGAAAAGTGCCTTATATATAGAGAGGCAGTGGTATGAAATAATCTGCCTGTAAATGTCAGAAATATTGCAGACTACGAATATTTCAAATTAAGTAGGAAAAAGTGGTTGGGGAGTACCAACTACCCCTTAAGTAAAGGTTTTATTAGTTCTCCCTACCGGTATGTTTATTTACTTAATTTGTTCTTTTTATAAACATTTACTGTATATGGAATACACATTGAAGAGTATGTGCTTGCTGAACTAGTCAAAATTCATGTAGATTATGTTTTCTGTAAAGGTATACTATTTTTGTAGTGGGTAGTATTGTGTAAAGGGGTGCCCGCCCCAGGTTCAACATCCTCCATAAATGCAGAATGGATTTATTATATATTGTCGATATATAGATAGAACTATGAGAATTATATTCCTCGGAGAACAACCTTATGTAATAAACAAATCCAGCTAAATTTCCTGTTATTGAAACACTTAATCTGATTTTGTAACTTTTTCCCCATAAGATTGTATTGAATCTTACTATTTACATTTATATTTTGTATCAAACATATAGACCTGTAATGCAGCATATCGTTATATTCACCTGGTCATGGGATATACATCGAGCTGAACAAGCTCTATTCTATGTACCAGTATAAAGAATAAACGGGATTGGCAATTTAGCCATCTCAAATAAAAAAATATTATGTTATAGCTCACATCAAATTAACATGATTTTGCCTCTTCCCCTAAAGTTGATCTTTGGAAAATAGGCAATGGTTGAAAAATCATATTAGCTGAATGAGCATTAATTATATATCACCTTTTCAGTGGTTTTGGTTAAGATCATGCTAGAATCATAACACTTAAATTGAAGAACATGTTTACAAGTGCATTACAAAAGTATAAATAAAGGTCTGGTTCTGAATCCAGCCCAAGAGGTGGGTAGGTATTAGGCTAACCCTAAGTTGAATGTACATGTTTAATGTGTCGTTGTTAACTTCACCCTATTGTGTTAGCAGGGTCATGAATAGTGGACTGGGAAGTATTATTATTTGTCAACGAATTTCCTGAGAAGGAAAGGGTCCCCTAAGCAGATCCACAACACACCTAATTTGCGTAGGTGGAAGGGGACCTTTCTAATCTGAGTTATTTAGTCTTACATACAAAAAACTCAATACATGGATATTCTATATAACATATGGGAGTGCACCCAGAGCACAAATGCGATAAGTATCTAGATGTAGCTGACAATCAATATAACTCAGAAATAAGGATAAATGTTTAAAATTTAAAAAAAAAAGTTTTAAAAAAGTTTGAAAAAAAAAGAAAAACTCCAATCTACCGATCCTACATTTTCTTTCCATGTTACCTGAGACATACCTTTTCTTTGCTTTATGTGAAATGATTGGATGGAATGAACAGATGGTTGGTATGTGGTCAGCATGATGGCCGGTGGTTTGGGACTGGAAGTAAAGGGCAAAAAGAGTCAAAAGCAGAAGTTTATAGGACTGGAAGTAAGGTCATACCATTTTGACCTGTGACCTATACATCGGGGAGCTACTGTCATAAAGACTGGTCCTTGAGCAGTCATGGTGTCATCTGGAGTCTTGTAAGGTCACCAGAGCAGCTCATGTCCATTGTTCAACACAGAAAATTGTATTTGGTAGTTGACAGGTTACTGGAGAGATATAACCCAGTAACAACCGCTAGCTAGCAGTAGGAACCACTGGGAACACCCAAATCTCGGAGCTCTCCCGCACTTGTAACTCATTAATACCTGCTTACTTCCAATCCCACAAGTAAATCAAATAAAGAACAACCTTCTGTTATGGTACACTTGCTCTTCTTTTCCTGGCATGCACCCTATAAGGGTCCACTATCCGCAAGGAAAAGTTGTGCCTTGAGGCTACATTGAAAGTGGTGATGTATACATCCCTTTCCCCTTTAATGTACAACATGCCTCAAGGCTGACAAGGCAGCAGGTTGTACATGGTCCAAGCCATGACTCTTACTGAAGAGTTGCAGACGCCGAGAAAATGTTTAAAGGTTGGAGCAGAGAATTTACTTTCACACTGCAAAGTGGTCATGGTCCCTCAAATAATAGAGCTGTATTCGTGGTAATAGAGCTGACAGGCAAATCATGCATGCTGATAAATACCTATAATGGACTTTGCTTGGAGAGTCCATTCCCCCCGTTGCTTCGCTGGTAAATATGGCATGTGTGATTAGTTGGCTTGTTGCCAGGAGGGCCGCCTGTTATAGACTTCACCCTCAGGGGTCTTTGGCCTCCAGTACCTACCCCTCCTCAACACCCTCACCCTCTCCCACCGCCCTGCCACCCACCCTGCTCATTCGAAACCACTCTGACTCTCTCACCTCATCCCTCTGTCCTTGTACGTTGCCGGCAGTCACTTTTTACTCCTTCTAGCCCCAGGTGCTGACCTGTCACCCTTATCCCATCTTCTCACCTCCACCATCCTCTGAGCGCTGCCATGACATTAAGGTCATGTCCAATGGATGGCCTGCTGAGTTAAACTGGCGTGCATAGGTTGATCATGCCTACATTGGCTCCACTTAGAGCTACAAATTGGCTGCGAGGACCTCCTCAAATGGATGCTAAGCCTGGGGCCCTCTCTCAGACAGAGCACCTCAGCACCCCTGGACATTGCAGCTCCTCCATGAGGTGCCAGATGCTCCCATTTCCCTCATCATATAAAAGCACCCTTATCCCCTGTTTCTTTGTTGATCTGCTTACCACCATACATGTTGCCCTGCAACATTCCCTCTGCAATGGACGATAATCCAAAGAGGGGGAAAGTTTTGTCTGCCCTGTCCTTGGGTACAAATATCACCCTACCCCTGTATTTTCATCTAACACGGCTGAAACGCATGCATAGAAAAGAAACAGCGTCAAAAGGGAGTCCGGGTTTCCTCCAGAATGACTCCCCTTTTTTGGAGAGCCCAGGCTGGCTAGGGAGCCTTGGTGAATCCCTGGCTGACCTAAAGGAGTCACCTGGGGGAGTCTCATAGCTCCCTGGCTCACCTAAGGGAGTTACATGAGAACCTAGGCTCCTCTAGAGGGGGGAGTCATTCTGGAGGCAACCTAAACTCCCTTTTGATACAGTTTCTCTTCTCTGTGTGACCTTAGGGTATAATTCATTCTCTCAAACTCCCAAATGAAATAGTAGGATATAACTGGTACTTTATAGAGGTCATCATTTCTAATAGATACTGCCAGAAAGCATTTGTGGATCAACTTCATTGGATACATATATTTCATCTAAACCATTATCTTCTTTTGTATCATTCCAGATGTGGGTCGTGTGAATGGACTGGCCATAGACTGGGTCTCAGGCCATGTGTACTGGACGGACGAGGAGCGGCAGACCATAGAGATGTCTGACTACAGCGGTCACAGGAGGAAGATACTGTTGGCTAAAGACATGAAGTGGCCGAGGGGCATCGTACTGGATCCTATAGATGGGTGAGTGATTGTTCAAATCATTTAATTAAAAACATCTATTCTGTTATCATCTTTATCAGACATTCAATTATAATAGGAAACAAATTTATGTGTTTTTTTCTATACAAATTTTGCAAACTAAGATTAATTTGCTTTAATGATATCAGGGCAGGTATGTGCAGAATGAACTCTGACTTCAAGATTAGATCTATGATATATGAGATTTGATTTTATTAATTAGTAAGGTGGTAATGCAGCTTTTTGCAATACAAACTGCTTTTTGTAATACAAATAATCCACCACAGGGTCGGGAGCCCGATGCAAACAGGATCCTCAGGAACCTTTCTTATACCTCCCGAATAAATAATAGTGATACAAAAAAAGAATGGGCAGGATTCTCTAAAGGAGGATTAAAGAGGTTACCATCTATATTTTACTGCAACCAGTCTTGTTTTTCTGATGAGGAAAACTACCCCTCATACCAATCAGGGAGGCTCTACCTCTGTTGTACATCACCTAACCAGTGTATTAAAGCTTCCACTTCTGTTACCACGCTAAACACCCAGCAATGGCATGCTAGAGGTCTGAGGCATATGTTCACACATTGCCAACATCTGGCAACCTTTACCACACCTATAATACTTCTTCATCTAGCATGAGGAAGTTGATGGACACCCTGACAGTAGGGATGTAAGGAAGATGGTGGGTCTTGGTAGTCTAGAAACCTTTTATGTTTTACAGTTGTCGTTCTAAGTCCATGCATCAATATCACCATCTTGATTGCTCGTACCATCAGGACAGTGGCTTATTGTTGAGCAGCCATAATTATGCAATGCAAGATGACTGCAATGACAAGCTTTCCCTATAGGTAATACATTGGAAAACGGCTATACTAGTGTAAATGCAGGACCTCTTCCTCAGCGTGAGAGGGGCCAGTATGTCGACAGTAGTGATGGGCACTCCTGTGTAAACAATTAGCAGAGTGTGTGAGAACTGGAGGGTCATGAAAGACACTGGGAGTATTGGCTTACAGCAAGACTATGGTAAAGCTCCACAACAGCAGGACAGCATCACTGCTGTGTATAAAGGAGCTACTACACACCACCAGATCCGTTGCAGATTACCTTTCAAATATATATCTGCAATATGGCTGGATGAGTAAGGGCCTAACTATTATGATATGCAAAATGGTGTTTTTTAGCAAAGCTGCACATTTGATCAGGATATACAAACCGCAGTTTGAACTTATACTAAAACAATTTGGCGTAGAAAGGTAACGTATATTACCATATAGTATCAAACCCTTTTGAAAGACCCACAAATTCAAAAGATGTCCAACTCGATAAATTAACGATAGTAACGAAATCATGTTTGTACTCTTATTCAGCATTTATAGGTAGAGATCTATGCGTTTCACTAGCCAACCAGTCACAGTACAATAGAGAACTTACTATTGGAATTGCAGCAAAATGTTGCTATTTAGTTGAGTATAAACAAACCATAGCAATACCCATAATATCAGACATTACTCATAGACTACTTTACCTCCCACCATCCTTCCCTGACTGACTGTGAACACCAGTGTGTAAACTACTCCATCATCTCCTGGGGAAAGAGGACAGACAAAACCTGGGAAAAAGAAAAAAAAACAAATGTAGAAAAATATTCATCTTAAGAGAACTGCTTCTTCTGTAAGTCAATCGGGGTTAAGAGCTCTTAGCCTTCTCGGTGGGTAAGAAAAACTAAGCAGTCCCATCATTGGGGATCCTGTAGTGTGGTGTGAAGTGGAATACCAGGAAGAGCCCAGAGGTGAGATACACACTTAAAACGCCATCAACCATTTGCCCATGATAACTGATAGCACAAAGAAGAACAAAAACTCCTTAAAATGGCTGTATTCTCAATTCCTCAAAAGCTATGTTCATCTGGGAATCTTTAAAGAAGCAATGTCAGTATCTGTATGTTATATAATATATATTTATTAGAAATATCAATATATACTGCAACTTCCATATTCATATTATGAAGTATTGACATATTCATCGCAAACTTTTTTTCTTTTTTTTTTTAAATTGTAATCAAAGCATGACGACCATCTGCCTGATGTCACACATGTTTAATTAAGAAGGTTACCTCCTCTGTAAACCAGTTTGGGTAGGAGGTAGCTGCCTCCGTAGTACAAGTACCAATACCATTGAACTATGGCCCAACATCCATTGTAGCACTGCAAATATGACAGCACCCTCTCTCCAAGATTCATTTCACGTGAGGTGCAGCTTGAATAGGGTAATATAGTTAAACACAAGTGTAGAGGGAAAAGAAAAAGAAAAATAGAGACCATCTAAAAAATGTGTCATTAAAAATATAGTTTGCTGTACGTTTCTTCTCTGGATACAGCTTTAACCATGAAGGTTTGTACTAGACCCCTATCACACCTCGACATGCATCATGAGATCATTATTCTGAGTCAAGGTGCATGGCCGAGCTACAGTTATAGCTGTTGAGGCAACCTATGCTGATTTCTATATTAAAAGGTTACAGACTAGCATTAATGATGAACCATTTGCAGTGATTAATTATGTTCTAACATCACATGATGGAAGTGAAGCGAAGCTCATGGCTGTCAGATACATTCTACCATTAACTTTTGCATATGAGTTCTTTTTACACAGTAATTACCAATTCATATCAATTATTTGGGTAATGTGTATTTCAATCTCTGTTACATAGCTACTTTGTACACAACCCGCCTGGCTACGAACACAACGTCGGACTACTTATACCCTAAACAAACAACCCTCACTCGTCCCGCCACCTCTTCCTCTCACCACTCTAAACATGAATTGTTGTTTTGACATTTTCACTTGTGTTCTTGCCGATTAGTTTTGGGAACCTTTAGTATTTTTGTCAGTATTTTGTCAGAGAGTGGGCCAGGTGGTGAATGGGGCCATTAAGTCTCATTAGTGGAGAGGGTGATGTGGGAAAAGGGCAGGTCAGAGGGTGGGTGGGGCTGAGTTGAGAATGAGTGTGTCAAACATCAGGCTCTGCTGATGGTTAGTATCTGGGACCAGACCATGCAGTTGCCATATTAGAGTTGTTAGGGTCTCTTCAATGCAGGTAATTCACAAACACTCAATAAAAAAATGTCATCGCTGCTTTGTTAACATGCACTCTAGCAATGACTCTCAGGTCAGCCTTTAGAAGCCATGCATGTATTTACTAGCTGGGTCACCCATCCCATGTAATGTACAGCTGGTTACCACCAGGACCGTTTCTATCGACAACCAGAACAGGAACAACTGATGGCTTTTCATGTCATTTCTCCCCGCCTACTGCCATGCCATACAGACATTTACTTGAAATACAGCAGATCTGGGCATTGCCCCAACCCATAGGCACATTTATCTTCAGGGCACCACCCAAGGAAACTAACTAAGAAAAAGACAACCTTGGTATGCCATCTATGTAGGGCTGGCTTTTCCTGTGCCTAGGGCGGGACCACCTTAGAGTGATTTACTTGTCTGGGCCACCACCCCTTTGAATTCCTGCATCAGTGTATCAGCATCAAAGGGGACGCTAACGGTAACTTACCGATGTCTATAACCCTAGCTCTGGCCACTGGATGACACTTCAAAGCAGCCATGATCTAGTCGCTCATTGTTTATATGTCATATTTCCTTTGTGGCAATTATCTTAGGAACTGCTGAGCTATCTTTTCCTCAAAAGCTACTTTCTTACTTGTATATTTTCTGTTATTTACATTGAGCCAAACCTTTCATGAAGTTAATGGCAACATGCGCAATCAAGTCCTTACTTAGCATACTATCTGTTAGTGTTAATTGAGACCTGCGTGAGCATATGTGGTGAAACAAGCCTGATTAGAAATGTGCAAGAACAACAATGACTTACCTTATTCATACAAGTAGGTATATGACTCATTCTGTAGATTCCCTACATGTTGTTACCATAGACTACAATTTTAGTTAGAGTTATCAGGGAAGTTTCGCTGGTACCCATAAGTTACTAGCTCTACCGCAGTTGTTCAGGGTAAGGGGATACAGCTGCTGGTTACTGGTAAACAGTTGTTCTGAGGATTGATGCCGCTCTCACCTTTGGTGTTAAACTTCAGGTTACTTAGGCAGTAATCATTATTTAACAACTTGTTGGTGTTGGTGGATATTTATGCTGATGCACAAGTTCCAAGCGCAGGTTCCGATCTAGCTGTCTCCTCTTCAACTTCACTTATGTGAAGGCTTTTTAGCTCAAATGATTTTTGCCTCAGTACTGTAGAGGGGTAAATATTATTTTGCCACTCTCAGATTCACCAACAGTTTAACCTTATATGAAAGAAATTGCCACCGTTAGACTTTCCTTTTTTTAATCACCAAATACAATACAAACTATTTTAATCCTAGCATTAATTCAGAATTCAGTTTGACATATTTTATAATCAAGAGAACAAAGTATCTGTGTGAATATAATTGCAGTTTGATAGATGATACGTGTTATCATTGTACCCTTTCAGCTTGATGTATTGGGGCGACCAGGGCACACAGCAGATAGAGCGCGCCCGGTTAGACGGATCCCACAGGGAGGTGCTCGTGTCGACAGGACTCATCTGGCCAAATCAGCTCGCCATTAGTTACACTACTCGGTAGGAATTTCAAAGCTTTCCTTCAACAAAATGGATGAGGGTAATTGCATATTCCCAAGGTGGTCTATTCGGTCGAAATATGTCTAATAAAGGCATCAAAGTAATGTATTTGGGACTCAAAAATCTGTTTAAAGCCATAATTTTCTTCAAATCTAAAACTTACCCCATGATATATCACCAGCATTTTACTACTATGTCTGCTTGATCGACTCTTTAATCATGAACATTCAGATCCATTTTGTTTTGTATCCCTTCAAAAAGTATTGTTCTAATTATCTTGTGTATTTCCCTCCTCCAGTCGCTTATACTGGGTAGATGCATACAACAAGACCATAGAGTCTTGTGAGCTGCTCGGTGATGGCCGGCGTAAGGAGCATGATCTACTCGAGTCCCCGTACTCCGCCCCCATCTTTGGTCTTGCCGTAGTGAATGAGACCGCTTACATCTCTACATGGTATGATGGGGCGGTGTATTCAGTCAGTTTGGGACATCCGGACGACCACGATAGACTCCAGCCTGAGATAGAAAGACTTACACAACGTGAGATGTTCAGTATCGCAGTGAGTGACATGGCAGCTCAGCCAGAGGGTGAGTTGGTTTGGCATTTATTAATTTTTGTTTATTTCAGTAGAATTGAAATATCTGCATTAGTAGAAAGAATTAAGTGGAAATATAATGACTGCAGGGACCCATGCAAGTGGAAACAAGGAATATTTTAGGTTCCAGATGTTTTATAGTGTTAAATTAAATGAAAATACAAAATATTGCTTTCAGATGGAGTCCTGAATCTTTCTAAATTACCATGAATCTCAAAACAAGAAAACTAATAATGACCAACTCCTTAAATGAGAGCGGAGAAAGATCAGTTTCTTTTCATAAGAACATTTTTCTTGATATAAATCATCTTGACAGTTGATTAAATTCTTGTGTAATGAGAGGGAAATGTAAAAAGAAAATTCGCTGTCCCATAAAACATTCAAACTTCTACGGTTTCTATGGATTACATTTAAGAAAATGAAACCATCATGTTTAATTAATTAAAATGATTTGGATTTTTGCTAGAATCTTACATTCTTTTCGGTGAGCATTATTGAATAAGCGAAAACTGAAAATATCTACCAGATACTAATTGGAAGAGAGAGAGAGAGCATAACCTTATAATATATCATGGGCGTCTACACTTCATTTCCTAGTCCATACAGTCTATGATGGTGATTAAATATTGGTGTAACAGATGGATTGAGCTATACTTTTTCCTTCTCACTGTTCCCACTCCATGATTTTCATCATATTCAACAAAGCATGCACATGCGTTTTTGAATATTTAGGAGAACAATTTTTCAATTTCCCCTGCAGGTGCCAGTCCATGTGGACAGGAGGGTCGGGGAGGCTGTTCACACATCTGTCTCATGACTTCCGGTTCCTCCTACCGCTGCACATGTCCAACATACGGGTCTCTGGTGCTGGGTGAGGACAGCAGGACATGTGTTGGTGAGTGTCACAGTGGTGTTAGTATTGTGGCAGGTCACGTGGTATAGAACTGACTAAGCATTCTGTAAAATGGGAAACTATTGATTTGTGTTCTAATGTATTGGAGGATAGAATATATTTGCTTTCACTCTAGGCTTTCCTGAAGAAAGTATATATGCGGTATGTTCAGGGAATCAGATGGACTTAATGTGATATAACTTTCCTTATCTTCTGTTCCTTATGTATCCTCATGTATTTTGTCTACAAATAAGGGTATTTTTTTAATATTAAATCATATCAATCCCAAGAGATGTCAAGAGTTCCATCTTCTACTAAGTTGTCTCCCCATACCTGCTATTTACCCTCCCTCCCTACCCCATTCCCTCCCTCCCTTCCTCTTTCAGTCCCACTGTGGTGTAAATTTAGCTTGTGAAATGCCATCTCTTCCTTTGGATTGGACCAGGTTTCTTCGAAATCACAAAAGTGGGCGAAAGCAACGGTTGATGAATTGTTTGGATGAATTTGAAATATCATTATAATGTTATTATGTGTTCTTCTCACTCGCACAGAGCCTGAGGAGATCCTGCTATACGCTGACAAGGACAGGGGGCAGGTTGGGATTCTGCCGCTAGGTGGCAGCAGCATGGAACTCAATGACCTCTACATCCTGGCTACCAGCGTCATGCCCGTGGCTGTGACCTTTGACCCGGTGGATCACGTGGTGTACTGGAGTGACGTTAAGGAGCGTATCATCTACAAGCTAAGGCTAAGTGACTTACAGAAGGAAGTGTTCCTCGGTGAGACTGATGGTATAGGTACTGTAGATGGTGAGTGGGATTTGAACGTATCATTTAAATTTAATACGATTTCTTGAATTAAAATAAAAAATCAACCTAATAGCCCCATGGCCTTGTATAGCTCCAACATACCCAATCAATTAACCTTTTTGCATACACTCTTAGGAGCCAGAGCCTTATTACTACCATCCATCTTAGTTTTATCCTCCTCCATTCTTAGGACTTCCTACATGCATACTGGTTTCTAATGTGCGAATTGCTAGCTTGAGCCTTCACTCTGCCAGTTTTTTTCTTCCTTGGAATGGGACATTAATGACATATGTGTGTAGTAATACAGAAAAAGACTGGGGGAGCCAGGCAGTGGGGTATGTGGGTAAATGGGATGAATGATAGACTAATGACGTTCAGAGAGTGTGACAGTGGCAAGGATTCCATCCTTGTTTATAATGTGTGGTGGGAGTTATCCAAGTATGATTGCAACCTGACCTCAATTTATAGTTAAATGTGTGAAAAGATTATTTCATATTGAGATGATCAGCAGCTCTTCATCAGCTGAGCACTGCATTCTTGTGGCATAATGCCAATGGTTTATATTATCTAATAGAAACAATAATATTCACAACACAGTTTACCTCCGTTTCACAGACAGACACCCTTCCACACAGACACTTCGGCTTGACTATTGAGTGGAGGAACACACATTATACATCCCAGGATACAATATATATACTAGTTTGTCATCAAATATTTTCTCAGTTTCAAAAGTTTGTCTCTCTACAGGGCTTCATGTTGACTGGAGGAGTAGGCGGTTGTACTTCTGCAACATGGGGAACTCCTCACCCAAGTCTGACGGTGCCGTCTTCACCTGGCACAAGATTGAATTTGTCAGCCTCGACAAATCCCAGAGACGAGTTGTTGTAACAGATGTAGGAAAGCCACGAGCCATCACTGTGGATGCTGAGAGAGGGTGAGTTAATGATAATCCATTTACATCAATAGGATACATGTGAAAGGAAAGAAGGCAGAAGCATGGATCGTGAATTGAATCAGGGATTGGTAGAACTGCTGCATTTCTTTTTTACTTGATATTTATTTGGACTATTCCTCGTCACTACGCCGATATTCTTTGGCTCCCTATGCAACCAATATCAGTCATTATAGTGCCTAAGTAATGACCAATTTGCCTTAGCCTTTCCATCTTGGACCAAGTTCTTTTGTGTCATTTGTTGTTTGAATCACACTTGATCATGCCTGCCCAATGTCCCTATGACCAACCTGGGATAGTCACTACAGACTAAGGGCCGGGGCATCGGGTTATATTATCTGTGTAGGGGGATAAAGTGGCTCCCTTAATGTGTACTACTGGTACTCTTCAGCATTCACTGAAATTGGAGTTCTAAATGACCTAGGAAAGAGTTCATGCCTAAAATAATATCTCGGAATGTGATGATCATGATCTTAGAGCCAACCCACAGTTATGGTAATTTATTACTACAGGATGTCTAAGATTAACATGATAGCATCAGCTTGTATGGGATCTGATAAGGAGACCACACATTAAACACAAGGTTTATTAGGCACTACAGGCTAGGGATTTCGCATTTGGGTAACTGGGAGAGAAGGATACAGACTTGTGCAGATCTCAAGAACTCAAAGGAGTAGTTATGTTTTAACCCAAGGGGGGATGTGTGGTTGGTTTAAGTGCAGAATGTTAACCCGTTGAGGAAGGGGTAAGCAAAAATGTGAGCCCTTCCTCTTTTTAAAGGCCTATTATCACCACTCGGACTTAACCACATAGTAGACTAGAGCAGCACTAGAAATATGAATGGGATACGCTCGGTGACTATGCCACTTTAACACGGGCTACTCTACTCCCTTATGTACATTCAGACCGGATCACAAGTTGATATCCAATTCTGGTACTCTGGGCTGGTCTTACACTAGCACTTATGACTAGCATCATGTCACTGTTGGTGTAATTACTGGGTCAATCTCAACCACAGTTTTTCTCTTCGTTCTGGCCCTCTGGGAATCGCAGCAAAATATTTCTGTGAACTTGGGGGCATTTAGAAAGTATCCCACTGATCGTTGTCTCACAAACTGTACATAATTAAAAGTGATAAGAAAGAATTATATCGTCAGTGGTTGTGATTGTTGAGACATTAGATCTTATTGTTTATACTTTTGCAAATGCACCAAGGTTGTAATCACCCTTCATCAAAGAAAGTGCATGCAATGCATGCTATGCACTTACCTCACCCATCTTAAGGCTTTTTTATTGTTGTGATTTCATCATCATGCTCTAATAATAATGATCCTATAATTCGTCATAATAATTTAGGCTGTGGTGTTTAGGTAACATGAAATAGACAATAAAATGGCATTTTTTTCTTTTTCCAGCTTTCTCTACTACACTGACTGGGGTGAGAAACCTCGGGTGATGCGCATCAACCTTGATGGCTCTGCACCCAAGGGTAAGTCCTACCAGGGTTGAGGACTGCATCCTTTCATTACTTTTATTCATTATGTCATATTTTATGATAGCAACCAGGAATGCTTCGCGATCGGGTAGTCTGATGTTGTATTCTGATAGTTACATTTTACCCTCTATTATACATGGCAGAGACGACACTCTCTATGATCTCTATGCTCTCTCTATGCTCTCTCATGGAATATGGTGTAGCCATACTCCATGGCCTCCAAGTTTCTTGATTTTCTTCATTGATTTTTAAGACAGTAGAGCCATGTAATAAACACAAAGCCTCACTTATTAACATAATTATATATGCACGTAAATCATCATCATTTGTTGAAACTGGGGGCTGTATCACAATCAGCCTTCAGCTTCGTTTGATATGCCGCAGCTTTACCTTGTGAAGTAGGATGTACATGGATGTTTATGGCATAGAGTTTTACCTATAAAAAAATGTATCCCATCTTTTTAAAACTTCATCCTACAGAGATCCGCAGCCCAGGCGCCGTCAGTAACCCTAACGGTCTGGCCCTACATGGTCAGTGGCTCTACCTGGTGGACAGTAACTACAACAACCGTGTGGGGGCACCCTACCTGGCCGCGTACGACACAGTGACAGAGCGTTGGACCAACCTGGGCAGTCAAGAAGTAAGCCTCTGTTGTTATTGTTACTTGCTTTGTAAGCACTTTGTAGGAAGTATGACCCGATCAATATGTAGTCCCTTGGTATAATACCATCAGGGCGTTTTCCATAGATGAAGATTTCTTTTAAATTTCAACACCCTCCCACATTAGAGAAACAAGATTTATAAAAGTTCTTGAAATGTTCAAACATGGCTAAAAGTTCAGGAAGGTACAGGCATTTATCAGCGTTTTTCTCTGCAAAACCTGCTTGAGTGGAAAGGAAAAGTGTCAATTGATTGAAGTGCAATTAAAATATGGCTATCACTGAACATCTGCATTCAGTCTTCTTAAAACATTGTTTTTAACCCCTATATTCATATAATAACTAAATTCCTGGTGGTCCATCAAACAGAACCATTTTTTTCCTCCCTATTAATCATCTAATACACTATTCCTCCCCTAGGTCTTGATTCCCTTTGGCGTAGCTGCCCGACAGGACCAGGTTTTCTACACTGACTGGCTGTCAACCGAGTCGACCACAGGCACCATCTTTGTTTATGACGTCACTACCCATGTGACAAGTGAGCTGGCGAACCGGATGAGCAACCCGACCGGACTCCACTACTCCAGGACCAGTGAGCCACCGACCGGTAGGTTATGATGAAACCATTCCGGTATATTTCGGCCAATAGATCAAAAGTTGAAATTAAGTCACCAATGATATTGCAGAATGCATATAATTATGTACAAGATCCGGGTCACTGCTTCCAAATGTTCAGTGGGTTTTTATCAACTCATTTCCCGTTTGATAATGTAAATGGACATTGTCTATTCATGAAAAATGTTCAGTAACAGAGCAGCTAGGTTTGAACACTGGAACTAATAGCCATACAGCTTACTCAAGACCTGTTTCAGCTTTTAGTAGTCATTATGTTGTTGATGATGATATCCTACTTGTATTGCTTGAACACAGGTATGGGATCAGGTTATTACTGACAGCTAACTGATTCTACCTCTTTCCTCCCTATCTAGTGGTGAGTGTGTGTGAGGCCGGTACGTGTGGAGACATCTGTGTGAGGCAGCATGAAGCAGCGCCCACCTGTCTGTGTGCTGAGGGCACAGGGACAACCCTACACAGCCACAAGGACTGCCACAGTGAGTGCCACATACCAGCTCTTTAACTGCATGAACCATCCAATTTAAGCAACTTTGAGTAAAGATTAAAGTTGATGAATGGACCTCCTTAAGCAGCTTTGAAGCAAATATAATCCGAAAGATTTTGCTCAAGGTTGCTTAAGTGTGTATTCCACCAACGTCGGTCGGCCGAAATTTGGTCATCCAATAAAAGTCTATAATGTTAAAGTTATGGGAGAATTTCATCCGACGAACAGAATGACAGCTGATTCCTTCAGTGGAATACTGCCTTTAGATCGTATGATTCACGCAGTATTATTAAATTAGTGATGAGCATTTTAAACGTAGTTGACTGAGAACTGGTAACTCAAAGATGGGGTTCAGTTTTTCAGTTTATTTTCCAATGTTCTAATAAGTCATTCTCTTGATGACCGTGCAATTACATTGTATTTTTTTAAACGTTTAAATCATGTTGGTGGTTTCTTGTGTCAATATGTTATAAGGATAACAGCTCATGCAACAGTACTTCATTGTTTTGTCACCTGTTGAATCACTCAAATTTAAACTTTTATTGGATGACATGAAGCACATACATGAAACACAATCTCCGTAGATTGAGAGTATTGACTTTGAAAGAATGTGTTGCTAAATCTATGTTATTGCTATGACTTTACAGAGCCACATAGTTTTCTCCTCTTCTCTGACCTGAACACCATAAAGATGAAGTCCTTATCATTGGACGGTGTGCTAACGGATCCTCATACCTACACCCTGTACTATGGCTACTATAGTGCAAACTATGTTGCACTTGCATACAATGAGAAGACAGAGAAGATATACTGGAGCGATTTATACCGGTAGGTTTTAGCAATATGCAGCTCATGTTCATAAAGGAGGTTTCAAATTATTGTTATATAACAACTCTTTTATATTGGGATTGAATTATGGATTTCATCATCTGAAAAAAAGCTTATGCTATACATGATTAATTTACCTAGCAAAATGGCATTATGGAAATATAATGTATTATAGAAGTAGATGGAAAGGAGCAGATGTAGAGGTAAAAAGGTTCTTCCATCTTAACCTCAGCAGGGTATCCACCATTTTCATCTTACAATGAAAGTGAACATTATTGAAAAAAATGAGAAAATTGAAATATCCTATTTTGTCAAATTGTAAAAACTATTCAAACCGCCATTATTTTCCCTTTGTCTACAGGAAGCAGATCCTGGTGGGTGATATTAGGGGAAGTCCTCTACAGGTGTTCCACACCGGGGAACATGCGGTGGATGGCATGGCGCTTGACGTGGATGGCAGCCATCTTTACTGGACGGGTTACAATGATTACAGCGGTGTGATTGCCATGGCCGGGATAACACCAGATGGGAGTGTTTATACAGAGCTACTCACCGGTCTAGACCAGCCACGTGCCCTCGTACTGGACCTTGACCACAGGTAAAGAATACTTTTCAAGGGAAACAATTTGAGGTACCCCAGGTAACCCTGGATGTAGCACTTGAACTAATAATACAACCTCAAAAACATACAAGTATACATAGACAAATGCCAACGCCCATTGATACCATATCTGCCGTATTACACGAGTGGGGGCTGCATGGGGCCATATCCCACAAAAGCCACAAGGTGAGTGAGATATGCCCCAGCCCCCATGAGTGAAATATGTCAGAGAGGTATCAATGTAGTTGGTGTTTGCATTTATTCTTTAATTTGAAGCCATTTAATGAAGGAAGGGCAGCTCTCTTTTTAGCCCATTGAATACAGCCACTTTGCATTCAATGGGGGGCATTGAATAGGACCCTTCCTATTCTTAAGCACAGTGAATATTATATTTCAAGAAAATAAAGTGCTTGTATTTAAAGACTGCTTGATGTCCATAGACTGCGTAGATATTTCTTCTTGTATATTTAATCTTGTGAAAAATATTCTATATATTCCATTGAGGCAAAGCAGTATCCTAGATTAAACCAAGTGACAGGGAATAACTGTGTTATGATTAAATTTCTTATACAATCACCTAGGTACATGTACTGGACAGAGTATGGCAGGAGGGCAGGGCGGCCGCGGGTAGCCCGTGCCTACCTGGACGGTACCCATAACGAGACCATCACAGATACTCGCCTCACCTGGCCTAATGCACTAGCCATCTCCGGGAACAAGCTTTACCTGGCCGATGGGTCACATCGACGTATTGACGTGTTTGACCTTGATGGTAGGCCAAATCTCACTTCTGTACTGATTTCTTGGTGCTTGTAGTATTTAGGGGAAAAAATTATTAATTGCCATGAACTTGAGAATTCATTGGACAACTGTGGTCAACTAAATAGCATTATCGTTAGTTCAATATTTCAGTTATTGCTGATCTACATTGATTTCTTCTTGATCTCCTTTCATCAATATTTCTAGAAAGTGCCCATGTTGACCATAATATATTTATTTTGAGCACACCAAGTTTGACATGATTTGATTAACTGACAAAATCATAAGGATGGTTATTGGCAGAAAAAGCTTGAGCGATTTGAAAATGAATTTTACAACTATGACCTCTGTTCTCAGGTTCTAATCGTCATGAGCTCACCCTCATGTCAACCAACATAGACCACATCTTCGGTATGTTGGTGGAGGGCTCATCACTCTACTACACAGACTGGCTCACCAATCAGACGGCGGTAGTTGACATTACGACCGGTGTGACTACAACACTGGCTTCACACCTTTACCGTCCAGGGGCACTGGTACTGCATCTAGGTACAACAGGTCAGCATACTACAGGTGAGAGAGGACTGGTTTTCTGTTATTTTCTTCAATTTTAAATCTTTGTTTAGCGAAATAAGAAAAAATATGGTGGTTAAAGTGTGTGGGTTTAAAAAGGTAATGTCTTCTAAATGTTAAACCTGCAGAACTGAACCTTATTGCAACTTCTTTTGATTTGATAATTCCTTTTCTTGGGGGGTGGATATGCTTTGTATTACTTGATATTGGAGTTATACATACTATATAATTCTTTATACTGCAGGGTCCAGTGTGTGTACTCCCGGGCAGCATGACTGTCAGGAGATCTGCGTGCCTGTACCAGACGGATACCACTGTGCATGCGCACTCGGCAAGAAGCTGGACAAGGATAAGAAGACTTGCATTGATGGTAGCCATTCCCATTTCTAACTTTCTTAAATTTCACTAGCTCTAGATTTAAGTGTGGGATATAGTACATGTACAACATTTCCAAAAAAACGAATGATTAGAACTGCCATCTTATACTGGGCAGAAATCAGAATAATATTGTGTATACTGAAAGTTCGGGAGGAAAATAATAGGGGGTCTATATGTAGTTGACTGTAAGCTTGTGGCAAGTCATGTTTCCGAATGTATAACCTTTCAACTTGGAATTAAGGTTCAAGCATGTGGGAAGCTTATCCTGTCTGTCAACCCTGGTGATCACAAAATCTATTGTAAATAATGATGATAGATTGGTTGTTCTTATTTAATATTACTCTTTCTAGCCACAACATGGTCAGCTACAGACTGGTTCCGCTGCAGTGAGGAGTGTTACCCTAACGCCCACTGTGCACGTCTCCTGTCCACATCCATCTTCCGCTGTGTCTGTAGAGAGGGTTTCCATGGTGACGGTGTCAGTACATGCGAAGGTAAGGTACTGTAGGGGCTAGGGTTATACGGGTATGTTATATGACGAGTGCTGTTGGATGTTGTGTTGCGAGCTCAGTCCGAACCCTTCAGTCCGACGGTAGGTGGCAGCACCTACCCCGGGCTTGGGGTATGGACAGAGGTCGCTATAGGCTTCCGGTCTGCGTGTGCGCGCGCAGGCTGGCTGCCTATATATACCCAGCATCTGACGGTACTCGTCGGTTACTCTGAGCCACGCTGGCAAGGAGACCCTGTGATCAATACAGCTGATTAGCCTACTGACCCGTTCCGAACTCTATAGGGAGTTCGCACACATAGATACTGCTTGTCTAGGTTTTCTGAATAAACCCGATTTGCAACCTGTAACACTTGATCCGAACTGTGTCGACTTTGTTCTTTAATTGATACTCTACCAATATCATAAAGAGACAAAGTATCGTTTATTACACTGGTGCCGTGACCAGTTCTGAGTGAAACGCAGGTTAGCCTGTGCAGTAGCGCAGACCTCCTGCTCTGGACGGAGCAGCGAGGTCTCCCGATGAGGCGTCAGCCTTATCACCGGAGGGGTTAGATGCCGTTAAGGAGGCAGATACCTGCAGGAGTGCGAATGTTCCATCCAGGACAAGCGCATTTTTGGGATACAAGGGTCCCGAAATAATGAATTGTTCATTAGATGAAATGAGCCTGTCAATGTTCAACGTTGGTGGGTCAAGATCAGCCGCTCCGAATCCACGGAGGGCTACCATCTTGGAGGAACGTCGTTTCGACGACATGAGAGAGGCCAGAATACAGGAGCGTGTGCAAATGGCCCAAATGGAGTTGTTGACCATTCAGAAACAGTCGAATGAATGGAAAAGCAGTCTGATTGCATTGGAAGGTGCAGTCACACATAGAGCTTCCAAAATCAAGGAGAAAGACGCAAGGCTTTCAACTTTGTTGGAGGAGAACGAGAAGCTGGTGCAATCACTTAGCAGGGTTCGAGTGGAGTTCGATCAGAAACAGGCTGATCTACAGGGACTCCGTTCCGACTTTGTTCAGGCAAACACTGATCTGAATCAGATTTGTGCGGCCCGAGATGCCGTCATCCATGAAGCAGAGGAGACCCGATCAGAACTTGTTCGGGACACTGAAGACTTACGGGAGGCTCGCCGAAGTCTACTGTCAGAATGTGACATTCTGAAGGCAAAAAGAACTTCTTTGGAGAAATTTTTGTCAGAGACCAGGGAGAGTATACAGGATAGCAGTACCTCGTACGCTTCCGCTGATAATGACAGTCCGAAAGGTCCTCATTACAGGAGTTTTACAGACACCCCAAATCTTCCTATGGGACGTGGGATGACTGTAGAAGGTGCCTTGTCTACTTCAACGCCAGGACGACCACTAAAGGTTGGCCGAGCAAGGGGTAGAGGTAGGGCGAGTGATTACTCACCTAGGGTGGGTATCAGTGGTATCCGTCCAATTCCGAAGCAGGTCTTTTCGGCTCCGACAGGTGTAAACACGGCGGGCAGGGGAAGGTCATTATCGGAGTTGGTGCGGAGTCCACGTTCTCAGTTGAAACTGGATGAGCAGCAACTGGATTCGGAACGCTTGAAGAAAGCATCCGAACAAGATAAGGCGGCCAAGACCGACTTAACTCCCTCGAGTTTGTCGCAATGGCGAGAATGCCAAGCAAACATACTGTTCAATGAACAGAAAAACTTGGAATTGGAGAGGCGAGATGTGTATCGCAAGCAGCAGGCTGCTCTTGAGCAGCAACAGGAACGCATGAAGGAAAATGCAGCCCTCGCTGAGGAATTAGCAGAGCAGGAGGCGGCGGTTTTGAGAGCTCGACAAGAAGGGCTCCGAGCGGCCGGTGAAGCTGCGAAAGCTAAATTGGCGGAGGCACAGCAAGAGGAGGAGGCTGATAGGCAGGCCAAGGAACTGGAAAAAGAGAAAGCGGCGCATCAGCGATTGCTTGCTCTGGCCCAGCAGTGTCAGTATATGACTGACCAGGAGAAAAATTGGTGGTTCAGTCAAGGTGTGGACCCCACTAAGGATTTGGTGTCGTATGGTACCTACCAGACCTATCTGGAGAGGCAGAATAACGTGCCTACCAGAGGCGCTACTCCGGGGACGACTCCGGGCACAAAGAGTCCGAGGAGGGCTCCAAGGAGAACAATTCTGAGTACAGAATTGCAAGAGTTGTACGATACAAACCCAGCAATAGCTGGGATCGGATTGCACAACGTGGGTACAGAAAAGGACGCCTCGGCTTCCATTTCTAAATGCCTGGCGATAACCTCTAAAATTAGGGGGTCATCCAACGCTGCTAGACGCATTGCTAGCGAGCCTTTTCCCTACTGGCAGAAAAACTCTTGGGAAGAGTGGTTGGGAGCCACCGTTGAGGACATCAACCTCAGTGGGTGGGATCAACAGGATGCAATTCCGTATGTCTGTAAGGGATTGCGCTTAGGAGATGGCCTGATGGCCGTGGAGCAGTGGAAAGATGAATGCGGACCCCGCGGCACTTTCAAACAACTGGTAGAGATCGGAACTATCCTATACGGAGACTCCGCTCGGATTGACCCGATGGTCGCTTTTAAGAAGCGAGTGCAAGGCAAGAACGAGGCCCCGAGGGTTTTCGGACTTGCACTGATGAGACTCCTGAAGAAGGTACATCCAGCTTCAGGAATCCATGATGCCTTATTCTCTAAGGAATTGTTCTCTCAGTTTGTTGCTGGACTGAGGGACCCAGAAATACAACATGTGGTGTATGATACCTGGAGAGCAGATACGTCATTAGATGACCTTTTTAAGGCCATCGACATACATGCTCTCAAGAAGTCACTGTTAGGGGACCGGGTGCCCACCCGGGCCTCGGCCATTATAGAGTGTTCTCCGGAGCAGTCTGATGGTTCGGGCAGTGAGGAAGAGGGGGCGATAGCTTCTGCAGCTCAGTTTAAGAGGAATGGGAATTCCTCTAAAACGCTGTGGAAAAATAGGAAGCCGGAAGGGGGTGGAAACCCTCCTCCGAAGAAGGAATCATCGGACCCAAAAGCTCCGATAATGGACGCAGCGTTTTTCACATCGCTGTTTGAGAAGATGACGACTTCCATTCAGGGGGCTACACAGCCTAACCGGAGGAAGATCAATCGGCGGACCGCCAAGTGCTATAGGTGCCTGGAGATCGGTCACTTTGCTGCGGAGTGTACGGCTCCGACTCCGAAAGTTCCCGGGAAGGAGGAAAACTAGAGGGGGTGGTCCGAGAAGGCGAGCGGACGACCCCTGCATATGATGTACGCCAACATACCAGAGAGGTAGAGCCTAGTGAAATTCTGAAGGCAGGAAGGGAATCAGGGGTGGCTTCGAGCTTGAGGGGCTCGGATGCCGGCCTGGTTAACATTCCAGTCCAACAGTTGCCCGGCAATGAGGCAGGGAGGCCCATTACGGATCGGAACGAGGAAGTTGCGGCTGTCACAGACACCGTGTGGGTAGGGAGTACCCAGCTTTCCCCGGATCATCCATGTTTCGACCATTTGAAGAAACATGGCCTTGATTTGGCTGCTCCGAAGGATTTTAAACGCTTTACTGTAAACCCGTCTCCGCTGGGGGGGAGGCGGTGGTATGTGTCTGTTACTGTGGCCGGTAGAGCGGGCGAATTTTTAGTAGATACGGGAGCTAGCCACTCCTTTATCTCCTCTAACTTCTATGCTCTTATGCCGGATAGTCGTGATAACTTCAAAACGAGGGTAAACGCCTGTTCGGCCGATGGGTCAAGTATGCAGACGTATGGGCGCGCGTTCATACCGCTCCCAATTGGAGGGAAGGAGTATGTGGCTTCTCCCACCATTGCGGATATTGCAGACGACGGTATACTCGGATTGGATTTTTCGGCGTTGTATGACGCGGTCCTGAATCCGGGTACAGGGGTACTCCTGATAGAGCACCCGTACCGTGCGGTAGAGCAATGTGTGCTCCGACAAGTGTCGACAGTGGCAACGGTGGTCCAAAATGTAAAGATTCCTCCCGGACAGACGTGTGACGTGCTGGTCCGAAGCAAGGGGCTTAGGAGAGAGGAAGAGGCAGTTGTGGAGCCGGATGTGGCCATGTTGGGTAGTATCGGTTTGACGGGCATGGACACCCTAGTGGGTGATGGTGCTTGGACCGTAGTGCCGGTTTCTAACCCCGGGTTGGAACCGAAGTATCTAAGGAAAGATACAATACTGGGGAAGGTGTTCACCAGTGAGGCAGTGATGCCTGCTGGACAGGTGAGCATGAAGGGTGACCCTTCTCCGACCGTTCTGAGTGAGGGACTTGAGAAAATGATCTCCGAAACGGATTTGACGGATTGGAGGGATCTCGATTCCCTAAGGAGGCTGGTAGTGAAGTATCAGGATGCATGGCAGGTGGAGGGGGAGCCTTTGGGCCGAACCGACAAAGTGTTGCATTCTATCAATACGGGTGATGCACAGCCTTTCAAGATGCCTTACCGACGCTTGCCTTTGGGTAAGAAAGCGGTGGTAGAGGAACAAGTGAAGACCATGTTGGAACAGAAGGTGATCGTGCCTAGCACTAGCCCCTGGTCCAGCCCGGTCCAGATGGTTACTAAGAAGGACGGGTCTATCCGATTTTGTATCGACTATAGGCGCCTGAATGGGGTAACCAAGAAAAATGCATATCCTCTCCCCCGGATTGATGAGACTCTGGACTCTTTGGGTGGGAACCAATGGTTCTGCACCCTTGATTTGCAGTCCGGATATTGGCAGATCGGGATGAAGGAGGAGGATAAGGAGAAAACGGCTTTTACAAGTCACATTGGACTGTATCAGTTTGAGCTGATGCCCTTCGGGTTGTGCAACGCCCCGGCCACTTTTGAGGCTATGATGGAAACTCTTCTGAGTGATCTGTTGTGGCGCAAATGTTTGGTATACTTGGATGATGTCATTGTCTTTGGCAAGACTTTTGAAGAGTGTGCGTTGAACCTCGGAGAGGTTTTGGAACGAATTCGGTCCAATGGCTTGACATTAAAGCCGAAGAAATGCGAACTTTTTCGGAAGTCCATGGTCTATTTGGGCCGGATCATCTCCACCGAAGGTGTGCAGGCTGATCCGGCTAAGTTGGAGACTGTGGAGACTTGGGAAGTTCCAAAGGGACCAAAAGATATCAGATCCTTTTTAGGGTTCTGTTCCTATTACAGGGACTTCATCCCCGGATTCTCTAGGGTGTCTCAGCCATTACAACGGTTGAGCCATTGGACTCCGGGGAGAAAAAAAGAACCCTTCCCATGGGGGATGGAACAGAATGAAGCCTTCAAAGAGATTAAGGCGTTGTTCCGAACCACCCCGGTGCTGAGATACCCTACGGAGAAGGGGCATTTCATCCTTGACACTGATGCGAGCAATGAGAGCATCGGGGCCGCATTGTCCCAAATCCAGGACGGAGTAGAGGTCCCGCTGGCGTTCGCTAGTAACAGTATGAACAAGGCACAGAGAAATTATTGTACTACCAAGCGAGAACTGCTCGCAGTAGTGGTGTACACGAAGAAGTTTCGGCACTTCTTATATGGAGGAAATTTCACACTCCGTACCGATCATTCGGCCTTGAGGTGGCTCCTTAATTTTAAGGACGCCGAGGGAATGATTGGTCGGTGGTTGAATCACCTCAGCGAGTTCGGACTGGAAAACTCTCATATCCAGCACCGAGCAGGCACGAAGCATATTAATGCTGACTGTCTGAGTAGACGTCCGGTACGCCGTTGTATGCGTCCGGAGTGTGGGGATTGTGGTGCTCACAATGCTGTGGTAGCGAGTGTGCGTTTGCCTTATGATGGGTTGTTGCAAAACCTGTTGGATTGGTCCACCGACACTATAAGGACGTACCAGATGGCCGATCCTACCATAGCACGACTGAGGGAGCTTGTCCCTACTGGGGTCTGTCCAGTGAGACCCGAAATATCACTGGAAAACCGTGAAATGCGACGTTTCTTGGCTCAGTTCCACGAACTGGAGGTCCGAGACTCGTTGTTGTGCAGGTGGAAGACTTGTCCCGGAAAGCGGAGGGTGTTACAAATGGTAATCCCTGCTGCTATGAGGAAAGACATCCTGTACTACTGCCACGGCCATTCCACTAGTGGGCATTTCGGAAAGAAACGCTCGTTGGAAAGGCTGAGTCGGAGATACTACTGGCCCGGCATGTCAGGCGACCTTTTAAGGTGGATCGAGACCTGTCCGGCCTGTTGTTTAGGCAAACCTGGTCCTGGATTAGGAAAATTGCCACTGCAACAAGAGCTATTCGGAGTGAGATTTGCTCGAATAGCTGTGGACATTATCAGTGGAGTTAAACCAACTCCAAAAGGTAATACGTGTATGATGGTGGTCTCGGACTACTATACGAAATACACCCGAGTGTACCCACTCGAGGATCATACCGCTGCTACTTGTGCGGAAGCATTGGTGAAGGGGTGGATCCTCCATTTGGGGGCTCCTTTGATGTTACATAGCGATCAAGGGAGAGAATTTGAGTCCAAACTATGGACAGCTATGTGCCATCAGTTGGCTATATGCAAAACTCGGACCAATCCGTACCGACCACAGTCCGACGGGCAGGTGGAGCGGTTCAATCGGACCTTGATCCAGGTTTTGAAGCCATTAGTGAACTCCCATATGGATGATTGGGATGATCAATGCGAATTTGTGGTGCATGCGTATAACAATACGGTCCACACTTCGACAAATTGCACACCGAACCTCTTGGTGTTCGGAGAGGACTTGATCATGCCGGCGGATTTGGTATTCGGGGTGGTAGGGATCAGTCCGGAAGCACCATGTACGGTGCTATTTGTGGAATCTCTACGAGAGAGGTTCAAATTTGCCTACGAAACAGTTAGGGCTCATTTGCTCAAAGCTGCGAATTGGCAGAAGGTGGGTTACGACACCGGATTGAAGTTGCGACGATTCGTAGTGGGGGATAGAGTGATCCGCCTACACGAACCGCTCTGCAACGTCAAGCTGGCGAAAAACTGGGATGGACCACACACTGTGGTTAAATGTATCAGTCAAACGACTGTGTTGATTCAGTCCGAAGCAGGACGCATCCGGACGAGCCATGTGGCTCGGTTGCGTGCTTGGGCTGTAAGGGAGCTCACCCCGGAAACGGAGGTGGAGAAGGGAACTTCGGAGGCTAAATTTGTACCTTTGGAAGGGGTGTCAGTGGATACCCCTAAGAGAGTGGTACAAAAGAAGCTCCGGAAGACCGTGAAAAAGAAAGTCTCGGCAGGCGAAGGAAGAAGGGCACGGAAAACTAAAATCAAGGCTGGAGTTTTAGTTAAGAACGAGTGTCCTTCGGCCAGGTTACGAGAGGTGGACGGGAAACCCGTTCGGCGAAGCCCAAGGCTGGTGGCTAGAGGGGCTGTAACCTAGCTTGTTTACACAACGAGTGTGGTGTCCTGTGTTGTCCTATATGTTATATGTATGTTACCAACAGGGGCGCTCAGAGTCAAGATGAAAAGAATGTAAGAGTGCTCCCCGAGGGTGGTGGACGGATAATCCGGTGGGGTAATCTTTGATTTCCCATAAATATCCACTCATACTCCTGATGAGCTCTTTATTCGAAGTATATTTTGACTTTTGTGAGCCGCCTACGTAGCAGTGTGATCCCCCGAGCCCGAGCTGCGGGCGGGAAAGGTCGTGACCTGATTAAACAGTAATTGGGTCACACCGGGTAACGGGATCGCGTCCAATCACGCGAGACGCTGCGCATGCGCTTTGTTTTAAAAACAAAAGCGAGGGAACGCCATATTGATTTTGGGCTCGCCCCGGTCAATAGCGGTGTTGGTCGGCAGCGTGGAAGTTGGTGTTTTGGACGGCTAGAAGAGGAGAAAAGTCAGTAAAAGAGTTGTAAGCAGTGAGTACTCTTTCCTGGTGCGTCTGAGACAAAGAGGGAGACGGGGAACTAGTGTTTTCCCCGTCAAAACTCCCGTCGAAAGACACTTTGCCGAAGTGAGGATGGCCGAGCAACAGCTCCGTCAATCCGAACTCACCGGACACTCCGAGGTGGCATCCGCCACCGAGGAGGCAATGGATGCTCAGAGCCCTAGTGGTGATGAGTTGAGCCAGACACTAGCGGATCTCCGTGTAGATCCGGCCGTGTCCCCGATCCGAAAGTCCCCGTCGCCGGACGGCAGCGAGGACTCCGGAGTGCTGCAAGGACTCGCCTACACCCAGGTAGCGGCGGATCCTTCCGAGACGACTGCACGTCCCTCCCGGATATGCAGTCTCAGCATATCACCAAACCTCCAGAAGACGGTTGCTCGCAAACTGTCTATGGGGAGTGGGAGTGATTCCGACACTTCACGTCCGAGGACGCGCGGTGGGAAGGGTGCTACCCGAGATCGGTCCAAGTCGGCCGATACTAAGGCTAGCACTAAGGCTATCAAACACACTGGTGTGGGGAAGAAGCCTCCGGGAAAGGACGAGCCTAAGAAGCCCGCTCCGAAGAAGGAAAGTACTGCGAGTACGAAGAAGCCGGGTTCCAAGGCTGCCACTGCAGCGGCCTCCAAGGATCCGAAGACGGTGGACCCCAAGGCTCCTGCTACGAAGGCGCCTAAGGGTCAAAAGAAAGCTGATCCGAAGCCTGGTGCTAAGGACCAGCCGGGGAAGGGGCCGGCGTCCGACAGCACTAAAACTGTCAAGACTCCGGGTCCCAGTAAGTCCAACCTACCGATCCCTGCCAATGGGAAAGGTAGTGGGAAGGCAGTTGTAACCACAGCTGCTCCGACCTCAGCCGTTGACGTGTTGTCCTTCTCGCGAGGGCTGGACAACAGCTCAGCAGTAGCTGCTACAGCCGCTGCGATGGCTGGTACGAAGGGACATGGGGGAGCCCGTCCGAAAACGGTAGTCCCTCCCGAGGCACCTCGGACCGAGGAAGCTATGGATACAGCATCCGCAGCCCATACGGTCCAGGTAGTGCAGGATGTGCTGTCTGGCATCACATTCAACCTCCCGACTCCCCTGGAGCCAAGGAAGGAGGTACCCGTTCGGGTGGAGTTACCTCCTCCAAAAGAGGTACCCGTCCGAGTGGATACTCCTCCACAGTCTACCGAGCCTGCTCTGGAACCATCCAATACCATGGATATTTCGGAGGAAGCCGGGAAACTGGACCAGGCTGCAGGTGGTGGTCCAACTGGATCGGGGGTGCAAATTCTCGCTCCACATCAGCATGACGCATGGGAGAAGGAGGACGCCGACGTCCAATCCCTGCTCCGAGGTGCTATCATCGATCAGATGAGCGCCACAGAGGTCAGATCCTTCGATCTGATCCAAATGCGAACCTTCCGGGGGCTGGACGAGTTGTCTGCCAGGTTCCCGGCTTGGTTCCCAGATCGCCTAACGGCGGCCATGAACGATCTTAGCAAACAGTCAGAGACAGCTCGCTTGGTTGCTGAGACCGAGGGACGTCCCGAACTTATCGCGGCCTTGGAGTACGACCTGCAAACTGCAGCGGAATTCAAGACCGTGCATAGCCGGCGGGAGAAGAGGAGACTTCTGACGCCAGCAATGAAGCTGGCTCGGAGTATGGAACAGAAGACCAAAGAGTCCATTCTGGATGCCACTCTGGAGGATGAAATGATCCAACAGAACACGGCCGCGGCTAGGTCTGCAGACACTAGTCAAATGGAAAAGGCCAATCGGAGGGACCAATACCTACGAGAGACCATCAAGGTGACCTCTCGGAAGTGGGGTCGATCCGACGAGGAGGTAGAAGCGGTTCTGAAGGGATTGGATGAAAATACAATCCCGGACGACGAACTTCAGGTTCTGGTCCGGAATGCACTCCGAGCCAATGCTGCAAGTGGGTTTAAATATTTTAAACCCATGTGTGTGAACGACTGCGTCAAGGACAAGCGGGCCTCACACATTCCGGAGGAGGTGGGTCCTGACGGTCTCTCTGATGACGAGGAGTGGATTAAGACGGATCCACTCGAGAAGTCGGTACAGTTGTACCACTTTGAGCTTCTGGACAAGGTCCGAAATGGTAGTACCAAATACCATTCGCCTTTCCAGAAAGCTAAGTTAGCATGGGCTATGGCTAGATGGCATCCATTTAGCAAGTGCCCCTTTGAGCCTTGTCTGAACGTCGACGAGACACTGGAAACGCCCCGAACTTGGCCTAGCAAGGTTCGGTACGCAAGGCATATTACCCGCTTTCATTTGCGTCACTACATGCGGTATGACTGCTTGAGTGTGGGTACAAAGCAGAGCAAGGGTTGTCCGAATGGTGGCTGGTTCTACACTAGAGCCGATATCATCAGGCATCTTGCTAAGCAGCACGGGTTGGCTCTGGATGTCGCAGCGGAACGCATCCAGACAGCCCATCAGGAAGTCTACTCCCACTTCCCTCCAGTAGTGGGCCGAAATGAGAATCTCGAGGTGGATTTTGGCACCAACGAGAGAGGAAAGGTCCGGGTGTTTTACAAGGTAAACCCGGACGGCAACTACAACCGGGTTCCGGAAGGTGAGCTCTTCGATGAATTCGAGGAGTACCAGAAGCGTACCAGCACGCGAAAGGTGCGGCGCGCTCAGAAGAGACCTAGTGGGTCTTCGGAGCAGGCCGACTCTAAGAAGGCCAAAACGGATGAAAGGAAATCCGTTATGGAGAAGGCGGATCCGGGCTATAAAGGGCCGGCATTCACCTCTCACACGACTGACTGGAAGAAGGGTCCCCAGGGCAGGCCACCTCGGTCTGTTCCGGAGGATCCGAACTCCAGCACGATGGGGTCCTTCGCAGAGGAGTTCCCCGAAAATGAGATGGTTCCGGGTGATGAGTCGCAGACTCTAACCCAGACCGGTAAGACGAAGGCTCCAGCAAAGAAAACGCCGAAGCCAGTTCAGACCCCGGATCTCCCACCCGAGACCGCAGAGGAGGGGCGTCTAGTCTTGCGACTGAAGAGCCCTCCTTCGTTCCCTCCCGCCGACTTCACTTCCTATGAAGCCGGACAGGAGGCCTTCTGTCAATGGCAAGACAATTTTCATCGGTTGCTTGCTGGCCTGAGTCAGGAGGTGGCGATGTTGTCCTTAAACACGGTGCATCATCTCCATCAGAGGGAGGTCGCTACCCAGAAGGCAGCGGCTACGGAGTCCGTACAGGAAGAGCGTGAAAACGCTCGGACTGAACGATGTGCTGCTAAAACCGAAAGGAAGAAGCAGAAGTTGGCAGTTAAGAACGCCGAGGAAAAGCTGGACCACGAACGTCGTCGGTTCCGGGACTGCTTCGCGCATGAAATGCACGAGTGGGATGGAACTCGGGCTCAAATCGAGCTCTGGCTCCAGGAGCTGACTCTGGCGGAAGCGGCGTCGGACTCTGAGGAGGAAGAGGAGCCGGCTCAACCCGGTTCCGGAGACGAGTCAGACTCCGGATAGGATTATCCTATTCTAGGAGCCGATTAGGAGAAAGGGGGGGTATCCTAAGTATACCAACCCTACAAGCAAAACCCTTAGAAAGGGTTTAGGAGTGTCCGGACAGAGGAACGCGGCAGGCTGGCTACGCAAGGATCCAGTCTGCCAGGTGGTACTGACGGAGGAGGACAAGGAGATCCGGAGGGGACGCTGAACTCGGGACTGGAGCACTTTACCAACATGGATCCGATACAGGATGTTTTTTTATATAAACTATGGATATCAGGACCGAGTGCTCCTAATTATAAGTCCGAAGATCGCCTGGAAGCAGGACTATTTTTTTTTCTCTCTATTTATCACCTAAAAAGCTCCCGAGCATGAGCTATGAACTTTCTCGTTCCGGTGAGTAAGAGCTGAACGAAGTAGGTTCTGAAAGCCGGGCGGAATGCAACACCATCAACAGAGGATCCGGATCTTCACTACAAAACCACGTATGATGTCTTTTTGTAATAATACTTTAATATGTCTTTAAAACTTTAAAAGAAGTGATATTGTTTATCACTTATAAGTATTATTCGTTACGAGTTTAATTAGCTCGGGGTCCTGAAGGGACGAAATTTTTTTACTGTGATATTGTACTTTTTCAAGTGTTTGTATACTATATGTATAGATTAACTCCATCTATCCGAGGGAATGGGGCGTAATTGTCATTACGGTCTATATATGTAGAAATGTGTGTAATTAATACCTTTTTGTGTTCAACAGTATACGTCATATTGTTTGTAAGGTATAACTTTAATAAACCCCTAAGGTGGTATTTATAAGATAATGCCAGTCCGAAGTGTTTTCGGACTTTAACCTTAATTAATATTTTTACCTCCCGGTTATTATCTGGTAGGGGGTAGTGTAGGGGCTAGGGTTATACGGGTATGTTATATGACGAGTGCTGTTGGATGTTGTGTTGCGAGCTCAGTCCGAACCCTTCAGTCCGACGGTAGGTGGCAGCACCTACCCCGGGCTTGGGGTATGGACAGAGGTCGCTATAGGCTTCCGGTCTGCGTGTGCGCGCGCAGGCTGGCTGCCTATATATACCCAGCATCTGACGGTACTCGTCGGTTACTCTGAGCCACGCTGGCAAGGAGACCCTGTGATCAATACGGCTGATTAGCCTACTGACCCGTTCCGAACTCTATAGGGAGTTCGCACACATAGATACTGCTTGTCTAGGTTTTCTGAATAAACCCGATTTGCAACCTGTAACACTTGATCCGAACTGTGTCGACTTTGTTCTTTAATTGATACTCTACCAATATCATAAAGAGACAAAGTATCGTTTATTACAGTACTCTATAACTTTTGTGTTGAGACATGGCTATGAAAAAGTTCTTTGAATATATATTACCATTCTGATGATATTATTATATTAAATATATTATCATTCTGACAATATTCAAGGTTTGTCCTTAGAACATCAATGGGTATAACTCATGGGACCAACCACTGTATATCCTGCAGGTCAGAATCATAACTTGCTTATAGATCTGACCCGATCTGAATTCTAAATAAGCCGGCCATTTTGTTTGGTCTGCTAAATTTATAGACATATAAATTTAATAGCATATCTAATAGCATCACAAATCTCTATTTCCAGCTTGTCCTATAGACACATACAAGGAGTCTACAGGTAATCAGACTTGTGTACCCTGCCCGGTAAACTCGGGTACCATAGGGTGGACAGGCAGCGTAACGTGCACATGTGATGACCCAGACTATGACTTCAGACATGGCGGTTGTACTTTACATGTTATAGGTGAGACTTTGTATTACTGTTCCTAGCCTACTTGATATAGAGTTAATAGACTCATACGAAGGATTAGATTGTATGGTAAACCTACCTGGATATAATTTCCACATGCTTGTTAACAGTTAATTTCTATTCTTTGTCATTTATACCATGGCATATCTTTATCACTTATTAAACTCTAACTATATATTTTACTTCAGAGAATGGAACATCGGGAAATACAGTTCCAGGCTATGGTGAGTACATCTTGATATAGGACATAAACTCCATTTATAAATTATAGGTCAACTGTCATTGTCTTTATCAGTAGTTCAGTCAATATATTCATTAGTAGCTCTGGATCACAAAATTAATATTTAAAACCAGCCTCTGCTTGGGTTCTAAAAAGGGAGGAGTAGGGCAGTAGCAACCAAAACCGTTGTGCATGATCATTGTATAATTAGGTTCTTCAGACTATGTCAGTGTGTGATTAGGCATGGTTGTATTCTAAGCTTACCTTATCCCATCTATCTCCAAACAGGAGTGTCACCACCTACCTTCCATGGCTGTCCTCAGGGTGAGCTGCTTCAGTTCATCCTTCAGGACAACTCCAGCGAGGTCACCCTTAATGTCCCCATCACTGCTCGGTCCTGGAGGGGACGTGAGGTCTCTGTATCCGGCTCTCATCGTCTGCCTCCTGGGCTCATCTTCAGGTGGACAGGTACTGGGACCGCCTCTCACCAGGCGGTACATTACGTCGCGACTGATCCATGGGGCCAGCGAGCTACATGTAATTTTACCGTTGAAGTTTTAGATATGCAGGCCCCAAACTTTGTTGGGTGTCCTACTGATGTACAGGTATGTTTATGGTCAAATGTTTATGTTGATGCATTAATTGTGTATTTGTCTTCAAAAAGATGAGCCAGCCTATGTTCCTAGCTAATAGATTTAGAGATAGATAAAAGGTGGTATAACATGACAAGCTGGCGACTATGACTAAGTCAATTGTAATAGTATTTTGAAACTGTTTTAGCTATAAATAACAACAATAGTCTGATACTAAAATTCATAATTCAGCTTTAGATGATTTTTTGGGGGGAGAAAATGAATTTGGAAACATGTGCTAAAATCGAGAATATGAGCATGGCACCACTATCTTTTATTTGCAATAGGTACATACTGGGTCAGAGTATCAGCGGGTCTTCTGGGAGGAGCCACTCGGGGTGGACAATGTAGGAGTGACTGAGTTGCTCAGACCTGCTCGCCGCAGTGGAGGACTGTTCGAGGTTGGTGAGCATCATGTCTCATATAGAGCAAAGGATGGCCAGGGGAACCTGGCATGGTGTAACTTCACAATCTCTGTACAACAGATAGGTAAGACAACATTAATATCATTTCAATGTAATTGACCATTCTTCCCTAAAATGTCTAGTGGCAAAGGAAAATCCATTTTCTGCTCTTTGATTGTGTCCCGGTGGGAACAGATCATTGCATCAATATTGACAAAAGCTTGTAAATGTTGAATCAATGTTGAATGAAAATTGATTCAATGTTGAACTTGATTTTGTGCCCACTGGGGTGATGTATCCACATGAAAGCAATGAGAACATTTTTAAAAAGCACATCCCAGTAAGAATAATATCCTTAAGGTAATGTTTTCACCTTTGGTACCATTCTGGAATATTGAACAGTTTTGAAGTTTCAATCTTAAAAAATTACCGTTACTCATTTCAGAGCTGGCATGTCCAAGCACCCCCCATCTTGTTCACCCGCTGAATGGTGG
Organism: Harmothoe impar; assembly: GCA_947462335.1. Classification (NCBI taxonomy): domain Eukaryota; kingdom Metazoa; phylum Annelida; class Polychaeta; order Phyllodocida; family Polynoidae; genus Harmothoe; species Harmothoe impar. The sequence continues at coordinate 59,867,229 of OX381712.1, read as the reverse complement.
ACTTAAATGTGGTCCTGGAGAGGATGGCAGCTACCACTGTGTGACCTTCTGTGACCCTGTCAATTATGACCTTAATCCTGACCCAGCGTACCATGTGCTGCACTGTCATCCGGAGGGACGATGGTTGAATACATTCCCTACCGATTATCATACAAAAGGCTGTCTTAGTGAGTCATCAGCTAATAAACATTTATAGATATTGCATCATAGGAGCTAAATATTATACATATTATTATGGTATTTCAAACGGTTAATAAAGAAGAGTGGCCCCTAGGAACAGGTTAACTTGGGTGGATGATTTTAGGTTGAGAGTGCTATATCATTCATTGGATTCTCATGACCTCAACTTTCTGTAAGGGGTTCTTTTATTGGTTAATCTCAGGATTCAGGTCACATCCTGGCATTTTATTCTTTCCATAAAAGCAGATTTAATAACTCTTACAATTCAAACAGTAAGGGTGAATATCAATTATATGCTGTATTCTTCATTGTCATTATACCTCCCCACCCAAACAGGGAAGACGGCAATGCGTCTTGTACTCCGAAAGCTACACTTCTGGCTCTACGGGCCATGTGACCCTGCCAGTGGCCCGGCACTGAGGGCTGACATTCGAGGCGCCATTTTGCGGCTACTGGAGGCGGACGGGTTGTGTTCGTGGACATACGGGGCCGGCAGCGGCATTCTGAACACGTGTCGTGACGAGGAGATAGAAGTGAGGTGTAGTCGGAGCGGGCGCAGAAAGAGACACAGCCACGATGAGCTGGGTGATAATAGGGAGGATGAGGAGATGAGCAGTAATAGGGGGCGTAGAGAGGATAGCGGTAATACAGAAGAGGAGGATGAAGACACAGGGGATGTACTCATCATGTGGACTGTCATGGAGACTGCAAGGTTTGTTGAACATCTTGAACCACTTATTTTGCTAACAGGGTTAGAAAACAAAATCAAAATTCCTTTTGGGTCATAGCACAAGCTGGGTCAAAGTTGAAAACTAAGTTTATCCAAGGTGTGATGTGGAATAAAATGCAATTGCAAAAGTATTAAACTGCTCCTTAAAATCAAATGCATGTCTCATAAAGATTAAGAACTGAATGACGAGCAGTATAATAGAATGATGGTATTTTACCCTTGTGACTTTGAACTAAAAACAAACTTTGCGTGCCATGTCTAATGGCCAATTTTCTACTCCACAGCTCTGACTCTAATGTGACCCAAGCAGAGGAGAAGGTCACAAGTCGTGTGTCGCGTCTACAGGCACGGTTTGACCTTGGTGTAACCTTCACAGCTCATGGAGCCACATACAGAAGTGTAGCGGACAAAGCAGTGGTAGCGCCCCTGGTGTTAGAATGTGGAACTGGATCCTTCAATACCTCCAATATGTGCCGTATGTTATTTAATCCTCCCTTCTAGACTATCTTACTTGTACCTAAACTATTTCATGACCTTTCCTTACCTAAAAAGCAAATTAAAAACAAGCTACGTTTTGCATAGATCTGGCAATCTCAGTTAAATTCTTTACTATGTGTATTTCAACGCTACTCAGCAAAGTAAGTGCTTGTCATACTAACATTGTTGGAAAAGAATTGGCCATGGCTAGCAAATGCACTTGACTCCGTTGCTGCAGCACTGACTGTCCTGTTTTCTAACCCTATCTAACCCAATCTAAAAAGAATTGCCCAGTATCAAAACTTTGAAAAAGAAAAGCTCTAGCCTTGTGCAATCATTTTTTCAGTGCTATGCCCAGTGGGTACCTTCTACACTAAGGACAGTGCGTGGTGTGTCGATTGTCCACCAGGCGGCTACCAGGACTTAGAGGGCCAAGAATCCTGTAAACAGTGCCCGGCCGGCACCTACTCCCAGTCAGGGGCCTTCAATATCTCACAGTGTATGTATTCAACGTTCATTTTAGGTCATTTCATATTGAAAAGGAAACCTCATAAATCAGTATGAAATATTTATTAGTAGAGTTTAATCTATGGTATTTAAATTTCTGCAATGCCTGATTAGAGGATAATTCACTGTTACGTCTTTCACTTTTCGGTGATACACTAGGCTCCATTTAGTTTTCCAGCTCTAGGCAGTTACCTTTATTTCATAAAAATGGATTTGTTTATATTTCCAGGTGTTGGTGTGGTGGCTATCCGCCCTTCCCGTCCCATCTCACGGAGGACGCTCATCGTTACTGTGGGCTCCATCCTCCTGGGCCTGTTTACAATACTTCTTGTCCTTCTCTGTTGTCGCCACTTCCGCCGCGACAGACGCTTCCGGGGGAAAATGTGCGGTGACAAGGCCGGGGTGGGGCAGGAGAATCCATTCGTTATAGAGATAAGAACAGACCGACAGGGTCGGGTGGCCTACCAGGAGGTACCTGACCAGGAGAAACAGGCCTTACCCTCATCCTCATCAGCCACCCCAACCCCCACACATTCACAGCAGTGCAGAGAAGAGGAACATTTACTGCAACAGAAACATTGTGGTGGTACCCCGTCCAGAAGTGCAACGCATTCGGATAAGTCAGATCTTAATTTACCCGCATCCCACAAGGGCGGTGCCATTGTCCGACAGAACCGCGCGCCCTCCGGTGGCTGTGGGGCAGACCAGCCGCTGATAGCGGGTGATAATAGGGAGGAGATCTGTTTAGAGGTACAGTCTGTGCTGCAGGCTGGATGCCTACCTGAAGATGCTGGAGCTAGCACCACCTCCAGCACTCCCACCTCCAGGGTCACAGCCGAGCACCTGGAGGACACACCAGTACACAGCAGTACAGCCCTGCTACATCACCATTCCAGAGACCACTCACCAGACAATCACTGATGATCCTTCATTCCTACTAGCACCATGCAATACTGCCATTTTATAGATGCTCCTAATAGAGACATTACACACTGCATTGCAAAATAACACACTTGGATGTCTTTATGGCTTCCGATTGAGGTTATATACAAAGATGGATTACAGGGCTTCTAGGAGGCCTTTGCCTTAAGAGACCTGCTCTGTTTAACTGACTGCATATTTGTAAAAGGAGTTCAGAGATAAACACTGTCCATGGAGTTCAGTATACCTGAATATTGTTGAATTATATCTTTAACCTAGAGCGTAACTGCCCTGAATGTAAATGGGGCTTATGCAAAAGAATATGGATCACAAATTGGATTTGCAAATCTCTAGACAATATTTTCTTAACTTACACATAGATGTCAGCGATCATGCTGAGTAACATATCCTGGATATTGTGACTGAACTAGCCCTTATCTAGCACTACTAACCCGGATCAGCCATTAATGTCCCATGCTTTGTAACCATCAAAATGTGCCAGTTGTAAAAGAGGAAGATGATGAATTAAATCCCCTAATATTTTTTAGAAAATGATGAAGGAGACTATTCCTCAGGATATGCAAACCTGTAAAAACACATTTGTGTGGGTCGATGTAAATACTGATTTGTAAATATTGTGTGTGAATTTATACAGAATATTCAGAACCAACGAACATTTTCCAAGATGGGTAATATATGTATATTAGTTATGCCTAATTTAATTTCTCAATAATGATGTGAATTAGTAACAATTTTCTTCACTTCTAATGTTGTGTGAACTACCTGATGTGTTAAGTGTAAATGTGTAGAGTCAGGTTTTAATGCGCTCCGGAGGGTATAGATGGTAATGAATCAACCAGCCCCATATGTTGAAGGCTGTTGGTCTTAAATGTAGCCCTTTACGAGACATTTTATCGTTTAAATTTTGCACCATTGCACAGAATCTGTCACAAAGTGTTAGCAAAGCATGATACTATTTACAAGAGGATATATCAGTTACCTGCAAAACTAAAACAATTATTATGATAATATCATATTGCTTGTTATTCTATGAACTTGGGTTATCAAGGAAATATATACCAATAAAACATGGAGAATGCTACTGTATGGCCTTATAAGGCAGATAAGCCATGCTACCACATATCATGGTTATGTGACATATGGATAAACTGTGGGAAATCTTTCTGGTATGTGTTGGGTGTAAGTTAATGTATGTCAATGTGCGGGTATATTTATGTATCTAGTCAGGAAATCGGTTTCTCCCTGAAGTGGAATAGAAATAGAAACAGTTTTGTTATTTTAGTATGATTGACAGAAAGTTAGTGTCCATGTACTTAATTTTGTTCATTGCATATTCCATTATAACTTAGTTTTGTCAACAAATCATTTATTTGCAGAAGTATAACAATTCATGTAGACTAATCGAATACTACATTGATGTAATAAAAATTTTGATAAACATAAGATAATGTGTTACGTTGAACATGGTCATTTACTTTTATATATATGCAATCCTGATCATTTGATAACAATCAATGCTGATTATTTCTCAAAGTTACTTCAAATATGGCATCTCTTTATGGTAGTTTCTGACAGACAAAATTGTGGACTGAGGAAATATACTGGCACTTGAACAGTAGGATATTTCAATTCTAAGACTAAAATGGAACCTGACTGCCCACCCTCTAGGATATGGTAAGGAACAAATAAAACAAATTGTTTTTCAAGTAACCTTTTATCGGCCAGGCATCCATGCAGTAGTTCCAACTGGTCTATCGTGCATATCTTTTTTTCTTCATGCAGAGCTACGGTTTGAAAGCATAGGTTAGTGCTGAACATATCCAATAAAGGAAAAAAAGATGGAGACAGAGATAATTATGCAGGGAAGGATATGCAGGAAATGGATAGTGACTGCAAAAGTCGACACTGTTATTTTCTGATTCAGTTCCAATGATTAGACTCAGTGCTCTTCTCAGAAAAGATATATTAGATATTCTGTTACCAATAAGTTAGGCTAATCAAGACTGTGAAATCTTTATTGATGTTATCAAGGACCAGAAGTGATGATGGGTGTTCTTCACCCTGATTACCTGATCAATCTCATCAGACCTGAATTTAAAGGTTTGCAGTGCTCTGGTTGGCTACTAATGCTATCCAATTAGAGATTGTAGGTGGCTCCTAGGGCTTCACTAACGAAGAGGTATCTCAGGGGTAATGCAGTGTGGAAGGAGGCAGGGGGGGGGGGGCAGTAAAAGCCTTGACTTCAAATCTGCTTCCTAGATTAAACTGACTGGCCTAGAAATTCACCATTTGGAATGAGCATTCAGAGTATAAAAACAGTGCCCTCAATGAGATGTTTGTGAACAGCCCCTGTTATTCCACTACCGCTGAACCCTTGTATTTAACAATGCACACCAAGATAGTCCAGTGGTCTCAAAGGTCAAATTTCAAAGTCTCAGTGAATAAATTTGATACTTTCCCCTACCATATTATATCCATCTAGTAGCAAGGGATCGTATTATCTGAAATTATAGGCAGTATGATAGAAGATTGGGATGGGATGTAAAGGACAAGGGTCAAATAAGAAGGTGTTGTATCTGATGTGGGGTCATCATCGTGTTGACCTTTGCTATCATCCCTGAGCTGCTGCCTTGGTACTCAGCATCTCACCTGGTGTCATGGCACAGCACAAGAGCATTGTTCTATGCCTCTAAACGGAAACTCCTTTCTTTATAATTAATCCAGAATCGATGAAAGTCGCTGATTGAACAGATAATGGAAATAATATCCCCTGACAAAAATCCTTTTTAGATTTAGTCAATATCTCTCATAATTATGGTAATGATTTTGGCATTTTCTCAGAGTAATCTTGCAATTTGCCATTAATCCTTTACCAATAATTATATACCCAACATTCCCACTGCATTAGCCATTGTCGGAAGACAGAAGGTCCTTTAGTGAGTTGTAGAGCTCTGCTTTTTGACCACCTGGATATAATACTAATATGTGTGCGCCTCCATCAATTTAGGTAAATGCTAAAATAGTGTCACTCATCATAGAAGCTATTTGAATACATTAGGGTGAGAAGGACAGATAAAGTAGGGAAGAAGGCAGACACACGTACACAGTGAGGAAGGCCAGGAAGTGTGATAGGTGGGTAGGAGGCAGGCGGCAGGCAGATAGAGATACCTTGATTTACCCTGAAATTCATTACACACACACACCTCCATTTTGATCCCATAGATGAAGCCATTTAGCGTTGGGATAGAGTGTGGCTACTTGGAGAGAAGATCGGGCATAAAACACCACACTTTTGACCAATGACAATGAAGGTCGACCCTAATTGTATGGTTGAAAAAGGTGGAAAATCATCAGAATACCTCTATGCCTACCCGCAATCTAGCTCTCTCCACTTGCATCACATAAGGCTGTGTCTCATGACCTTGGGACAATGTTTTTGTCTCTGACCGGATGCCGTCTCTGACCGGGTGCCGTCTCTGACCGGCTGCCGTCTCTGACCAGGTGTCAGAAAAAGGTGTTTTAAAAAGAATTATACTCATATATATAAGGATTTGGAAAAACGTTATGGTGGTTGTTATATAATCATAGTTATAATCATAATTAGCCTCCTGCTGCTAGTATTTTGACCTTATCAAGCCAAGCCGGTCAGAGACGGCACCCAGTCAGAGACGGCACCTGGTCAGAGACGGCACCCGGTCAGAGACAAAAACATTGTCCCAAGGTCGTGAGACACAGCCATATGCTCTCCCAAATTATTCTGTGAAAAAGCTACCTAAAAACAAACCATATTGGAAACTAGGGTTAAGCTGTTCCTGTTTAATTGAGTGGGGGATTATTGGAGTGAGCTGCTTCCTGCTATGAGCTGGCCTTTTGTTTGAACAGAAAATTATTCCCTAGGTACTGTTCATAATGGGCCCTAGTGTTAAGATGTGCCTATGTAATTGCGTGGGTGATTATAGAGGTAAACTGGCCCTCTGCTCCCCCCCCCCCCAAAAAAAAAGAAAAAAAGAAGAAATGGCGCCAGTCAACCTGGCTTTGGTCCCAACTTAATGTGATATTGTATCACAGCTTCGGGTAGGGAAAGGTTTTGTTTGAACATTCAGCTTTTATTTACTGATGTTTTCCCTTTCAATTTGTAACACATGTACCAGGGGAATTGCAAGAGAGCAGTTGCTGTAACATACCTACATCCCACAGCAAACAGCTCAAATACCAGCTGTCAACCTCTATGACAGGCTTTTCCTTTGTAGTCTTGAGAATGAGAAAGAAATGTGTGTACACCGTTCTGGGCACTCATTCTCTTGTCTATGTATGCCTTTATCTAACTACACAGATGGCAATTTGGCTAAAATGGACGCTCTGCTGAATGTACAAGTATAGTACATACAGAAACAGATCTGATGCATTTAATCATTTTCTAAATAAGGAAACATGTTACTTAATGTGCTCTGCTTTTGCGACTGCCACAGTCATATGATTTAGTATCGTATAGATCTTCTTGTCTATGAAATATAGTGATCGAGAAAAGGGTATGCAAAGGACTCGCACAGCACCATCACCTGCTTCCACCTGCACCTACTTACACTGATCAAAGTGTGTGATCAAAGGATGACCTGACAGTTAGTACCGAGTCAGTGGATATATTGCCCCTATAGGGTACTAGGCCCCTTTATTGGGTACAGGTATTTTAGTAAGATGCATACTGACTATCTTGGCTCATATTAAATTTATTCAGGGAAACAAATATGAAATCAATCTATGATGTAGAACTAGAGGTATCCAGATGTGATTGCCCTTCCATAAATAGGTGATAGTGTCCCATGTGAGACCCTATCGATTGCAGAAAATACCTATATAGCCTTGATGACTGTTTTGAGGGTGTAGTGGTCTGTACTATATAGTGGTAAATATGGCATGTATACGTGTGACTAGTTGGCTTGCTGTCAGGAGGGCCTCTTCCGATTGACTTCACCTTCCACAAGGCCCCTCAGCCTGCAACATCTACATCCCTCCATTACCCCAGAATGCTCTCCCTGTTCCCATTACTGCCATTTTCTTACCACCTACTTCTGCTCCCCTCTTCCTCCACCCCTACTCTTTCACATTATCACAGTTCCTTTGACCTTATCCCTGCCCTTTCGTCTAATGTCCTGGCTAATAATTCAATACCCTGCACTATCTCTCCAAGCCTACAATTATCTCTGTAATCTGTTCCCTCTCAGGTGTTCTGTCCTGCCTTGCCGAGGCCTCTCCTGTAACTCTCCTGCTTTCTTCTTCTGAGCTCCCTCCCGTCTTTGACACACTGTCTTCACTTCATCTAAGTGTCTTCTTCTTTAAATCACTCATCTATGCTGCTCACCCCTTATCCTACACCCTTATCCTACCTGCTCTTCTCCACCCTACATTACTCTCCTCAGGGATCTGTAGGTCAGCACTGACTATATTGGCTCCATTTGGCTGCAAAGAAATCACCAAATTGATGTTAGGCCACCTGGGCATGTGAGCAATTTACTAGCAGTATGTACAAGATAAAGGGGCCAGGCACTTCCTTCGGACTACACAGACTCATTTCTACCCACCCACCATCCCTCAACATAGTTAGTTGTATAACACAACTACCCCTAAAAACATTAACATTATGTTTTCTACATAAGCATGTATATATTCACAAATACATGCCCACTCGTCATAATATTGTATATTCAAATTATAAATTAGATTGAATTTAACAATTAATAAATTCTGCATTTGCATACAGGACGAAGTTCAACCCCAAGAACCCCCCACACGCGATGCTATGTGCTTACATAGAGTACGTAGCCCTACATGTGAGCGCCCCAGGGACAATTACCAACAGCCTATCTCACATAAGGCAGTACATAAACCTGGTCGGGGGATCAAGGAGAGCCAGGCACTCCCAATAATGTTAAATTATATAGAAGCCTCGATTTCTCCTCTTCCTCTGGTGACATTCTTACCACCATCAAGCTTTCTCGTATCCATTCCCTCAATGAAGGAGAGTAATCCAGCTGAGGCCACCCTTTTCCTGTTCTTGTCTCAGACTAACAGGCTGATCCAGACCTGCCATCTCTCAACTGAAAAGCGTGCTACTTATCCACACACTGATGGAAAAACAATCCCAACATTTCATGTCCCTATTAGGATTATTTCAAAAAGTAGTTTGAAAAGGCTAGGTCCACCCTGGCTGGTACCTGATAATGACAGAAAGCCTTGTATACATTTTGCTACATCATAAGAGAGCACATGAATCAAAGCAAAGCAAGGTTACGTGCCTCCACAGCCCTGGAGGGGGCGTGTGGGGGGTCACTGGAGCCCCCTGGTGTAAAGAACATGCACACTTACATAATCTACAATACCATATATGGACTATGACATCACTTCCTCCTGGACACTGCTTACTTCCGTCTTCTCCGATTTCAAATCATTCCAACCGCTTCCTTCGGACTACACAGACTCATTTCTAGAGGAGGACAGCCACAGCCGCCATTTTGGCAGCAAGGCGGTGGAATCCATCAAGGGGATACCTCTACACCCCCCCCCCAGCAGGGCCTACAGACACAGGCCACACAGACACCACACAGGTATGGCTGATAGACGTGCACGAGCCCTAAGGCGCAGCAGGCGCGCCGGGGCACACTGCAGGACACAACGGCAGATGAGGAGCGCTCCACACTGTCACACATATCTGGGTCCCAACGGCACAGGTACAGCCATGTGCTGGAATCCTCAATAGACCAGGACATCAACCTGGAGGAGTACGAGACAGTGGACGAAATATCCTCCGACGAGGAGGTGGACTTCCCGCGCGGCGCAAGTCGAGCGGCGTCCCGGTCACGCTCTGCTGCCCCCAGCCAAAGTGCCTACCAGCCAAAGTGCCTCTCCGATTTCAAATCATTCCAACCGCTTCCTTCGGACTACACAGACTCATTTCTACCCACCCACCATCCCTCAACATAGTTAGTTGTATAACACAACTACCCCTAAAAACATTAACATTATGTTTTCTACATAAGCATGTATATATTCACAAATACATGCCCACTCGTCATAATATTGTATATTCAAATTATAAATTAGATTGAATTTAACAATTAATAAATTCTGCATTTGCATACAGGACGAAGTTCAACCCCAAGAACCCCCCACACGCGATGCTATGTGCTTACATAGAGTACGTAGCCCTACATGTGAGCGCCCCAGGGACAATTACCAACAGCCTATCTCACATAAGGCAGTACATAAACCTGGTCGGGGGATCAAGGAGAGCAGCATTCCACCCAAGGGTGATAAGAGCCCTGGAGGGTGTCAAGAGATCAAAAATGTATCAACCAAAAGTCAAGAACCCGGTCGACCTCAAGTCACTAAAGGCGGCCATCAAGCACATCCAACAGGTACAGCAACAACAGGTGGTAGCAGCGGCCATTATCATAATATTCTTCGCGGCGCTGAGACAAGGGGAGATAGTCTCAAAAAGACTCAAACTATTCGACCCGATAAGGAATCTGACCCGAGCCGACGTAAAACGGTACAAGAACTGTGCAGTAATTACTATAAAAGCTGCAAAGAATCTGCAAAAATGCGGGGAGAAAAGGACAGTCAACATGCAAAAAATCCCGGGGTCATTCATGTGCCCGGTACAAGCCATAAAAACAATCAAGAAGGTGGCCCCAACAATGTGCCCAGCGGACCCCTTCCTCATGTTCAAGGACAGGGCCCCAATGCCGGTGTCACACATAAACAATATATGGAAGAAGGCCCTGAAGGCCATCGGGAAGGAACACAAGAAATGGTCCCTGCACTCAATCAGGAAAGCTGCGGCAACGCAGGCCCACCACCAAGGCTGCGATGAGATATCTATAAAGCAGTTTGGTGGCTGGCGATCCGATGCACACAGGGTGTACATAGACACAAGAAGACTCAAGGTCGCCAAGGCCCTAGCCAAGGCGGTCATATAAGCAACAACAAAATCACAAACATTCTACCCACCCACCCACAATCCTATATAAATCTGGCAGTTTGGCACATTAACATTATGTTTTCTACATAAGCATGTATATATTCACAAATACATGCCCACTCGTCATAATATTGTATATTCAAATTATAAATTAGATTGAATTTAACAATTAATAAATTCAATATCTCCAGCCACTGCCTTGTATGTCTTTTCGCGGGGTGCGTTAGTGGTGCCTCCACAGCCCTGGAGGGGGCGTGTGGGGGGTCACTGGAGCCCCCTGGTGTAAAGAACATGCACACTTACATAATCTACAATACCATATATGGACTATGACATCACTTCCTCCTGGACACTGCTTACTTCCGTCTTCTCCGATTTCAAATCATTCCAACCACTTCCTTCGGACTACACAGACTCATTTCTACCCACCCACCATCCCTCAACATAGTTAGTTGTATAACACAACTACCCCTAAAAACATTAACATTATGTTTTCTACATAAGCATGTATATATTCACAAATACATGCCCACTCGTCATAATATTGTATATTCAAATTATAAATTAGATTGAATTTAACAATTAATAAATTCAATATCTCCAGCCACTGCCTTGTATGTCTTTTCGCGGGGTGCATTAGTGAGACGAGCCAGTATTATGTAAAGAGCAGCTCGTAAAACACTTCTTGTTGCTGGTGTATAAACACTGACTGCTCAGCAATCTGGTAGACTAACACATGTCTCTTGTTGGCAGAACGTGGCAGAGGGTCAGAATAAAGAGGTTGCGAAAAGTATAGTAAGTCTTCATGGAGTCGGCATCCTTTCCAAAATATTAGGTCCATGAAAATAATATGATTATACTCCTCAAAACGACTTCAAAGATCACTAAATTACCTTTACCTGTTTCTCTGGTCACAAGATTTAATGAACAGTAGTAGTGTGCATGTGTGTAGACTTTGCTCATGGCAAGGAACTTCTCACAGAGCTTTAGAAGTTGCTCAGATATGAGACCGTACAGCTGGGATGAGCAATTTTTTATAAGTAGAAATTCTAAACATGGATAATATCCTCTTTTATATAGCCCTAAGCCACTGTGTTTTCTGTAGAAATGTATGACTGCCTGCCAATGTCTTAGACACAGAGTGTACATAGCCTTTCTAAAGTAGAGACGAATTTAAACATTTGCTCAAAGTATAGCTTCCCAAGGGGAAACAGTAGAAGTAGATCAGCCGGGGCTCAGCTTCTTACGTTCCCTGTCTGTACATGTCAGGGTGTCCTTGTCTCTACATGTTGTTGCTTGTCAAACAAGGGGAAGATCAGCCCATTCACAGCAGAGAAAGGGAGAAATAAGAAATAGAATGCATTCAAACTGAGATAGCAATATGAAACTGGCTCCTCAAAAAGCCTTTGTTTCTTTTTATTGCTGTTAAATGAATTTTATCATTCCTGGAGTAGTCCTTCTCTTTTGTTTTATTCCAGATGTGAATAGGCTGGGATCTTTTCCTCTTCAACATGAGAATCAATCACTCTCATTGTCTTAATCATTCTCTTAATCAGTCATGACTGGATGATGTCAGAGTGTCCTCCAAGAAACTAATAAACAATAAGATGAGGAAACGTCTCCCACATACCAATCAGAGAGGCTATAGACCCCAGTTGTATATTGCCTGATATTCTCTATACAGGACCTCCTACCCCGTCTACTTCACTAAGTACCATCGATGGCATGTTAGAGGTCAAAGGCTAATGTTCACACATTGCCAACATCTGGCATCCCTAACCATGCCTATAACACTTTTTTCCTGTTCTCTGCAAAGACCCCTCATCTAGCATGAGAAGGTTGCTGAACACCCAGACAGTTGGGGGTAGAATAGGTGATAGAAGCTTGGTAGTCTGAGGACTTACCCTTCATGTGTCAGGCATCCTCTGTTGTCATGTTATGCCCAGTCAATACCTGCACCATATCTTATTTGATAATAGTCATAAGAAATGGTGAGAGTATGGTTGCTGGTAAGTGACTATTGTTATGCAATCAAATTAATAACACTGATATGCCTTTCCTTCCATAGGGAAATCCCTAAACTTACCTATGTCAGTATAACACCAGGACCTCTTCTGCACTGTGAGCAGGCCAGTAGTGATGTGTAGCCCTCTGTAAACAATTAGCGGAGTGTGTGAACAGTGAAGGGTGAGAGATGACACTGGGAATATTGGCTTACAGCAAGACTACAGTCAAGTCTTGCATATAAAGGCATTATCACTGAAGTGTATAAAATGGCTACTATGTACGGCCAGATTTGTCACAATTAAAACTGTGCCCATGCTCAAATGGGACACAGTCATAGTTAGTGCCATATCATTCATTAATTTTACCTACATAATTATGTTCATTAAATCTTAGGGTTTTGATTCTTAAGCTAGTTCTTAGTCCAATTTCCAAGAAAGTCCTGAAATGTATAATGCCATAGTTTAATGATGGAAACAGAAATCCTGTATGATCTAATAAGATATTCTGCACTAACCGAACAATCACGTGCAATGGAAAACTTTTGGTATGCAGTTTACTGTAAACTAATTGTAGCACCAACTATAAAATACAGGCCTCACTCAAAGACTATTTTCACCTCCCACCATCTTTCCCTGGCCCTCACTGGCTGTGAATAGCAGTGTAAACTACTCCATCACCTGAAGGCAAAAAGGACGGCCAGAACTGGGCCGGAAAAAAGGTGAGTACTGTCGCTTTTCTCAATAGGGGTCAAATGCTCATTGCCTTCTCAGTGGGTAAGAAAAAACTAAGCAGGCCTATTATTGTGGATCCCATAGCCTGGTGTGAAGGGGAAGAGTACTCAGTAACATTTTAGATACACACCATCAGCCATTTAATCACCATTGCACAATTATAAAAAGGATTTCACCACAGATGGCTCAGTTACTATCTCTATAGAGTACATAACCTTTGTATTCTCCTCCTGAAAGGTTTTAAAGAAGCACTTGCATTATCAGAATATGACTTAATGTAAAAAAAAATAGACAGCGCCCATTTGCCTTTTGTAAGGCAGCACTGATCATATATTCCTTACCACGACTGTATACATGCATCATGCCATCAAAAGGACATATTGAAAGGCTTAAATAATAGCAAAATAAATTGTGTAAATCTATAGACTCTTCTCTTTAGGCATACAGAGCCAGAGAATGAAGTTAATATAAGACATGGCCTGCCAAATACCAATGCAAAATCATGATAACTTACTAGCAGTGAAATTCCTAGCTTTCGACAGATGCATAAATGTGAGATTTTGGATTTCCAAAAGGCAGGAAATGTATCGAAAATATCCTCTCATTACAGTGATTCTTTCAATATCTGACTATCTCCTCAGTATTTAACATTGAACATTGTGCAGTGCTGCTTAGCAGAGCACATGATACGGAGTGTAGCAGCACAAGATAGGGGTCGCGTAATCAAATTAAAGCTATCAACAACATTATGGATTACCTCAAGTTTGTCAATGTGATCCTTCATTTTCTATCATCAAACCTCTCAACACAATCTCAATTTCCATTAAGAGAGAAGATGTCAGAGCAATACTCAGGGTTTCGCATTTCATCAGGAGGAATTTCAGAAATATACTATTGAATATTTTAACAACACTGTATCAAACATGAACATGTCCTACACATATATATCAGACACAAGTAGCACTGACCAACATGGACAGAGCCAAGCTAACACCAGAACACACGCATTTCTCCCTGATCTCCATGTGTGACTGGGACCACAAACACCCTGTTACTTTGTTACAGGAATTAATTTACTCACAAAAAGTCCAATGAACTGTGGCTCATTTTAAAGGTGTGCATGGAACCGACATGGGTGGATAATAGGTTGATAGATGAGGGGCTAATACATCATGTGAGCAGGTGGACGGAGGGCCTTACAATGGTTACTGTCTCCTGATGACACGTTTCTCTTGAAAGGGCCACTATGACGGTCACGGTTGCTTGTCGCAAATTTTCATATATCTACACCCAAATGAATTGCAAAATCACCGTCCTTTGTATAAGAATATTTAGATATCGGGGCCTCTTGAACATCACATGCAGTGAATGGTTGGGTAACAGAATTCACATATACATGTATCTTCTGCTGGAAATACATGGTTGTATTTCAATAAAATTTAGGCTGTCAGGATATTCTAGGTGTCCACTAATGCATTTACCAGTATTAACTCTTTGTACTTATGAATGCAAAGTAAGGGCTTGTCTTGATGATCAGATAACGTTCAATGTATTGAGATAATTAGTATAACCTTAATCTGTCTGTAAAAACAACATATGGACACATATATACCCTAAAGCAAACAACCCTCACGCCATTAACCATGCAGTTCATTCTCTCCCAACCCTTGCCATGACTTATTGTTTTGACATTCCCCTTTGTGTCCTTGACTATTAGTTTTGGGAATCTTAAGTATTTTTGTCAATTTCTTGTCAGGGACCAGGCCTGCAGGTGGTGGGTGGGGCATTAAGTCTCATTAGTGGGGAGGATGATTTGGGGAAAGGGGCAGGTCAGGTAAGTGGGGTAAGTGGAGCCTGGGTGTGTATGTCAAACACCAGGCTCTGCAGATAGCTAGTATTTAAGGCACCTTAGGGTAGAGGAGCCATTTCAGATTTGGATGTAAGGGATTCCTCATACTGGTGATTAACACTAACTGAATGCTAACAAAGATATAAATAAAAATGGCTATAATGGCAGTTTATATATGACTTATCCTACAGGTGTCCTGGTCTGTATGGTTGTTGCTGTAGACTAAAACTTTATTGTGATTTATTAGGAGAGTTTGGGTGGGTCCCATATGTCACCAGCTGTACTCCAGGTGGTCGGGGGTGAGGGGATACAGTCGCTCATTATTAGCAAACAGTTGCAAGCCATACTCTTAAGTGATTTGATTGCACTTGCCCAGTACATGCAGAATCGAGTCCACTTCAGTTGACAGTAAACCCTTTAAAATTATCCATTTTGAAATTGTTATGCTTCCAGATATTCAGCCGTGTTATATTTGATGATTAATGTGGTAAAGTAAAGAAATTGCCACAACATTCTTTCCAGATGAAGTCCAGAATCCATAAAATTGTCATAAATTCCAAAACAAGAAAATTAATGACCACCAACCATTTTTATGAGGGGAGAAAAAGAACATTGCGGTTTTGCATGACAACATTTTCCAGGTGTAAATCGTCTTGACGGTTGATTAGTTTCTTGTGTAATGAGAAGAAAATGTAAAAAGAAAATCTGTTGTCTCATAAAACGGTCACACTGAAATGCTTTGCATGGACTGCATTTAAGAGAAAATCGGGCTTAAGCAATGAAAAGGATTTGTGTTCTTGCTGGCATAATTATTATGAAGCATTAAACTTTATTCAGTGGACATAATGGATTGAGGTAAAACTGAAAATATCAATCGGATTGTAATTTTTCCATGAAATTATACACATCCTTTTCTCTCCAATACTTTAGTCTTATTACGATACGGATTGTATTTTGTTTTACAGAAGAATGGTTTCATAGAGCAAACCCTGCAATTCAGGTAAATAAATATTTATCCCCAATCCAGAACCATCTGTATTATCTACACCAAATTTCATTGGATTCAATAACAAAGTAAAACCTGATTTTTTAGTTCAATTTTTATAAATAATGCTTCTTTCCAATCCCCACGGAACCTGAGGAGATCCTGTTATATCCAGCAATGACAGGGCACATGTTGGGACTCTACCTATGGGTGTCAATGACCTCTACATCCTGGCTTCTAGCATAATGCCCATGGCCGTGACCTTTGATCCAGCAAATCACCCGGTGATCTTGAGTGACATTAAGGAGCATCATCCACAAGCTGCAGCTCAGTGACTTATAGAAGGGGGATTCCTCAGTGAGGCTGATGGTAAAGGCAAGATTGATAGTGGAGGGAATTTATTGTAGCCTGTAATATACAAACTTGTCATAATGTCATGAATCTGCTTCAAGAAAGGTCTACCATATTGGCCATGTGCATTTGCATTATTCTCAAAACAAAGGCTTAGAGAGCATTAACATGCATCTTCATCCCATGATTTCAATTTCATATTCACTGTAAATTTCATTGCCGCATTTGGTTAGTCCCATATTGTTGTCCCTTGTCCCTTGACTCCTCTGCATTTTGACTGGAAGAGCAGGCGCCCATATTTATGCAATACCACCTCAACAAATAAAGCCAGTTATATGGCTGGACATCACGGACCATTTGTAAAGGATAAGGGTCAACAGGAGATGATGGTCAGTCTGCTGTATGGTCATGACCTTCTGACCCTTGACCTGCACATCAGGGATCTGCTTTACGGTTGATCCAGAATTGCTAAAAGTGTCTACACAGGAATATTTCATACCTTACACTTGTTGTTTTTGTAACAAATAAAAGGAACCTGCTGTTCAAGATCGGAATGGCTCTTCATTTAGACAACTTCGTTACTATGGTCATCATAATTGCCCTTGTATAATTTATGATATACTGGATCACAATTTGATAGTTTTGGATGTATACAGATTAGCATAGATTAACATATTGCGGAATATGGACCGCACACTTTAGGGCGAACATCATAGAGCATTTGCATGCTATGGAGAGAAGAGGACACACATTCAAATGGTGGTATCCATTTCACTGTGTGACGGTACTAGTAGAGAATTCATGAAGCAATTATCTTTCTACTCATCTGACCAATGCCCCCTAATTCTCTCCTCATACATCCATCTCTACACACATAGAAGACATAGTCCAGGACGTGCCCCCTTCATAAGTGACAATAAGTGCCAAGCTCAACGCATCTCACCTTACTACGACTCAGTAGCACTCATACCCATGGCAGTGCTATGGAAACTGCTTGTATTCTTCCAACCCAAGCATTGTGTAGTAAGCAAATATCTTGACCGCTTTCCATGTCCTATTCCAAGATTCCCAAGTGGAGCGGGGGTGTGCCATGACTGTAGTAGTAGGCGGATGGGATTTTAATTTCCCCACTTTATGTGATCCTTTAGTAATCATGTAATGACATCTTATTTTCTTGGAACATACCTGAAAACGTACAAGTTTATCTATAGGTTTCGATTCAAATGTATCAGGACAGTGTCACTGATCTGGGTAGTTCTGTTGAGGTACAGAAAGACATTAAGCAATAGATGAAGAGGAGAGAAGCAGACTGAGGATGCAAGAATGTGAGGTACACATTAGGAAAAGTCAGCGTCATTGTCGCTAAAACTACTCTCACCACTGCCTGACTTTCAGGTGAGAGTGGTTTTAGCGACAATGACGCTGACTTTTCTGGGTATGTAGACGGATAGGAGGCAGGTTTAGATAACCTGTGCTGCATCCTCAAAAAGTTATTTTCATACGGGAATGGAGGTTAATAGTGTAAAGTAGGCTGCAACCTTCACCACCTCCCTTTTGATCTCATAGATGAGGCAATTCAGTTTAGCCCTTAGAGGCCCAGTGGCGTGAAAATGGCGTAAAATGGGGTACTTTGCACCTATCTAAAGTCCTACATGGTTCTATCACATAAATATTGAGTGTATACCACCGGGAGACATACCAATCTCTCCGGGGTGACCTCAGCTTTCAATACTCATGCTTGAATTTGTTATCTGACAGATATTAACAATTATAGAGCAATTAAAGTAGGAAAACAATGATAAAATATCTCCAATTCCAAGATTTCCCACTGGCTGAGGCTGACTATTCTCTCCCTTGATAATTTTATCATTTTTCATCTCAGTTATCATTACAAATATGTAAATTCAATATAAAAAATGTACATCGAACTATATAACTGATCTCAGTAGGTCTTTTATCCTTCCCATGTTGAGGATATAAAACAAGAATTCAAGTGTTGCCATGGCAACATAATAGAAGGTTCTTCTTTGGCTCAAAGTACAGCCAATTTAAGGGAAAGTTTGATATTTTAACAAATGGAACGTTTCTGGTTGCTTTGGTTACCGGAATTATGATTTTTTTCATAAAGAGGTTTAGCATGAGAAAGGTTATTACAACAGCTTTCAGGAAATGTAATATGAACCCTATGTTAGATCAACAAGTTCCATGGTTGCAGATTCACTTATGGTACACTAATTATGCTACAGATTACTTACTTTCGTAAAATAGTTCTGGGCCCCTAAGGGTTAGACATATGACTCATGCTGCATAACACACTCCCTTCAGGGTCATAGAGCTCAGGAAGCTGGCTATTTGATGGCTGCCCTCGTCACCAGTGCGTAACAACATCCCGTTTCAGTGGATACTCACCACTAGGTATAATGTTACCGGAGGGTATTCTGCACTTCTAGCTGCTCCTGTTCATGAATAATAATGTGAGTTTCTCATGATATGAATTATTGAATTCAACTATACTTTGCAAGAGATTTTATATACTTACATGTAGTTTAACTGCAGAATGAGAGTTTACTTTGGATGATAGGCCTACCCCTCCCTCTCACTAGTTTAGGCCTGAATGTGACCCCAGGGTATAATGATCCTGTTGGGAAATACTTTCAATTTCCAAAATAAGACTGGGTTTATGCTGTTCCTGAGTGTGGCATCATATGTGGCACATTGGGGGATACAACCCCCACCGCCTCCAATTCTGACCAATGACAACCTTATAAAGCAGATGATTTGGTTCTTTTCTTAAGCAACTAACCAATGGACCTACCATTTAAATAAGAAGGACACTGAAAGTTTTGAAGCATTAGCATTGACGCCAGAGGGGCGGTCTGTGGTTGACTTCAGGGGTCCTTAACCTCTACACTGCATGAACATTGGCATTTAAGCGACCTTTTATTACTTAAAGTCACCATTTAAGCAGCTTTAAGTTCAGTAAATTCCATGGAAATGTCCCAGAGATTAAGCTGTCCGGTTTTCGCTCAAATGCCGACATACATGCAGTGGTAGTATCTACTCCCCTCCGACACCCACAACCCGCTCCTCCAACGCATTACTTCTGTTTTTACCACCCACTTCTGTTTCCCTCACCACCACACCAATCTCTCACCTTATCCCTGTCCTTTGGATCTCATCTCGGCCCTTGCATCAACTGTCTTGGCAGGTCTATTCCTGCCGAGATCTGTTTCAACCTTACAGATCTCAGTTTGTGCCCAAATGTCATGCTTCAAGATTGTACAACACTAGTCCCCAGGACAAAAAATTCTGAAGTTGGAGCTTTATAGCATGTGACCAGGGAAGGTAGTACACTAGCCAACCGATTTCATGCGATAGGAAACCTACCATTGTCAGCAAAGTTCTGGCTTACCATTTACTGCAAACTGCATACAGTTTACTGCAAACTAACTGTAGCACCACCTTTATATTGCAGGCATTACTCATGGACTACTTTACCTCCCACCATCCTTCCCTGGCCATCACCGACTGTGTAAACTACTCAATCACATCAGGAGGAAATAGGAGGGATAAGAACTGGGGAAATAAAAACTAAATGTAGGACAAGATATTCATCTTAAGTGAACTGCCTTTGTAATTCAATAGGGGTCAAAGACTCCTTGCGTTTACGATGGATAAGAAAAACTGATCAGAATCATAATTGAGAATCCTGTCGTGTGTTCTAAAGGGGGACAGTGCCCAGGGGTGTTATAGATACACACTTAACACCTTATCAGTATGTTGTGCCTAATGAGACAGATAATTTTATAAGATGATTGTCACCAAAATGCCTGAATCATCAACTCCAGCAGATGAATGATTGTATTATGATCGCTAAAAGATTTGAACAAGCCATTTTCGTATTTGAATTTGAGTTATTGCAATAAAATGAGACAGACCCTCTGAGCCCAGAAGTTTATATTGTTAGTAACCGGCCTTGACGGCTATTCACCTGTAATTCCATCTGAAATGACCCAACATACATTCCAGCACTGTAAAATGACCTCACCCTTTCTCGATTCAATCAAACATAAACGTCTTCTAAAGCAAGTGACGTTTTGATGGCTAGTTCCTCTAGGTCTAAATGCAGCTTTAACCACGACTCTCGAAGCAAGGATCACTTGTCCCAAAATTAGATGAGGAGAGGGAGAGGGCACAGTGCTATACACAATGTGTTCTACAAAATATCTTTATAAAGGTTGCGAGGCCCATTATTCATGAACCACAAATGCAGATTTCCACCAGGGCTTCACAAATGCATCATGCCAACATACCGACACAGTGCACCTTCATTGAGAAATATGATGATGGTTCAGCATTGAGATTCCTAAAGTTATTCATAAAATGTAAAATTAAAAAGTAAAAAGGTTTAAAGGCAGGAAATGTATGTATGAGACATGTCTGTCAAATTCCATCGCCTCAAAATAATAACTCTCAGTACGGTGATTGCTGTCTTATCACTTTTCTACATGGGAAATTATGTCCTTGCCACATAATACTTTAGGATTGTCGTAGCACCAGATAGGGGTTTTGTTTTTGAATGAAAGCCATCAACAACATTATGGATTACCTCAAGAATCCTTCACTTTCCGTAATCAAACATCTCAATGACAAACCAAATCTCCAACAAGGAGGAGGATTTCAAAGTAACTCTCAGAGTGCCTGTGGCAATGATTGATGACTTTTCAAGGAAGGTGTAACGGATCCTGTAATTTTCCCGCAGTCAATGTGGCATTTAATCAGGAGGGATTTCAGGAATATGTAATTCATTATTTTACATATTCACGTAAATCCTTTGCTAGGAGTTTTGTACAAAAACATGCAAAAAACGTTCAAAACGTTACTTTGCTGCGTTGACTCATTTACTATTTGTAATAATGGCATTACAGCTCACATTAGTCATAACATTGATTTTCCTGGCTTATATACAATAGTAAACATAGATGTTTTCTGACCATGCGCATCTCTTGAAAGGGCTGTACTGATTGTTTATATCCTTATTCAATATGTACAAGCTAAGCAGACCCTTAGGCATGCTAGTGATGACTATTTGAGTGATGAGAACATATTCAGTCTTAAATCTGTAATTTACGTTTCGTCAAGGTCTTCGTATCTTTAATACTATTGGGTACAATTCAGTAAGCTGTGAGAAAGGTTGGTCCTAGCAGTTTGATGATCCAAACGTCAACCTCTCACTACTCTCAATATGATTTGTTGCCTTGACATTTCTCTTTGTGTTCTTGCCCAATATTTTTCGGAATCTTTAGTATTTTTGTCCATGTTTTGTCAAAGAGAGCGAGAGAGAGAGCCAGGTGTTGAATGGACCAATAAGTCTTATTACTGGAGAGGGCAATGTGGGAAAAGGGCAGGTCAGCAGGTAAGTGGGGTTCGGAAACCTAGGAGTGTGTGTGTGTTAAACTCTGCTGGTCTGCTGATAGGTAGTATAAGAGACTGCAGGATGGAGGAGCCATTTTAGAGTTGTATACATTTAGGGGATCTTCCACGCTGGCAATTAACAGCCACTAAAATCACAAGATATCTCATCATTGTTACAATGGACTGCGGCCAGTCATATAGCAAGCATCTGTATGCTATGACACTCTTTTATATATCAGTAGATATCCATGATGTATGATACCATTACTTCATGGAAGCTCAAGAGGACAGTCATGAAACAACATAGCACATTGCCACTTTTGCCATTTCTTGTGAACTGGTCCCATATCACACACATTACTATGTGTGGAATCAGTTCTAGCCAGAAATATTCTATAGCTCTAACACTTGTTCTGTCTAATATATCACAGTGTAGCCCGCCATAAGTCTAACTAGGGAATAAGTTCAATAGCTTAGTTTACCATATCATGTACAACAGGATACCTCCATATTGATATAGGTATCCACAATAGGACCCTTTCATGTGCTCTCTCTCTCTCTCTCTCTCTCTCTCTCTCTCTCTCTCTCTCTCTCTCTCTCTCTCTCTCTCTCTCTCTCTCTCTCTCTCTCTCTCTCTCTCTCTCTCTCTCTCTCTCTCTCTTTCTCTCTCTGACTACTGCCTGAGCCCCTACTGGCTCCTCCTTAGAATACAACATGTCTGAGTATTGCCCCACTCCATGGCCACATTTATTGTTATGCCACCACCTGCGGAAACTAAGTAACAAAGATACAACCTTGGCGTGCCATGTATGTAGGAGTGGCCTGCCTGTGAATGGAACATGCTCGGTGATTATGCCGTTTAAAGGCACCTGGTTGTCGGCCTCCCTCACCCTCAATCTGTACTTAATCTCACTTAGGCCGTAAACTGTAGTAATTAAAGGGGTTTCTCATTGAAAATTTATTTTTGCACCCTCGTTCTTATTTGTGTTATTTGTCATCCCCTTATTCAGCACACAAATCTACCCTAATTGTGTAATAAGGACAATTTCATACGTTTACCTTCAAATAGGATATTCAAAATTAAACCCTTTGTTCACAATACTACTTTAGGTAAAAAAAAAGGACGATCGGTTTATAGGGACGTAGACTAGGGATGATGTAGCACAAGTGCATTAGTCTTTCTACATAATCAATAATAACACTATAAATGCACAAAATTAAGCAATGCATACCCTTATATTTTCTCCAGAAACTGTAATGCTTGACTGCATTAGTCCAGTATGCGTAGACATGTTTTCCTTTAATCGAGAATATTGTCTTTAGAGCAATCCATTTCTAAAATCGTTCAAGGAAAAGGTTAAGCCTCCAGATATTCAACCGTGTTAAATTTGACAGTAATTAGATCAAGTTAAAAATTGACAGAACATTCTTTCCAAATGAAGTCCAGAACCTATCAAATCGTCATAAATTTAAACCAAGAAAATTGATGATGATTACCCATATTTATGAGAGAAGAGGATGGACATGGCAGCTTTGCATCAGGACATTTTGTCAGGTGTAAATCGTGTCTCAGATAGATTAATATCTTTCATAAAAAAGGGAAATGTAATAAGAAAATTAAATGGTTTCCATCTGCTACATTTGAGTAACTGAAAGCATCATGTTTAATTATTGAAAAGCATTTGTGGTTTTGCTGGCATCTTACAAAGTTTTTGTGGTCATATAAGTTGGTGAACATAATGGAATGGGTCTAAAATGAAAGAGATCTAGCAGCTGGTAGCTTGCCTATGAAATCATGCACATGTTCACTTCCTACAATCCTGATTATTTCCTGTTTTAACAGAAGGTTGATTTCATAGGGCATTAGAGCAACTCAGATTGATGTAAACTTGTGTATCAATCTTCACTGTACAACCATCCATTTCGTTCACACTCCCTGGTTAACATTGGATTTACAAATGATAATACACAATTCAATATTCAGGAGAAAAATTTCTCAATTTTCTATATTTTCCTACAAGCTCATGTGGACAGGAGGGTCGGGGAAGCTGTTCACACATCTGTTTCATGACTTCTGGTTCCTCCTACCGCTGCACATGTCCCACATATGGGTCTCTAGTCTTGGGTGAGGACAGAAGGACTGGTGTAGGTGAGTACTGGAGTGGTACCACTGATATGCAAGGTCACATGAAGGACTGACTAAGCATTATGGAATGTGCAAGACATTGATTTGATTTCTCAGATGTTGGAGAAGTTGAGGTAGAATATTTATACCTTCTCTCTAGGCTTTCTAGAGAGATTTAAGAACTGATAAGTATGTGTGTTATGTTCTAAGAGAATCAGATATTTTTACTGTAAAATAGTATACTGTCTGGTTTGCTTTATAAATTCTGCAACATATAATATATGTCTGTTTAAGATTATCCTCAATGAGGCATACATTGTTTTAGTCGCGTTAATCCTTGATGACCCCTTAAGTTGAAAATCATTTCTTTTAGACATACTCCTTCTTCATTAATGACTTATTGTTCCATCATACCTGGCCACCAGCATACCCTTTCCTACTGATTTACCTTTCATAATGGTATCATCTTTCTTTGTTTTTCGACCACTGAAATTGGATTGCTACCACAGATATTTAAGAGCATCTATCACTTTCCAGCTTCCACAGTGAAGATATGTATGCATTCGAGTAAAGTTCAATTGGACCTGTAGCCCCAGGGTTCTGCTTAGCAGAACCCCCACGTACCTTGTAATTCCCTTTTTTGCATACACCTCTGGAGCCAGGGACTTATTACAGTGATCAATCTTAATCCTATCCTCCTCCATTCTCTCAGTCCCCTACACATGGGGAATAAGTCTAGGGGTGGTCAGTCAGACATGTAAGCTGGCCGGGTAGGTAGTAGACCATTGATACAACAAAGGAATTCAAATTTTGAAATGACCATTGGTAGGCATTGACTTTGTACTCACGTGTACACATGTCATACCCGGAGGCAGCACTTGAAAGGTATTGGTGTGCTCTTGAACTGATAGCTAGGAACATACGTTATGAGAGTAGATTCTAGTACTGCAACCTTGATGGTTCTGCAACGCTTGACCTACACAGCTACAAAATGTAGTATAGTCGATTTTGATGTAAAATCACCCCTTGAGATGTATTTTAGTCTTGTAACTCTTTAAAAAGAAAAAAAAGGGTCCTACCTACAGGGCCTACTTCCTTGCATACGCATTTTATACCGAATTTCAACTCGTCTCCATAATTTTCCTATGGTTGCCTCTACAGAGTAATGACTCTCCGGTCAATGCCCAGTAAAAGAGGACATCTTTTCTCACGTTTAAAAGCCAGGAGTGGCTCACCGCCCTCACCATGGAAACCGGGGCAGTATACCTGCATCAATCACACAGCGAATAGTGCATCGGCCACGTTACATATGCATATGATAATATAAAACACATTACGATTAAGTTAAAAACATTGAGATTGATGGTTGCAATAAGCCCTCAAGATTTATTTTCCAACTAGAAGGTCTAAACAAGAATATACTTATATCCAGTTTGATAACCTTAAAATTCACTACACAAAAACTATACGACCTGTTTTATTTAATTTTTCATTTCATTTCTGTTTAATCTTATTTCATCTATTTATAATGTATATAAATATACATAATGTATAATACATAAATGTATATAATATTCAATGTATGTAACATCCTATATCCTGGCTTGATGAAGATGCCTGATATCAATGTTGTCAAAAGGGTTTTAAAAAAGGGAAAAAAATAGGCTAGAGCTAGTCTTAATCCTCCAATATACGCATTATGTTGTTTCAAGCATTGAACTAATAAAAAAAAATCAGAGATAAGCATCCAGAGTTCAGACACAATGTCACCCTTGTAATCCATCTAGTGCTGATCCCCTGTGTTGAACCATTCACACCAAGATAACATTGAACATGGATCATGAAGGTTAACAAGTCTCGAAAAAAATGAGTCTTGGCAAATAATATGATACTCCCCCTGATACTTATCCTCCTAGTACATGTTGAGGGATCGTATGATGTGAAAGTAAAAGCTATGAGTAGGAGGTCTCGGATTTTATATGGTCGGTAAGATGGCTCATCGCCTGGGACCACATGTGAAGGACAAAGGTCAAAAGGAGGAGGTGGTCAGTCTGCTCTACGCTCATCACCTTCTGACCTTTGACCTATACATCAGGGAGCTTCTTCGCTGTACATTGCTCCATGAGTGGTCAGCATGGCACCATGCTCCATGATTCTATAGATGATCAAGAATTATTGAAAATAGGGACAGGAAATTCCATAACCAGCAACAGGAAATTCTCAAACCTTACACTAGTATTGTTCCTTTTGCAACAAAGATCTCTGTCAATTTAGAATAAACCCTGGTGTACAAAATCCGAATGAATTCTCCTGTGTTTAAAGCTCAATTGATTATATTGATTATCATGTAGTGAGACATGTATTAAGATGCCTGCTGAATATTCAAGGCACACTTAAGGAGAAATATTATGGAGCAATTGAAGGTTACAGATAGAATGGGACACACATCTTTTTGGTTGTGTCTATTTCTCTGTGAGGCAGCACCTCCATTTCTACAGGCTCTGGACTAGTCAGAGGAGACCTCAATAAGCCACAATCAGTGTCGTGCTCCACACGTCTAACTTTACTACTGCTCAGTAACCATCACAATACTCTCTCCTCTCTGCAACAGCTATTAAAACTGTCCCTTCCTACCCTCAGCTACACCCATCCACCTTGTCCTGTCATCCTCTCCATCCCTATTGTATACCTGTCATTTGCACCTGACGCTGGCTCACTAGAAATTATATACACAACACTATGCCCTACCTATTATATGAAGGGGTCAAACATGATGAGCACCATTATAGCAGTAGGCAGATGAGATTTCAATTTGCATATTCAATGTGATCTCTTAGTAATCCCGTAAGGAACAGATGTCCTGCTTCCTGGAACAAGTGCAGCCACCTGAATATGCCAGAATTATCTATAAATCTCCAGGGAATTCAGCTTTAGGTAATACCAGGATAAGCGTCAAGGAGACAAGGAGACAGATTTAGGGATACAAGAAAGTTAGGGAGGTAGGTAGGTAGGTAGGAGGCCAGCAGAAATTTCAGCTTCAAATTAATTAGTAGGGAGATGATTGTGCAACCCGCACCATCTCCCTTTTGATCTTATAGATGAGGCAATTACAGGTTGGCCATATGACTCAAGCTGCATAGCACACACCCTACACGGTTATGCAGTTTAGGAAGCAGATTACTTGATGGCTTGTCACCAGTACATAAAAGTATTGCTATTTTGTTGACCGTCACCGTTGGGGTAATGTCACAAAGCTGATAAACAAAAAGAACAATCTCCTCCTGCTCATGAATAAAAGCTGAGGTATGCTTATCATGGTGTGCATTGTTAAACAAAGCTACACTTTGTGATTAATTGACATTATTTCTAATCTTAGTTCGGTTTGGGTGTTGATCCTAAAGAGAGATAAGTGCATGGAGCATGACAGTATTATATATGACACTTCATGTTCTATACAAAATCATGCCTCACAGACATAATGTGACCCTAGGGTATATAGTGACCCCTTTAATGACCCCGTCTCAATCCCATAACAGAGACTACGGTTATGATGTTATACGTGTGACAGCATCGGTAGCAGATGGGGGGACACAGCCCCACCCCAATTTTGGTCAATCACGTCAAGCCTAAATAGGTGAAAAATAATCAGAAAACCCCCACCTCCCCTTCTATAGCCCCTTCTACTTGAGTCCCATCTCCCTCCCTTACTGTGAAATAGCTTTGCTAAAGCAGGCTGAGGCAAGGCCTTGGATTCACTCCTCCTCCCTGGCCCCGGTTCCGAGGATAATGACCCCAAGGCATAATATCCCCCCAGGGAAAACCCAGTACCTTGGGGGCCTCTTTAGTCAACCATAATAGGTACTAGGGTTAAGCTGTGCCCGTGTAATTGAGTGTGGGATTATTGAGGTGAGCTGATCTCCAGTATGAGGTTAACTCGACCTGCCTTTACATGCTTATTACCAGGGGATACCGGGCGATACTGTAAATGAAGATATTTTCGCATGTATACATTTTCACAAATTTACTAAAAGGGACATTTTCGCTAATATTAGAAGTCATGTATTTACGAGATTTGACTATTTAATTCATTACTGAGTAAATATTCATATGCACATATATTCGCGCACTTTTTCATTTTCGCGAAAATATGTACAGCTCGAAATAATCTACATTTACAGTAGTCTAATCTACTCTACCATGTTAAATGTAGATTTATTAGGGTGCTGTACCTTTGCTGTCAAAAAGTTTGAGGGGATTCTATTCTAGTACACCTTAAAAGACATGGGCTTTTAGAACTTTACTTCTAGACTATGTGGGAGTGCAGAGGCAAGCTTCTACCTAGGACCACCCTAAGATCCCTAACCAATGGATACCCGTCTCACGGCGCTCAGCACTGCGGGTATGGTACGATGTCAATATCATAGATGGCGCTGCGAGCGGCGGCATTCGTCACTTCCGGTTGGCGCCGGCTGCATTGTTTATCAACAGGGAGGAAACTTGGGACGTGTCTGCTTTCCCACGGTTTTACAAGACAATTTGGGCAGGTATGTTGAACATAGACATGGTCATATCATCAAAAGTGTATGTTTTAACGAAATAGACCCAATTATTTAGTTGACATACGGATTTGACACAACAAACAGGACTTTGCCTTGGCTTTCCTAGTAGATAGACTACGCTGGACGCTCGTCAGGCCTGGCCATAGCCGTCCCGGTGATGAACAACATGTTTTAAAACAATGGTTTCTCAGTTAATAAGCGTCCCACATGCATAAATAAGTATTTGCCAGAAACCTCTTTGTCTATTACATCCATTTATGTCGCTGAAAGTTGTATAGCAAGCCTTTCACCCTGTTAAATCTTGACTAGAACACGGCATCACGGAGCGTTTTCCGCTCCGTGATGCCGTGTTCTAGTCAAGATTGCCCTCTCCGGTGACGTGACTAAATCCCCCCCCCCCCCCCGAGATGTGTCAAATTTTCCCATGGGGGTCGAACTTTTAAAATGGCCCTAGACCCCTGAATTCGACATGGCGACCTGGCCATATGCTTAATTCCCAAACTAGGCCATTTTTAGTGTATGTTCTGACTGACCAGGAGAATGAAAGCGGGAATGAAAGTCAGAGTTTAGGGAGTGCTCATTTTTTAACAACAGGGGGGGGGTGGTGATTTTTCGCGCGTAGCCCTAGAGGGGTCGAAATTTCCCCCCACCCCCCGCAGGCCGAAAATCGCGCGCGTTCACGCCCCTTTGTAGCATGGTAACGCGCGGGCTTTTTCCCTCAAAACAGGTTGAATTTTTTTGACCCCCCCCCCGGTCAAGGGGTCCAAATTTTTTACCCCCCTCTAAATCCACCACCCCCCCCTGTTGTTAAAAAATGAGCACTCCCTTACTGTCCAAGCTTTTTTTGAAAAGCGATGAGATTTTTTTTCATTATTCATTATTTGTCCCAACGGGGCCGTCCATTAATTACATAGCCTCATAGGCATGGGGGGGGGGGGGGGGTCAAATGCGTACAGGTACTAACAGGGGGGGGGGGTAATTGTTTATGATCATTTTTCATTGTTCTGGTCTTTTAGGAAGAGAATGTGTAGGGCCTACACAACTTTGTGGGTGTACACAAAATACTGGGGGATTGGTTCACAATTGACTATACTATCTGTCCACATTAAGAATCACTTGTTCATGTTCATCGACATATCGATTTTTAATTAGAAAACATGACCCATGACGGCCATGTCACTATCTATCATATTCCTGGTATCATAAGCTTTAATTTGATACCAAATATGTCCACATTCATAAGTTTCGATCATGGTTCATTTATTCCAAAAAAGGAAAACAAAAA
Source organism: Harmothoe impar (assembly GCA_947462335.1). NCBI lineage: Eukaryota > Metazoa > Annelida > Polychaeta > Phyllodocida > Polynoidae > Harmothoe > Harmothoe impar. The sequence continues at coordinate 59,837,108 of OX381712.1, read as the reverse complement.
GAAAAAATTTAAATATTGAAATCTTTTTCAAATAATGAGATTTCCATGCGGCCCCTTTAAAGGCGCACTGAACCCAGGACCTAACCCTGCCGAGTTTTGTACGCAAATGACATTGCGGGTTCAGTGCGGGTTCAAAGGCATGCAGGCGGTGGACGGTAAACTCTCACTTTCGTTCTCATGACCCTCATATGTTGGTCCCCAGAGAGCAGTATGGCCGTTCCCAGAATCCCCACTGTGAAATGTGATTTAGCCATCTTCCCATGATCACAGATCAAAACTATCAACATATTCTTGATTGGCATGCATTTCTTCATATGTAAACGTATTAGTTTGTTTCTGGGAATTGTATTAGCCCCCCTACAAGCCAGGGTTATTAGGCAACCTAGTTTTCAGTGTCCACGGAAATAGGAAATTATGTGAAAATTAAGGTTTTCATAATTCTATATGCTCCATAGGGCGCATCTGGAGTGGTATAAATGCACCATTTCAGATTCTAACTTTGTATTGTGCACCGCGCGGTCCTGTCAAAACCATGTGTATAAGGCTGTGTCTCACGACCTTGGGCCAATGTTTTTGTCTCTTACTGGGTGCCGTCTCTGACCGGGTGCCATCTCTGACCGGCTTGGCTTGGTAAGGTCAAAATACCAACAGCAGGAGGCTAATTGTAATTATAATTATATAACAATCGCCATAACGTTTTTACAAATCCTTATATATATTAGTATAATTCTTTTTAAAACACCTGTTTTCTGACACCTGGTCAGAGACGGCACCCGGTCAGAGCTGGCACCCGGTCAGAGACGGCACCCGATCAGAGACAAAAACATTGGCTCAAGGTCGTGAGACAAAGCCATAAGGCCACCAATAAAAAGAATTCCGTTTCCGGTCCACGGGCCGGGTGAGTTTTTTTTTCAAGGCCACCCGGCTGGCAATTAAAAGATTTTTTTCTTTGAGAAGGTCCAGCAGGTAGCCAACTTTTTTGGCAAAGAATTTAAAATAGAGAACCCTACCATGCAGCAATAACTTCAATATGTTATGGCCTATGCAATAATAGGTTCCTATTTTAAGAAAATGTCACTTTATCTAAATATCTAGTATTGCTACCTTCCAGTCTCTAACAATGACAGGGTGGGCTGTACGACCTCAGTAGTAGAGCACTTGTCCTATATCTGACTGCTGAGCGGGCTCTTATCTCAGCCTAGATAAGATAAAGCTCCATGCCTCAAACGTGCCACAGTGATACAACTGGGTGGTTTGTTGTCACTTAAAATTTATTCTGTGTACCATGGGTAGACCCCCCCCCCACCTGCATGGTGCTTTAATATTCGTCATGATGCATGTATGCAGCCCAGGAAATGATTGATAGATACACTCCAAAAGATCAGTCTCTTACATCAATACAGTGCATTATTCTAGCTTAACGACAATCAATTCATGGCCTGTGCTTTGGCGGGAGGGGGGGGGGGGGCGGTCTCAGAGTGTGACATACAATACTACGGGTATGGGTGAAAGCTTGACAAGGGGGGGGGGGCGTAATATGTTGACTGCCCCATGTATACTTTTTTTTTTTGGATGGCCTAAGGTTCAGTCCTGATAATTTCAAATGAATACCGTATTGAACACAATAAGCGCCCTATTATTTTAATTTATTTTACGTTCATTTTGATACTTAAGAGTTCAACTGTTGGTCAACTTTTCTATTTAAGGAAAAAATGCCGCCACCTCTGTACACGCCAGAAACCCCTTCTGCAACAGCACACTCTGTTGCAGCACAGGTGTCTACTTCTGCAGCAAGTCCCTACTCAGCAGAGAAGCCTTCATTCTTACCGGCTATGTGTTCAGGTGTGTGTTTATTTTTAATTTAGCCTTTTTCTAGTCTAAAAGGGGTGGGAGGCTCACTATGTTTCACTTAGATAAAATTTCAAACACAATTTACTACACAGGGTCACCAGCAGCAACACCCACACCGGCACTAACACTGGATCAGCTGTTCAAGGAACTTCAGGTGAGGCCAAACTATGCTTAAATTGCAATTACTTACCACAAGTCTCAATGACTCCGCGTAACAATGGTGCAACAACAGCTGCGAACTCGACACATAGACCTGTAAAACCTTTTTCAGCAATTCACTGAGTGGTAGTGGTACTGGATCAGGATTTTCCATAAGTAACATGTTGATGAGGCTTCAACATTTTGTATCACACACAGGGTCAATCCATTAGCCCGACGCAACCCCAGCCGCCTCCACAGGACAAGCAGCAACCTCCTCATGGAATGATGAGTCTTCTAAGGCCAGCGGTAGGTTACAAGTACTATAATCTGACAAAATCCCTTTAACACTTTAAGGATGGCATCATGCCTCAATGCATAATGCCCTTGGTCGTCATGATGCATGAATTGAATGCAGCCCTGGCGAGTAACTCACCAGTTCTGCATTCAAGCATCATTCCGACCCTATTGGATCGAGACACTCCCGAAGGGTCGGCATGATGCACCAATGCAGCGCCGGCGAGTTACCAGCCGGGACGGCATTGGTGCATCACGACGACATGTCATATTTTAGTGACATCCGTCCTTAAAGAGTTAAGAAGGCACCCTTCAAAATTTCCCTAAAGTTCAGTCAATGTATGAATATGTTTACTAAAGAAACAATAGGGATTGTACCCCTGGGGATTTTCACTTAAAGATTTGTTACTTTTATGCTTTGGGATATGCTTTTGGATAAAGAATTAACATCTGCAGCAGGTTTTGCCGGGTGCCCAAATGAGACCCCGCGTGCCCCAGCCGGGTGTCCAGCCGAGACTCCACGTGCCCCAGCCGGGTGCCCAGCCGAGACTCCGCATGCCCCAGCCGAGACTCCAGCCGCCTCCACAGCACAACCAGCACCCTCCTCATCGAATGATGAGTCTTCTAAGGCCAGCGGTAGGTTACAAGCACTATAATCTGACAAAATCCCTTTAAGAAGGCACCCCTTTTTCAAAATTTCCCTACAGTTCAGTCTGGTCATGGTATGAATATGGTTACTAAAGAAACAATAGGGATTGTACCAATTTCCACTTAAACTTTTATGCTTTTGGATATCTTCCATGTTACATCCCAACAATAAATTAACATCTACAACAGGTTTTGCAGCTGGGTGCCCAACCGAGAACCCGCATGCCCCAGCCAGGTGCCCAACCGAGACCACACATGCCCCAGCCGAGACCCCAGGTACGAGCCCAGGTGATGCAACAGCAGCGCCCCCAGATACGAGCCCAGGTGGTGCAACAGCAACAGCAGCGCCCCCAGGTACGAGCCCAGGTGGTACAACAGCAGCGCCCCCAGGTACGAGCCCAGGTGATGCAACAGCAGCGCCCCCAGGTACGAGCCCAGGTGGTGCAACAGCAACAGCAGCGCCCCCAGGTACGAGCCCAGGTGGTGCAACAGCAGCGCCCCCAGGTACGAGCCCAGGTGGTGCAACAGCAGCGCCCCCAGGTACGAGCCCAGGTGGTGCAACAGCAGCGCCCCCAGGTACGAACCCAGGTGGTGCAACAGCAGCGCCCCCAGGTACGAGCCCAGGTGGTGCAACAGCAGCGCCCCCAGGTACGAGCCCAGGTGGTGCAACAGCAGCGCCCCCAGGTACGAGCCCAGGTGGTACAACAGCAGCATCCCAAGGTACAACACGAGGTACGGCCCCAGGCGGTGCAGCAGCAACCTTCACTTCCAATGCGTAGTCTGCTACGGCCACAGGTAGGAAAGAAGAACAATTATTGTGGCATGTTGCATCCCTGCGTGAGGCTAACCGATACAGAAATAGGGTAGTTGAACTCACCATATGAGATTTCTCAGAGTTATAGATATTCCTCCAGCATGTTAACATTAAACAATCAAATCATTATGTATGTGTGTACCAGGAGAAGCCTAGGCATTTAATTAACCTATCAATAGCAAGCTTTGGTTCCTTCAATACTGTTTTAGTTGTTTCTGTGGCCCCATCCAAATGTGACTTCAATATCTAGTGGCCATTATTCTCTTGCTATGTTGATATGTTCATGGTCTGCCCCAACAGCAACCCCTAGAGCAGATTCAGCAACCTCCAGAGGACATGAGGAACGGTGAAGATTGTGTCGATTCCGTTGACTCAATATTCAAGGTAACAATTCCTTACCACAATTCTGCGCTTCAAACAGAACTACCATAGTATTGAAATATTTACCCTGTTCTGGCCTGAAGATTGAGATGAGTAGCTACATGCTAGTTTTGCAATTTCTAAATCTGACAAATATTATTGAATCCATTTAGTTCCACCTTATCGTAAAGCAAACCACCTGGTGAATGCCTAGTGATGGTTAAGGGAGGCTGGCACGGGCCATAGCAAAGATGGGTACCAGCTCCATAGAAGCGCAGCAATACACACGGGAACAAGCAGACCATTAGCGGCGACCTTAGCGGTGCTAGGCCCCCTTTGAGTTACCATAATTCTCTTGAAATTGCTCACCATAGGACATCGAGGAGACCTGGGGTGATGCGGATTGGGATTGGTCACCAGAACCCGAGCTAAAGAAGGAACCTGTGAGTACATTTTTGAACTGTTTCCAATGCTTTTCACTTTAACTGTGACTACTCAGTGACGAAGCCAGCAGTACATCCAACTGTAATAAATAGACAGAGCTGCACGCTAAAGTGACCGAGTCACTGGTTACTGCACGAGCAGTGCTTGGTCAGTATTGCACGCTGGCCGTAGGCCTAGTGCAATACTGACCAAGCACTGCAAGTGCAGTAACCAGTGAAGAGGTCACTTTTAAGTGACGCTCTGTATTTATTTCAGGGTATATCAATGTAAAATAGATATGTAGTCCATGTTTCTTTACTTCCACGATGTTTGCTTACTTCCGCGGTGTTTGTTTACGTCCGTCAGCCGCCATTTTGAATTTCGCACAGGTCACGTGACCCTCAGTAACGTAGAGACCCCATGGCGACCCCATAGTGACCCCATAGCGACCCCCCACGCCCCTTGGGAACGTGAAATACGGCCACAGCGTGCAATACGACCTAGGCTTATTGCACATTGTCCCAGGGAACGGCCCTCCCATTGCTTTAACCTTGTTGTCCCGTATTCACCATGAAATAATGCATTGAATCATGAGATCTGTATTCCTTTTTTGCATGTATTCATACTTGTACTCATAATCTTATTGTTTCAGGTGCGCCTAACAACAGAGGTGTTAACGGCAGTAAGGGGCAGCATAACGGGTGGAGTTTCCCCACTCGGCCTCAAAAAGCAGCTCTGCAACATTCCAGGTATGTCAATTTACTCCTTGCTCGTCAAGAACTTTCCAATCAATGCTTTTAAACCTTTACCATATGGACCAGTTTGATGAAACATATCGTAAAACCTTGGTTATAAGCTAAATTTTATTTGGCCTTTTTATTTGCAATAACACACATTTTAACCCCCAAACTGTCATTCAGCTTGTATGCAAGGTTTTGATATATATAGGAATACAGTGAAAATAAATTTCAATCACTTTTATTATAAGCTGATTTTTTCATTTCATATACCTGACATAACATTGATTTTGCCTTTCTGTCTACTTAGTTGCATCCATGGTCAGATCTCTAACCAAGTTGCATTGTGCCTATGAATTACTGTTGCACTACCTATCTTGAGTTTACTCAGTAACTAACAGAAATAATATTATATTGTTTACTACTTGTGAGGCTTGAAATGAATGTTTGGATGCAGGTGACCGAGGCACTGGTGTGTCCAAGCACTACATTCTTTCTGACACAGGTGGATTAGATCTTCCCACTCCCTCGCAATGCATGTTTGAACTTGTTTTCAGATGAACTCCTGCACTCGGAACTAAGTTTCCTTGAGAAACTGCTACCTGAAGCTAGCACACCTGGGGCCCTGGACAAATCTTGGACAAAATTTAACAACTGCTTTCCCCGTTCTTCTGACACTTTTATTTCTCCTTACTTTTTCTTTGTTTGTGTCAAAGCAATGCAACAGCTGCATCTTCGTTGCCGTTCAGTTAAAGAGACTCAGTTCGTTAATGAGTCAATTTCAAGTATTGAAGAGGACATTATTTACCATATTGGCGGTTTTGTTGTACACAAGTTGAAGTCTGATTACGCAAAATTCCCTGAATTGTCTCATCTTATTCCTCACTTTACTTCAACATCGAATGCCAGGGCCAGGTTCACTACGGCTATAAACCGGGGAGGTTTGACATTCATCACAGATGAGATGTTTGCTTTCTTTTTGTTGCTGGAGGGCCACTTTCGGCACCTCTGCAATTTGGACATCACGAGGCTGGACAGGAATGCCTACTTCCACCTGGTGATGAGTAGTGAACCTGTCACAACACAGTTCGCGGAAGTTGTGCGTGGGTTTGGATTTGATTCTGTTTTGACCCATATTATCCACATTTTCTTCAAGACCAGGGCACATGGCAGGTGTCGTCAACTTATGGAAAAAGTAAGGGAATATGCAAAGTGTTCAAAGAGCAAGGCACTACGTAAGAGCCTAGGAGCACTGTAGGTAAATGTGTCTCTATGTATGTTGTCATGGGAGGTCATAGGTAATCAGCTCATAATGCATTTTCTTCAGACAATCTAACTGCAAAGTAGGACCTAGACCATTACTGCTTCTTTCATACAATAACATTTCCATTTCTGCATTAGTCTCCTGCACTGTGCTTCCTTATAAAATATCCATCCTGTAACATTTACTGACCACTGCACTAGACAGTAGAGTGTGTGCATCATCAGAGGAAATACAAAAAAGGAATCATTGGTTGGCCCATGTGGAATTAAAATATTGATAATTCGTAAATAAAAACCAGTGAACTGTGGTGCCCTACAGTTGAAAAGGTAACTGCAATAACATTTTACACTCTATTCTGATGCGCTATATGGAAGTATGGACATAACTCTATCCTTGTCAGTTATGGTGGTCACACCTACGCCATGTATCATAACATATTAAGGTGGCAACATGTACTATGCAGTCACAATGTAAATAATAATTGTAAACACTTTGTCAATGTTGTGACTGTGTGCCATAGGAGTCCAACATATTTTTATTGGGCTCCAATAGTCATGAGTTGTATCTTATGAGAGTGCTCCCCCAAGGTCATATCAAAGTTGATAAAATTAAGTTTCTGCGAGTAAAAAGTTAATTATATCTGAGATGTTATCTCATGGCTTCACTTGCATGCATAGCCATGAAGTCCAAAGTGTGTTTGTGATGCGAAATGTCTGCAAAATGAGCCCGCCTGAGGCTAAATAAAATATCATTGCTCGATGAAGATGTTATTCAGTGTTTGTAATCACTCATAACAATGTTGTATACTTCATAAGCATTAATGCCTAATCGATATTTCACACCAAAATTACTTCCCAAAACTTGAATCGTCCCTGGCTGAGTGAGGTTGGTTGATTTGTTCCACTGGTTGGCTGTAAATTTGGAGAATATCTTTTGCTTGTTTATGGTTTTCATTGTTGTGTCACTGCCACTGACCTCCATTTGAATATTTCAAGGTTTCCTGACTTTGTCTAGCATCATCCCTGGTGTTTCTACAAGATCTAGAGGTGAACACATCTAGAATGTACAGACAAGGGAAAACATCATTGGGTTTTAGACTTGACTTTTTTATGTTTTTGACTTACAGGGTATTGTGCTGGATAAGACAAAACGTAGTGATGAGGGCCACCTGCATTGAGTACACCAGAGCATCCCTTCATAAGTGAGTTCACTAATGCTATGGATATATTTACCCGTTAGTACAATACTTTCACATTTACAATACTTTCACATTTACAATATGTAGCATTAGAAATTTGTACACTATTGTCTACCCTTTCTGTTTCGTCACATGACTCAAATTCTATGTTGCAAAGTTTATGGCTTGATAAACCATGAAAAATTAGTAGCTTTTCAATTCAACACAACACACCCTTTCAAAGATTGCCAAACACTGCTATTAACATTTGAAATGAGTATTCAGATAACAATCAAATGGCTACTTTGGTTGGCTGATGACATCTAATGCTTAGTCCTTAGCATACAGGGATACCTGTGTATTTGAATATCAATGTACTTACAATTTGCATATGATATTCCACCTAACTCTCTACAGAAATACAGATTTCCTACGTTTTTCCCTGAGCAGTTACTGATTGAGTGCCTCTGATGGACAGATGAAATATACATGAGCAGATGATCCAGTAGGCACAAGGAGACAAGTGGTGAGTCAATTCACATATATGGTTATATAGAAGATTGGATTGGTAATTAACACTCCCCTAACCATGTCTACTACCTATACCATACAATTAGCTTCCCTACATACCCTTACATATCACCATAGGCTGAACAGGGCAGTTACTCGAAGTAGCATATAACTGCATGTTGACCATTGAGGCTACCTACGGCGCTTGAGTGGGCTGTTGGTCACAACGGGTCCCTCATCGTCATGCCGCCGTCGACCACGTGTGTTGCCAGACCGCATGACAATCGCCAGACCCCGCTGCATGAATAACTTGTTTGCCTGTCGACTGTAATAAAACACTCATGCATCAATGTGATGCCCCGATAATTCCATATTCAAAATTGTAGCAATAACAGTCAATATGATCCCAAGGTGTTCAGCGTCACTTGAATTCACTGCATGCTCTTTTAGAACACAACTTTTTACATGAAGGCTCTGACAAACCATTCTGACTTAAAAAGATTAAGAAGCTCACCGGTACTCCAAGACGTTTGGGTTGTCTGCCCTCCTCCCGTACTGCCTTTGCCGGCCAAAGTACTCCTCCAGGGGGTCCTGATTGAATTTGCTGGTCAACACAAACTCTACCCCCTGGGCCAGGAGGTAGGGAATTACCTCCATCAGAGACCGTACTGTAACGGGGAAAATTCATATTTCATTATACAACCTACGATACAGATGAGGGCCAAATATAGAGGATTACATTGTTCTTCATCACTTGCACCTGGGTTCACTGTTAAGTGACGGTAGAGCAATGCACACATACTGTTCTGAATGGAACTTGTCTTTAATTTGATTTCAGTTTCAATTGGAAAATATATTAGGGTAGGTTCACCCTAAGTCAAACTCATACCCTGAGTCAACCACTTTTGACATGAAATTACAAGTTCAGTATGCATCTGGTGACAATGTTTTCCAAATATATACTACACATTTCATCCGCACGATCACTCTTTGTCATACTGTAAAATCAGTCAGAAGTACCCCTGTTTGACCTGTTTTGACAAACAGAGAATGGAAATCTCTCCACTGCTCATGCTCTTTGGTAGTTGATTTAAAGTATTTCTCCCTTACACACACAGTGTAGATCAGTTTTGTGAGATGGATATGTATTTCAAGTACACAAATCATGACTTTATTGAGATTACCAGTAATTATCATATCTAACACTTTCAGGTATTACCTGTTGTCCGCAGACCTTCAAGGGTCTGGTACGAGAGGAGCATGCGAGATCGGTCACCAGTGGTATAAGGACGGTCATTCCTTAGTCTCACGTTCTCTTCCCACTCTTCGAGGTATCTGAGGAACTCACGCAGGAACTGGCAACATGGCATGAGGAAATGAAGTAAGGAAGTGGACAACACCCCTGTTGCAGTTATTTACTGGCTGTTGTTTTAAAACACACCAGGAAGAAACATTAGCATATTTGTGCATATTTCACTGCCTCAAACCTGTTTAACTGTAAAGTGAGAAAGAGCACTTAGTTACATTTCAAACCTGGTTAACTGGTTCTTACAATTAAATATGAAGTGCCATGGATAGCATTTCTTTTAAGAGTCAATCAGTGCAAATTCATTGAACTTTACATACGACAAATCGCTCATCATTTGGACTTCGGAATGCTGCCAACATGGCGTTGAGCTCTTTTGCTGCCTCTGTACAGTTGTAGGTGTTGGTAATGTCAAAGAGATCATTGACTAGACGTGCGAGTTTGGCTGTTTCTCTAGTCTCCTCCCCTAAGTACGTCTCCATCGCAAAGGCCACAGTTCCACTCATCGTCTAATGAAACAGTCGAGTTAAACGAAACACATTCACTTTATGTCTGCAGGGTACTCTATGTTGAACTCTATATTAATGGGTGCAGGGGGGAATTGTTGGTTTTTTTATTCTGAATACACTTGTACTGCTTTGTAGGTTACAACAAAATACACTAGTGAAGGTTCAATTATACATAATGTATATCACACTGGAAAATCCGGCATATAACATGTGCCTTGTAAACTATGACCCTGGGACCATAGACCAGCCTCATATAAGCTCACATAAGATTTGTACATGTCTATATACAACATAGCATCTAAACACTAGGTGCGGATCACAGCTGCTTGTTCCAGATCATGTACAGTGATTTATGCTACCATTAGTTACCTTGTATAAGTTGAACTCTTGTATGTAGGAATCTTACTCTACCCTTACATGGGGTCACCAAAAAGAATTACCTGGCTTGCATACTGCACATTCATCTTGCTGCGGGACGTCAGTGCGATGTGGTCGTACTTCAGTGGTGTGGTGAAAAGCTCCCCTCTATTCAAATTGTAAACAGCGACCACGTGCTCCCAGAGTAAGAACTTCCCATTGTTCTAGGACAAGTGAGATACATTAGTTTCAGTATAAAGGTTGTCTGTTGGGAGGACTGCTAAGCCCTATGTCACATTTTGAGAAATGGTCATGTCAAATTTTGCTATTCGTCCCCATAATACAAACCTTGTACTACAGTGATGTAATAAATACTCTAACCGCTGTAATACATACATATATATCATGCATAACCACTGTGTATGAGGTCAGTTACTTAGCCCGACGCTGTAGTGCTGTGCCTGATCAACATCCAGGATTGTATATAGAGAGGCATGCACCCAGTGGGCAGCTTGCACCAGCATAGCAATCATCTTAGGCTGCAATCAGAGCAATAAAGACTTTTCACCTATTTCACATAATTACTGACTTCCTTGTCATCTCTTACAATATGTCATTGCTGAATTAGATAGCTTTCATGGTATCCCAATATGACACTACTGTACATCGTGTGCGGCCAATAAGAAATGAAATAAAGCTTACCCACATGTAGCGGGTCCCCCCCGCTTTGGAGCTGTATAGACAGTTTCGAATAGTTTTGATGAGATGGGGGGGGTCAGAGATGAAGAAGATGTCCCGATCCTCTTCCGTTGCAAAGTTCCTGGTTTTGTGACTGCCATGGAGGCGGTAGAGCCGCTGGTTAGGCGCAGCTTTGTCGCTTGTTGATATGATGACCTAAATTAACTCACAGGTTATATGATGGGTAGCTAAAATTTAGGTTTTGGGCCAGTTGGCTTGTATTCTCTGAATTTGGGAATAAATCATTGTTGTAACAAGTGTAATATATATCGTCCAGGAAAGGATCTGCACAACAGCCGAATCAGGATGATTGCATTTTGTGTATGAATTATTAATTATATGGTCACATAGCCCACCATTACATCTTACTAAGCGCAATTCGCTTGTGTTGTTTCAGGTATTTCTTTCTTTATACAAATGTTGAGCCACTGATAAGTACTAATAAAGCAGTAATGAACCAATTTTCGCACCTTTGCACCAGCGCATTGCTCAAGGGCGAAGACGACTTCCCACAACAGTGGGTATAGGTCCGCTGATGTGGCCCCCCTGGTAGCGTATGAGGCAACGACATCCTTCACCAGACTCCCTGCTACACTTACCGCCATGAACGATAGGATGTGGGTAGCCACATTGTCTTTGTAGTCCTGAAGAACAATACCTCCTATAATGGTGTTTGATTCTGGTTGTACATGCAATATTTATATGTACATGAACAATTCAGCTACCTCGTGACCACCCATTATAATTGAAATGAAACATGAGAACCAAAATTTTTGGACATATAGCAGAAATAACATGCCTAATATCCCCTCACTATGTTTATGAACAATATGCTCAATACAAAATACAAAGACAAAGGTTCACGAGTTTTGGTCTGTAGCCTGGGTTATTTCACGAGTTGAAGGTAGGGCCGTATTTCACGAGGCCGCAGGCCGAGTGAAATGCGGCCCTACCTTCAACAAGTGAAATAACCCAGCTACAGACTAAAACGAGCTTTCCTTTGTATTTATTTTTTACCTTTTTAGATTCAAATTAAATTATTATAGGGGTAGGGAGCCTAAATAGGCTAAAATGGCTTCTTTCTACGCTGTTCAAATGTAAACAAACCGCCGTTTTGATGACGTCACAGGGTCGTGAAATACGGACATGGGTTATTTCACGGGGGGAGTGTAATACGGACCTCTTTGGTTAAGTCAATGGGGCTGCTGTATTACATAAAAAATAAAAAACTTATAACTCAGGAAGTCATAGATAACCCTGTGGTGAATGAGCAAAATCAAACTGGAAATTGAGGAAAAGAACAATATTGAAATACCTTGTCAAAACGCCAGGTATCTGGGTTGACAAATCCTACCACGTCCCCGGTCTTTTGTGAGTAAACCAGATCCTGCCTGATTGACATCTCGTCATGAAGCAACGCGGTGAAGCGCTCCTTGGGTGGCGCTTTCTCAAGTCGTTCGGCTATCGATTGGATCACATGCTCCTGTACACCCTCTGCTGCCGGGAAGACGTTACTGTAGTTCGCAAGAGTCGTTTCACCCGGTAGCTGAAGCACTTGCATGTTGCGGATAGTTCGATACGCATGTGGACTTTGACCATGCAGATGTAGGGCTGGTAATGATAGAATCTCTCATAGCAGGATTAAAACTCTTTATACAAATTGCTGCACAGTTAGGATTAGATTAGGAAATTACAGAGGTGGTCTTGTCTTATAGCCTTAGTCATTGAGTGCCTGGTATAATCCCCTCCACTATGTACTGTAAGATTTGCACACACAAATTTGATACAGCAAGTGAGAGGTTAAGGAGCATGCTATGGAATTTCTTCAAATAGGCAAAAGTAAATGGGTACTGTGACAGAATAATAAATCATGGAAATAATTATGAGGTTCCATCTATATTCTATTGATTTTACCTGAAGTTCTGGAAACTCACCAAACTTGATAAGCATAGGATGCCAACGCATTCCTTTGGGGTTTCGTGCAAGGGCTTTCTGCTGCTCGTCCCATAAAAGCTGGATAAACTCTGAGGGATCTTTCATACGGCTAAGCTTCTTTTTAGCCAAGCTGGCCAACTCCGCTGACACCTTCACACCTCCCTCAATCTCATCCCGCAGCTTCTGTAGCTCGCTTTCTGCCAATTTACACTTCTGCCGTACGCCCGTCACGATTTCTTGCAGAACTTTTCTAGGGATGGTGCTCAATGGACGCTTAACAGAAACGTTTGCGGCGGTTACTGTCAGGGGCTTCTGCAGCAACCCCAGTGAGTGTTCACATGCAGGGCAAGCTGAAGTGAAACCTACTACATGGCAGGACCGTGAACGCACGTAGGAGCTTGTCCTTAACTCTCCATCTACGAAACTGAAGAAAGTGGACCTTACAACATGGTGCAGAATAAAATACTAATTTCGTGCTGATCAAATGTAATCAATTATGAAAAGTAATCATGATGCAAATTAAAAAATTGATTTTTTATGACCTATCTGAAATCTATCCATCTATATTTTGATGGCCATGCTGACATCAATTCAATACTTACGCACTGTTTACGAGCCTGTAATAAGGTTTACGAGTGACGTCACCAGCGAGTGGTGCCAGGTCTTGCACAGTTGGGTCCGTGATCCCAGGGCATAGCGGTAAGGACTCTAGCTGATGCAGCAAGTCCCGCAGGCTTGTCATCGCTAGATGCCAACGATCAGGTGCAAGCATACCTTGGAAAGGATTGAAAGTGGTCATTGAATCTACATTTCCTACAATCTACCTGATGACCAAAGCATACAATGTACTGGGTTTTATTGTGGATATGGTGCTCTTTATACCAGAACCATGAAGAAGCTGTCTTACTGGCCCATTTCACTTTCCTGCAAAGATAATAATACAAAGTGTTTTCAAGCCAGCATGTAACAAATGTAATCAACAACTAAACATCTTGACCACAAACATGTTCCTTCCAAGAAAGAGCACAAAGAAACTCAAGTAAATAAACCCAAAAAAATTTGCAGAATTTGATAAAATTTTCAAAGTTTAACGGAAAAAAGGTCAACTGAACACATTATATCCTCAGGCGGAACCACTGACCATACTGTTCCATTTTGCACCAGCTTCAGTTTTTTCACTGTAAATAAGATCAGGCTGGGAATCGAACCCAGGTACCTCAGGACATAATGAGGTTTTCTAGTTGACACACAATTGATTTTGATTTATTAAAAGGCATTTATTATTTGCAGGGTATGACAACCTGGAACCAAGAATTTTGTACAAATCTTAATACCCAGTACTAGCAGATTGGTCATCAATCACTACATTTAGAGCACACACAGGAAAAGTACTGCAATAGGAAAGACATTTGCTAAACTGTTCGAGGAAATTGAATATATATATGCAGTTTATGAACCATCAGAAATGAAATGACATGCAAGAGAATGGCCTGAATGTCAAAACGTTTTTATTGCAATGGTAAAGGTCTGAGGAAAGTCTATTGATGTACATGCATGCATGGGAATAAATCTATTCCTTTCTGACATTATCATTGATATTCAAGAGAGCTTAGCAACATACAGGATATCAAGGGGCCTATATATGCCGATAAAATGTTTGGACCGAGCCATTTATTACTAGCGGGAGGGACTTGTAGATTTTCCTAAAACAGCAATTTTTATTCCGACCCCCCCACCTGTGGAATACAAATTGACTGTTTTTAATCTTGCCCCCCCCCCCCCCATATCAACCTAGGCCCCCAACTGGCGATAAATGACTTGGCCCTTAATTCACTGATAATGTGTTACTGTAATACTTTGCAAAAAAATGTATGAGGGGGGGGGCAATAGATTTCTGGAGTTTAACGGATTTCTGTTTATTTTATGTAAAGGATACTTAATGATTTGCAGCAAAGCAGCCAGCACCCCTAATGTAGATCTACACATAGTAACCTTACACTGTTTAGCTGCCATGTTGTGTTACCCTAACTGCAATAACCGTAGTTGGTGTCGACACTATGGGGAGGCAGTGCCCCTAATGTAGATCTACACACAGTAACCTTACACTGCAATAGCCGTAGTAGGTGTCGAAAGGAGAAATGTATGACAGCTTCCTGAGAGGCAATAGTGTTATCTTGATTTTAGCTTTCCGACGATATATTACATATATCAGAGCTGCCAACCTCAAAACTTCCAAAATCGTATTATTTAGGTCATTTTTTGCCTGAAAAGCGTATTAAGGGTACTCCCTACGCCCAAAAAGCGTACTAAAATCGTACTTTTGATTTAGGATCACTACTTTAATAAAACATTAATAAAAACATGATAACTTGTCTTTTCCACTGAGGAATTTCTCCAAGAATACAAATGGGCGAAGCCAATGGGGTTAAAGCCTATGCAGGGATATTCCTAGGGCCGCGCCCTGCGCCATAGACGCATTTAAATCATAAATGGTGCATTAAAACACCCTCAATGTGCGCCCATGGGCCCATTAAGCCATTAAAACTGACCATAGTTATTTGTGTACATTTCCTGATATGGAGTGTAGTATATGGTTGGAAAGCTATGATCATGAGGAAAACAGTCATCTATATATCATTTAGATATGATGGTAATTGAAATAGTTCTCAATTTTCCAAAAGAAAGTAAAAAGACAAAGGTGCACGAGTTTCAGTCTGTTGACTGTGTTATTTCACGAGTTGACCTTGGGCCATATTTCACAAGGCCGTAGGCCGAGTGAAATACGGCCCAAGGGTCAACAAGTGAAATAACCCAGTCAAAAGACTTAAACGAGTGTACCTTTGTGTTTATTTTTTATCTTTTTCGATTCAAAATACCAAAATTATGGTAGGGGGGAGCCTAAAAGGGCTAAATTGGCTTCTTTCTACGCAGTTCAAATGTAAACAAACCGCCATTTTGATGACGTCACAGGGCCGTGAAATACGGCCATGGGTTATTTCACAGGGGGTGTGTAAAACGGCGTTCTTTGGTTAAGTCAATGGGACAGTTGTATTTAGTAAAAAATAATAAGAGAGTCCCAGCTTCACACTGGCATTACTTTCTCCCCAGGTTTCCCTCTCACAATCAAGCATATCAATCATCTAATGTAACGCTGTACAAAATTATCCTACTTTATGTCATGCCTGTATATTCTATCATCCCCAAATTTGTAAATACCCAGAGTTGTTATAGACTGCTTGCTGTGAAAACTGGTTGTTAATACTGCGTTTATATTACTGTACAAGATGTTCATAGTAATGTGTACCCTGAATGGATGTCCGGACCAAAATGTATTTGCTGAAAATCATATCAATAAACCGTTATGATGCATAAAAAACATTTAAAAAAAAGAAGAGAATCCCACATTTCCATGACATAATGTGGAGGAAGATCTTAACCTCAAACCTTCAGATACCGGTATTAGTATCATCTTGACCTACCAAATACAGTTATGAATACGACCCCTAGCATAATATCCCTTAAAAATACCAAGAAATAGATGGTCACGCAATCAGCAGGCCAAAGTATAGTATCTTGGCAATTTTACGAGGCCAGAATACCAAAATGAACCATTTTTTGGCTAATAGATTAATTCTAGAAGGGGTTAAACTCCTCTAGTGCTGTTGCAGCATGTCATTCGCAAATTGTGGGTACCCATGTAGAGGCTCAATTGTCAAACTTGGTGAAGCCGCCCCCCCCCCCTCCTCACTTACTCATTGCTTTCTCAAATCCTAATCGGCAGCCCAGGTTTAACCATTGAAGTATAATTATTATACAAGTCCATGTCTTAACCATTTCAACACTCGATGATGCTGTGAAGGTGGCCTTAATTTATGGCCAAATTCGTCCCAATTGTGATGAAAGAAATAACTAGGACCAATATTCAATATATGTAAAATAACAGCCAAATTGATCAAAAAGTGTACTGGATACCTAAAAATCGTACTAAATCGTACTCAAAATGCAAAATCGTATTCTGCCTCAAAATGACCCCAAAAAGCGTACTAATACACCAAAAGCATACTACTTGGCAGCCCTGATATATGGTTGTATCTCACGACCTTGGGCCATTGTTTTTGTCTTTGACCGGGTGCCGTCTCTGACCAGGTGCCGTCTCTGACCGGCTTGGCTTGATAAGGTCAAAATATAATTATAATTATGATTATGATCATATAGCAACTGTCATAACGTATTTCCAAATCCTTATATATTTATGAGTATAATTCTTTTTAAAACACCTTTTTTCTGACACCTGGTCAGAGACGTCACCTGGTCAGAGACGGCACCCGGTCAGAGACAAAAACATTGGTCCAAGGTCGTGAGACACAGCCATATATAGGTTATCAAGTACCATGTGACGTTATCAAATACCATGTGACATTATCAAGTACCATGTGACGATATCTAGTAACATGTGACGTTCTTTAGTACCATATGACATTATCTATCACAGGTTCATTGACATGTTCTGGCGTATCTCAAATTAGGTATTAGATCATGTGACAATGACATAAATGGTACTTGAACTTGTGACACTGGGGTACATATATAAGGGTGAGCTTGAGCTTAAAAGGAGTACACCTGTACTGCTATTGCCATCTACACACATGCCAGCCACACTACAACTAATCCCAGCTCTAACTTCACAACTAAATTGAGTGCGGTAAAACCTTGCGTATAGGCCCTAGCTAGTACGGCTGGTGCGACTTATAGGATCTGCCTAGAGTCGGGGTGCGGCTCAGACCGTAAAAACGTTGCCTAGTAGCCACGGCTAGTATGCGAGTCAGATCGCCAGTGCGCCTTATAGGATCGCCCCAGGGTCAGGGTGCGGCTTATACAGGAGTTTTAGCTACTATAGTAGAGTACTAAAGTCACCACAATCTGATCGGCAATGCGGCTTATAGGATCGGCCTGAAGTGGGGGTGCAAGTTAGGCTTATACTCAAGGGTTTATGGTATTTGAATAAGCATTTTACTGTCAGAAAATGTGATTATGGCCAGTTGTTATCAGTGGTGTCTAGAGGACCTGCACCGGCCATTAAGATTCTTATGGTTTTTTTTTAGTGTGGCCTTACCATTGAAGTATGCCTTGACAGTGAGGTCTATAGCAACGACCAGCTTTATCCCTGCAGTGTCCTTTTGGACCAATAGATCACCCGTGTCGGAAGTTGCGGCAGTCCATTCAGTTATCCGGGATGCAGCCTTCTTGACATCCTCCAGGCTCCCGTTTTTCGGTTTAGGTGGGGTGGATCGTACTTTCTGAAAACGGAAATGGGATAATATGTTATTACTGTTGGTTTGACTTATTGCCCAGTTACCTTCTTTTTTTTTGGGATGTACCCCTGGAAGGCGTTTCACCGTATGTTGATCTATTATTACACATATGGCCCAAAGATGCGGAAAAGGTGCGGACAAAATACATCTAAACTACTTTTTTGGTTTCAGTTGGTCCTCCGTATACCCTCCGTATCTTTTATTTAAAAAATACAACATACGACATCCAACATACGGCCCTCTCAACATACGGAGATGGTCACCAGTCTCTTTTAGAAAAATTTGCAAAAACCAGTCTACATTCCGGGGAACCTCTAGGGAATTCCCTCTGTGACGTCATAATATTAATAGACATACGGAGATAGGTCGGGGAGGGTATAAATAGGGTCTGTATGTTTGGGAGGGTATAAATAGGGTCCGTATGTTTGGGAATATCGCGGAAGAAACAGGAGAGGTTGGGGAAGAGACAGGAGAGGTCGGGGAAGAGATGGGAGAGGTCGGGGAAGAGAGAGGAGAGCAATCTGTGTGGACTACCCATTCAGTAAGGCCGGTGGCTTAAGCGGGTCATGATAATAGAGCTTTTAGTTACCTATTGAAGGAGAAATCTAATGGTTCACTCAGCCCATGTTAAACCAATGGGTGTGTTATTTGTCTGTTTGAGCCTACGGATTTGTGGTATAGCTGTACCATGACCAGAGCCATGGCTATGGCGCCGGTCAATTAATAGACAGAGCTGCACGCTAAAGTGACTGAGTCAGTGGTTAGTGCACGAGTGGGGCTCAGCCTGTATTGCACGCTGGCCGAAGGCCTAGTGCAATACAGGCTGAGCCCCACGAGTGCACTAACCACTGAAGAGGTCACTTTTAAGTGACGCTCTGTATTTATTTCATGCATAATTCATGGTTTTACAATGAATACGGACGTGCATCACGGGCGCATCAGTGTTTTGTTTACCTCTGCGGGATCGCCATTTTGAATTTCGCGCAGGTCACGTGACCCTCGGTAGCGTGGCGACCGCATGGCGACCCCATGGCAACCCCATGGCGACCCCTAGCAGCGTGAAATACAGCCAGAGCGTGCAACACGACCGAGGGTTATTGCACACTACCCTCGCGTATGGCCCTCCCATTGCTTTAACTTTGATAGATCGTATTCACCATGAAATAAGGTCAATTAGGTCAATTAGGTACCGTGAAGAAGCCCAGATATCGACTCGAGGACCCCCCAACAACCTAATTCTATCAATATATATGCCTGCGTAAAGTGTACTCACTGGAGCTGGCCTAGGTGGTGGTTTTGGTGTTTCAATGACATCGGGAAGATGCCTGGTCGGGAGGCTACCGGGGTGGAGCCGAGTCTGCTTACCTACAAATCAAGAAGCATGTCAAGAGACTTGTCATTTTAGGAAGATGAGGGCATTGTTGCGTCAGGAATCATTGTCGACTGACTGCACCTAGTGACTCTACATAACCCCCAGTGACCCTACCCAGGATTCCCACAAAAATGTCAGTTTGAAATTCCATGACATTACCATGACATTCCATGACAAAAATCTCAATCTTATGAAGCCGACTTGTGGCTACCGTGGCGTACAACTCATTGAATAAACTCACTTGTATGCAAACGCTGTGCAGTTTTATTTCAATACGACCCCAGCATATGCATGTTACTTACCAACTTTGTAGAAGCATTCTGGTTCAAAGTGGATTGAGCAGATGGTGGCTCGCTCCTCGTTGACGTCCCTGTGTAGGATACGCCTCCAGTCTGCCCGCCACTGTGCATGTTTCTCCCCTTTCGCGAAACCATGGAACGTAACGTGGACAAATCGTTTGTCACCCTTGGATCGCGGGCACTCAAAAACTGCGCAGTTGTCACCACCCATCTGAAATGTATGCAAACAATACCTGTTATTAAGCTCACAGACCTTAGTATACAACTGACAATGTCAGTAACATCTGAGGAATTTGGAAAGGGGGAGGGGGTGTTATGTAGGCCTGGGGGTATAGACAAATTTAGAGAGTGGTCATTTATTATCATCGACACGGCCCTTTCTTAAAATCGACATGCGACATATGTGACATGTACCGGGAATAGGGACCTTAATGCCCCCTGCACTAAGGTCCCTTTTCCCAGATCATGCCACATATATTGATTGATGACATGCGACATGGCAACCCAAGCAACATGGCCATTTCTTAAGAGCGACATGCGACATGGCAGCCTAAGCGACATAGGGACACAGGAAAGTTCAGAAATCCTTCTACCAAAACTTATCAGTGCATCCTCTAAAGGTAGCTGCCACACGGCGGTGATCGACATCTGGTAATAGGGACCTTTAGCAACCAGGTAAAAGCTTAAAAAACGCAGATGTAGCAGTGCTGAAAGGATAAGATAGTCTGCGTTTAATGAGCATTTACGTGGTTGCTAAACGTCCCTAATGTAATGTTACAAATACACGGCGGCGCGTCTTAACTGCCATACTACCTGGGTGAGGGTGTTACTGTAAATGAGTCTCGATGCCTGGACCCCGGGTGGGAGGACCTGAAAAAGCCTCCATGTTCAGTGGGGGGGAACTAAATACATGGACAGCTCATTTATTAATACATGTTCCAGTTTTTCGATTTCTTATTTGTACACATACCAACCTAACCTTGATAACTTTATATAGAGCAGACATTTTTGACAGAAATATACCTTACTAAATAAGGAACTTCGTGAAAAATAAGCCTATTTTTCTCCTTGAAAACCATGCAACTAATTCACCCCCAATTTGATACCTTTGATATATAGTAGGCCAAAAATCCAGAAGCTTTTTGACTGGATATCCCCCTACCTGGAAATTGTGTATTATATTGGAAGAGGGGGAGGGGGCTCGAACTTACCAAGTATGTGGTACAATTCCCTTTTAGTATGAGAGAATAAAAGTGCATGCTGTATACTCCCGGGTGTATACTAGGCCTAGCTTGCACATTCTCCACGGAAAAATTAAGATTAAGAGTATTTTGACCTGAAAATGTACCTCCTTCTTTGTCAAAAATGACCATAGAACACCTCTGTGCGTACACAATGTGTATGTCAAAATGGTCATAACAGCCCCCCCCCCCCCTTCACATTTGGCCTGACCCCCCCCCCTGGTGCGTATAGGCCTATGTAATTATAAATGGATGACCCCTATTGAAGGAAAGTAGATCTACCCTTTTATTGCTGGGCTTCATTATCTGTAATAGGTAAGCCTATCGGAGTTTTTGGATAACAATTTAAATATGTTTTCAGTATAGTTTTGTAAGTCGCAGGCCTTTATGTTAAAATGTATGTGAATAATTCAAGAATATTAGGGTGACTCTGGTTGTTACTAACATACATGCCAACACTTGAAAGACTGAAACCGGGAGAATTTTTTTTTGGAGAGGGGTTATTTAAGGGCCTATCTAGGGCCTACAGAGCCCGGGGGTGGCAAACTTGGACCTCTTCTCTAGCAAAAATAGCGCATGACCCCCCCCCCCCTCTAGAGGTCATGTGAGTTTGCATGCCTGCTTCAGGGAGTGTTCATTCATTAATTAGAGGGGGAGTGGTGAGATTTTGTGAGGAGGAGTGAACAATTTTCGCCCCCCCCCCTTTCAACTATAGTAACGTGCTGTTTTTTTTGCTCAAAAATAGGCTGCTTTTTTTGCGCCCCCCCCCCCCTCAAGAGGGGTCGTAAATTTTTACGCCCCCCCCCCCTAAAAATAATAAATGAACAGTGATCCCATATGCCCCTCCCTCCCCGACAATGCTGGTAGGCCTATCCCTCTCTCCAATCTAGGCTGGGGTGGCTGGCAGAAGATTTGATTTTTAGATAATAGCAAATTTAGAAGAAAAAAATTAAAAATCTGGATCTCAAATATGTATTCTGGTGACTTCTGCGAATATTTTAATAACTTCGGTTCTAGTAGGAATATTTGACAAATTCTTTCAGCTCTGGAAAGCCTAAAACCGGGAGAAACCGGGAAACCGGGGGCCAACCGGGATACCACTCATCTATACCCTCATACCTGTCCATACCTGAGAGATGGGGCGGGTGACACCAGTGTGTGGCTGCAGATGGGTCAAAAGCGACCTGGCGACCTCGGCCGTTTTGGAGGCGACTTTCGACCTAATGCAATAATAAAAGTGACCTGGCAACTTTTAGAGAAAATTCACAATACTGTAGGGGGTCCAAAAAAGCGACTTTGTGACCTGGACCCCTTAATTTGGGCGACTTTCCGACCTCAGGGGGGGACCCCTCTGCACCCCCCAGTGTCAGTGAGACTGTGAGAGTGTCCGTGAAACGGACAACTGAACAGTCGTCTGCTGTTATGGTGCATGGGTGGTCAGTAAACATGTAAACTATAGCAATTATGCTAACATAAATACCGAATATGAGTAGATCTACCTTTTACACAGGTGCAGACCAAGTTTCGACATGGGGCATGAACGATACCTACCTCTACGATGGTATAAACAACACAGGCTACAGCCTGCGTTTGCCATTCATGGCCATGTTGAACTGCGTGACCCGGATATCCGGAATGCCGCCGGCGCGAGAATCGGCGCAGACCAACATAAATGCGTCCGTGGCTAAGTTGTGACTCCGTGTATGGGTCTCTGTGGACCACCTAATAAATTATATATCTGATCTGATTGAAGATATAAACATTAAATGGGAATTAAGACTGATGGTACTATCATTACACTGCCATGTCTGCAGGTAAAGGGTCCTCACCATTTGATGCCTTATGGCATGATGTTGTGGCCAGGGCTGATAAGGTGGACTGGTCAGAGCCCATTACCGAGTCCACCCAGACCCAGGCCTAAAAATAAGCCCCCTTGAGATTGCCAAAAAGCCGCCAACAATTTTTTTTCTGCTTGAGGCTTATTTTGAGTCCCTCAGTGACACGCCACTGCGGATTGACCCAGTTAGGCCACATCTGCTCTGGGGATGTCCAGAAGGTATTTATTCTCCATTTCTCATTTTAGGTTCATTCCAAGTCGACCAGGGAGTGTTCCTTCAATGACCTAGATCTCTTTGGAAGATATGTCTCATAAAATGCGATGTATAGCTGAGAAAATACCTTGCTTGCTATGCGACACCAATAAGGAGAAAACTGGGTTAAAAAGAATTGATATATATAGTAAAAAGTTATTCAGAAGAGTCTAGCTTACTTTGATAAGAATGTTATGAATGCAAACTCTACGAGAAAAACATTAATTATCATATCAACAGCCATTGGAAATACAAACTTGGCAAGCAATGTAATAGAGCTGATGGGCCATCCATGCTCACAGTAGATACCTATAATTATAATGGGTATGGAGCTTGGAGAGTGTAGTCCCTGCTGTACTGGGAGTAAATATGGCATGTGTGATTAGTTGGCTTGCTGCCAATAGGGCGGCCTGTGATTGACTTCACCTTCAGGGGTCTTTAGCCTCCAGCGTCTACCCCCTCAATATCCATATCACCCTCTCTCAGCACTGCCATGCTCTTACCACCCACCTATGGCACCCCTACCGCCACCACCACCGCTATCTTGTATCATACCCCTGTCATATTGACCTTGCCATATGTTCAGCCTTATCTGTTCCTCTCCTCCAACTTTCTGCAATACCTATCCTAGCCCATATAATTGTCCTTTCTTTGATTACCCCAGTCCTTAATTCAATCCCCTGCTAGAATCTGTCCTAGCCTATATTAAAAGGCTCCTCTTTGATCTCTTCCCTTGTCCTGCCTTGTCCCTCCCCATTGCTCTCCTTGGTTACCACTGCATGTAAACAGTTTTAACACCTTATTTGCTGAGCCTTTATGAAGTTAAGACAGATGGAAATATTTTGCTCAGTGTATAAAACCCCTAGGAGAGACAAAGGGAATAATCTGAAAATGTGTCTATATATACATGCCTTTAGGGAGTATTCACTGAAGAAACGGACCTGATTCTGTCGGTCAGACATTCAACTTGTAAAAGTTTATCGTCTGACGTCAGCGGGATACTCCCTTATGTAAGAGAGCCAATGCCAAACAAGGGGAGATCATGCAACTTGTTTACAAAAGATCCACATAATCTAAACCATACTTTTCATTATCCAAATAAGTATCCCAGTACAAATGAGGGCCCAGACAGACAGGGCCACCCCTTACCTCACACCTACATCATTTGCCTCCCTCTATTCTGTACTGGATCTGCCCCTCACCCGGTACAAAATGACTTGCTTGGTGACTGACTGTGGGCGAGGGGCACGCCGACATGGGGGCCACCATGGCCTGTGCTGATAAGGCCCTAGTCCTACAGAGATAAGAACACTGCTAACTGATGTAGGGTCTTGCCCCTGCCACGTCACACAGCATTACCATGCTTAGTGCTCTCCAACACCCAGCAGGAGGAGCCAAAAGAACTGTTACCATGGTCTGTTCCTAAGTAAACTAGATGTTCTCTGCTGCTAATTGCACCTCCAGACTACAATTTAGCCCAAAGAGGGCCATATATCTGATACCCCTTTGGAGTGGAAATAATGGTCTATAGACTCCGTGGGCCTTTTTTCCCTTAGTTTCCAGTCTCCGTAGCCCAATTGTTAGGGCAACTCCGATTTTCTATTTACTACAGTTTTTCCTCCTGACATGTTGCTTCCTGTAAGCTTCTGTGTGAGCAGTCCTTTGCTCTTTGCTGGCCAAACTGATCTATTGCACCCATGGGTACCTTAAAAAATAGTGCCTTATTTTTCCTATACCTACATATCACCTTCTGCTTTGGCCTTTCAGTTTGCTTAACGCTCATGTGATTAGACTTTGCCATAGGCTCCTTTCAATGTTGGTGAGGTGATTTAAATTCTTTTTTTTTGAAGGAGGTAGCTAGGCACTGTAATGAATCTTCTGGGTAAGCAATTCTGGTGCCACATAGCCTGAGATGTTGATGTGTATGTTTTTGTATAATTCTTTAGGAATAGCTACCATGTCCGTAAAAAATTGGTTTCCGGATGGCTTCAATACCAAGATTGGGGACAGCAACGGTTTACTTACAACCTGAACCTGGCCCTGAGAAAAATCGTAGTGGTGAGTATTAGGAATA
The DNA here is from genome assembly GCA_947462335.1 of Harmothoe impar. Classification (NCBI taxonomy): domain Eukaryota; kingdom Metazoa; phylum Annelida; class Polychaeta; order Phyllodocida; family Polynoidae; genus Harmothoe; species Harmothoe impar. Next base: position 59,811,656 of record OX381712.1, on the reverse strand, counting down.
CAGAAATAATGAAAGGTATTTAGACGACCACATAATGTCCACTCCGCTCCGATGTCCTGTGCTAGACCCTCCACATGAAGAGGAGCTTGAAAGGTTTTTGAAGGTCACCTCTCCCAAGAGAGTCAGTCTCAGCAAATGGCATGATCTCCTTGCGCAAACCAGGACTATTCAATGCCAACAGGTCATTTGACAGCAGAAAAACTAACATTCAAATTTGCACCAAAGGCTACATTTTGAAAGTATTTTGATACAGACAGGAATGTAAGGAAACGCTAGGTGGGGTTCATTTTATGGGAGAGAGGATAGGTGTCCTCTGCCAAAAATGGTCTGTAAAATGGCTGGTCGCGTGAGACAGGAAGGGCACGGGTCAGAAATAGAAGGTGGTCAGTCTGAAGTTTGACCTTTAGATATTGGAGAAGCTGCCCTGCTCTCTGCATCCAGTGTTCAATGCTAGAGGTATGTACAGTTATAGAGTGATACTTTTAAACTGTTATATAGCAAACTATTTTGACATGTGTGAACATTTTTAAATGTTATTATATAAAGTAGCATATATGCTACTTTATCATCTCATTATTTCTACAACAAAAGGATGTAATGTGTTCTATATTTTTGCAAACAAACATCCCTTGACCAGTTGACACTTAACAACAGGCAAATAATTCAATGCCTACACCTACTCAGTATTTAATTACTATTTAAATATATGCAGGATAATATAAATAGGCAAAGGTTCACGAGTTTTGGTCTTTTGAAGGGTCATTTCACGAGTTGAATTACGAGGCCGTACAAGTGAACCTTTTTTTCACCCTTTTCTATTCAAATTAAGTTATCATATAGGAGGAGGGCCTAAATTAGCTGAAATAGCTTTTTGTCTGCGCAGTTCAAATGTAAACAAACCGCCATTTTGATGACATCACAGGGCCGTGAAATACGGCCGTAGGTTATTTCACAGGGGAGTGAAATACGGCGCTCCTAGGCTAAGTGAATGGGACAGCCGTATTTGATAAAAAGTAAAAGGGAACAGTTTAACCTGTTGAGTAGATTTTCCGACAGAAATGATTATTTACCATATATGCATATTGTCTTCTCCCTTTTGGGAGCAAATGTCAAGGTAGAAAGTGCAACAGTATTTCGTGTAACCTGATATTTGCTATCTGTGACCATCAGTATACGTGAGAAAAAAACATGATTGACCGTGTGCATATATTTTGGAAAGTAGTTTCTACTGGCCAGGTTATAGATAGAAAAGGTAGAATTGGCCTTGTGGTGTCCATATATCTGTATGACAGATGACATACAAGTAGAGAATCCATGTAGCAATAAGGCTTGTTCTCATCAGAGAGCTGCTCATCTGCTCCTACTCCCAACCCTAAAGAGACAGCCCGGGACATGACAATAAGCCTCATGCCTCTCCTTACTATGGCGCTGTAACCCTATGTGGAGCATGGCTACAAGGTATAATCTTACCTCCAGCATGATCATCACTTCGAGACAGCTACCCATGCCTACATTTGACATATCTGGTTATTGCGTAGAAGTATGTAGGTTGGTGTAAAAGTTGATCATAAGATTATTTTAAACAAATATAATTGTTATGTTCCTAATTAGAAGCCATTTCTTTTTGTATCCTCCCATCTGCCTCCCCAAATATATACAGCGATATACCCTTGGTCAGGGAAGGTTGATTGCAGTGAGGTGTCTGGATCCGCCCAAAGGTTCAGTGGATCATGACCCCCAGGTATAATGTCCCCCTGGGGAATACCAAGCACCTGGGGGACCACTTCCATCGACGATAACGGACACTAAGGTTAAGCTGTGGTCGTGTAATTGAGTGGGGGATTATTGGAGTGAGCTGCTCCCTGCCATGAGCTGCTCTGCCGCCTTTCCCTCAGAGACAGTTGGCCTGTATTTGGGTCCCACTTTACTAGATGTGTTTTCTGAATGAAACAAAGACTGCTTAGGTTAAGGGGAAACAAGATATGGGGTAGATATTTACATTATCTATTTTTTCAGTTCAGAAATCAATAGTTATTTTCATCATAATGGCGCCAGCGTTTGGACAGGAGAAGTATTAAAACAACTCCACAGGGAAGGCCTAAAACTTTAGATATGATCCATTCAGATTTATAGCAATGGAAATGCATTCAATTTGTTTATGCTACATTAGGTAATAGGATTGTACGAGCTTCAGGCATTCATCTTCAGAAAATACCAAGGTGAAGCATCCAGGAACCCCTGGCCCCGAGCATTCACAATACTGACTCAATGTGGGAGTTTTAAGAGTACCGGGGGAGGAAATGGTGGGAAGACAGCTCCCTGATTCTTCAACTCGCTCTTGGAACAGGTGCATTGCCCTACAGTTTTCACACATTCATCCCAAATTGGTCTCATTCTGGTCCTTATCTTTCTAATTCCTTCTGAAATTCACTATTGGTAGTATAAGCATTTAACTCTCAAATCCATAGGTCCAGTTGAGTCAGATATTGTGATCTCATCTACTTTTAGTACTTGACAAGGAAGTTTCAAGCAACATTTGAATTTACAGCAGGCCTCACTGTGAGATACAATATGTAACATGGCAATGGTGGTGATGTCAAGTTCCAACCCAAGGACACATTTCCATTTCATTTAATGATGTATGTTACAACATTCAAAATTACTCTCAATAGTGAAAATGATTTTTGCCATCAAAACCCATCTAATCCTAGCTGGCATCATGTCTTCTATAATATTGTCGGAAAGTCACCAAGGTACCCAGTGTTGGTGGTTTCGTAGGATATGTATGAAATATTTGGGAAGAAATCTCTTTGGCACTAATGGCTCAGCAATGGACTTCTTTCGACACATCTGTGCAAATGAGCATTACAATAGAAAGTTGATTAAAACTTATATGTGCCATGAAATTTACTTCCATCATTATTGAAAAGGCTGGAAATGCATACGACCTGTAATCCGAAACCCATTACCTGACATAAATGAGATGCGTAATGCAGGTACATGTCCTATGAAAATGAATGATAAATGGCATTTGAATGACCCCATGTCATCACTATTCAATATTGGAAATGTAATTCCAGACCTTCGCCGACCGTGTAATGATAAGGAGTGGATCAGCATGATACTGGGGTTGTGAAATTAAATTAAAGCCATCAGCAACATAATGGATCACCTTGATGACATTCATGGCAATCCTTCACTCTCCATAATTAATCAGACTTCTGAATGAAGAACCAAATTTGGAAGAGGTTGTCTGGATCTAGGAATAATGATGTATCTGAAAACTGTTACATATATGGAAATTCCTGAAGTTTAGACTTGCCCTTTATCAAGAAGGATTTCAGAAATATGCATTTGAAACTGCTCTTTTGAGCATAAAGGCCTACAAGTCACTAAAGCTCTAAAGATATATTTTACCGTCTTTGGGGGGGGGGCGGTCCCCCTCATGGGGGTGACTGAAAAGATTTCTCCAGTCCCACACAAAATTCCACCTACTTCCTCTGTTGTTTAAAAATGACCACTCAGTTATTTAATGTTCTCAAAAAGATAAAATGAAACTCAACTAACCACAACGCTGTCTATGCATTAATATATGACTCTAATGACTGTGTATCGGTTTTTATTCTGTTTCCAAGATAAGATTTCTAATATTCACACCGAGGGCCTTTCACTGATACCAGGACATCTTATCTTATATACCTTGCATATATGCAAAGCCCATTAGCTTCACGACACACTACTTTGTTTTATGCTGGTAGCATCCAGATATGAAATTAGCGGTGAGAATCAATTAGTGTTCTCTGCAAAGATCCATGTACCTCCATTACCTTTTTACTGTACGCAATCATATATATAAGGTCTCACTCTTGTCCATTAAGGGCTAGAATAGCTTGTTATTGCATCTCCTCGTTATTTGTTATTGCATGATTTTGGACCTTCCTCAAATGAAGGATACATATTTGTGTGACCACATGCCCAGCAATGTAGCATCGGGATTACACGCCTTATGCATATTTCATCAGCAAGTGAGGTGAAGCCACTTTGTTGTAGGCTGATCATTTCCTGCTACACCTTGTCTCTTAGCTGTCAACACAGGCGTCAACTTACAGTAGATTAGTGCATATAGCACAAGGTACGACAGAGCTAGACACCCATCATCTTGCAACCCTAGATGGCCCTACTGTCCCATGTCTTTTACCATAGACAGTACAATCATCGTATATATTTTACAGTCTTCAAACTACCTGGTCCACCATCATCTTTTCACCTCAGATGGTGCCAACTGTCTATGGCCAAATACATGATAAATAAGGGCCATCTAGGGTTGAAAGATGATGGGTGTCAAGCTTTGTCATACCTTGTGCTATATGCATACAGTCATCTACTCCAAGCATAAGCATGCTGCTCAGTTTAAGCCTGTTGCTGTCCATACAATACAGCTGCACTGGGTGTGAATAACTGCACCGTGCACCCATCACTGTTCTAGCTCATCTTAAACATATCAAGGGACTACCCTTGATGGACCTCTTAAATCAAAATGACCATTACTTCATACAATTATGGCTTATATACTATGCATCCACGATTCATGATCCTTAGGTGTGGATAGTGTATATTGCCCTACCAACCGATTTTTACTGTGGACAGATACTTAAGATATACAAATATTTCCTATATTACAGCAATAGATATAATTCACGAGAGGGTTAATTCCCCTTTAGTGCATGTGCATATGTCATAAACCGGTTATCTAGTCCATATGGGAATACATGAATTATGTGGGGGCAGAAGGAATAGGATAGACCATGGGCATTATACTAGAACATATATGTACCCGTATGATTCATTGCCAGATTGTGCTGATGTAGTGTGTAACAGAAGTTCTCTACATTGCCCTTGTATGAAAGAAAGGGTTGTATTGAGTGTGTTCTACCTGGCTGTAAATTGTGATAAATGATAAAGAAACAAACTTTTGAAGTTCAGAACAATTGATGTCTGTAGGAAAAGGGTACATCTGTTTCACATGAGTATTTGTTCGCTTTTCAAGGAGATGCGATTAAGTTTTATGATGTCTGCTGTGCGATTGTTACCAGTCTGGTCAAAAATGACATAAGGTAGGTAATAAACTGGATATAAAGGGGCCACTGTGGTGGAACAGATACGATACCCAGGAGGCAATCCGTATTATATAGGTACAACCCATCATCTGCTGAATGGGCACAGCTTTCACCTAAATTCACATCACAGAATGCTTGTTAGGTGATAAAGTTTGACTTGAAAACGTCAGATAGTGGACACAGGAAAGATATCAATTTCTAGACATGATTTACATTCAACAGGCGTTGCCACATTCTATAAACCACCAAGTTCTAGTGTTTTTACGATGTTTTGAGACATGTTGTGTTCACGAGATATTATGTTAATGAGATGTTGTGTTTGATAGATGGTAGAAATATGGTATATGCAAGAAAGGGCAAGCGCTATCTGCACGCCACAGGCCACTACCAGTGAATCTATTTTCAACTTGCCGCATCCTATTAACTATTGTAATGTTGATAGTGGTTCAATTCTTCAGATTTATTTTCCAGACACAAATTATTTTAGATTGATGCCTTGTCTATTTTTTACATTAGTGACATCAATCCCCTATTCATTAAATTGGCTTTGGGGAAAATAAAATCCTTCACTGAAGACAGGAAGCATTGAAGTAATCGCTGTGCCAATGAACATTTAATAAACAGGGCTCTCAAAATGAATCATCCCATTGTAAAACTCCTGAAATCCTTCTCCTCTTGAGAAAGCAAAGGAAACAGTGTTAATGATTAGATTAGGATTTGGATAAATAAAAGTCCCATCATGGAGTGCACGTTATTTTATATGAGTCACTTTAAGAAAGTAATTACAAATCTATATTTGTCACTTGGATACTTTTCATTGGGATCTGAAGATGTGCCTTTGACCATGGATAATACAATTTTGCATACAATGAAAGCAAAGCAATGGCCAGATTTTCATGAAATTTTGATTCCACCAAGTATTCTATATATCTTTCTATCAATTTCTATCAATTTCTATCAAATTTCAAATACACACACCCTGAACAGACACTCAAATCACCTGTTCTATTTCACGACTTTCAAAATGGCTTGTTTTGACATTCATAACTCTGTTTGTCCATTATTTTTGGGAATCTCCACTACTTTCTCAGTGTGCTGTCAGAGACCAGGGCAAGCCGATGGAAGGCCTGGTCGGTGGGGGTGAGAGGAGAGTGTATGTGTCAAACACTAGCGTCTGGTGACAGGTAGTCCAGGGGATTGTAGGACAAAGTGGTCACCTCTGATTTATGGTCATAATTGTTATATTCAGAAAGTTGCCTCTATTGCTTTAAGTACATTAGCACCTAAATTAGATTAATGCCATATCAAAATAACTTTTAAACTTGGATTTTTTATCATAGGTCCCTATCGATTCCTCATAGAAGGCATCATTTTAGTAATGAGACAGGAAACCAAAGACACATGTCTTCGTAACAATTCAGTTTTTAGTGACATTCTTTCCAGAAAGGAAAGAGCACTTCCTGATGTTAATTGTCAGAAACAGTGTGTTTTACTGTGTCGGTGGTTATCAAGGACAGTAAAATACAGTTAACTGAATTGACAGCTAAAGGGTGGAAGGAAACCATTGAATTTATCTTTGATATATTACAGCATTAATCAAGTCTTTGAGCGGTCGTTACTAAAACTAACTGATGGGGAAAATGAATATGCCTTTACAAGGAAATTCTCATCCCTTGGATTTGGAAAAGGATTAGTCAGCAGCCCTGGTCTAAATCCGAGTTGACCAGAATCCCAGAGACTTTACAAGTTATCCTAACATCCTGGGAATAACACAATAATCCTTACTAGATCTGGAGAAATATGTGTACCACAAGGATAATGTTAAAAAGTAGACTTTTCTCGATTATCAACCAACTCAGGACTTGTAAGTCCACTCTAGGATATGAGGATTTGTTTCTCTGTAATCTGGAGCATCCTAATACCGACAGGTCCATTAGCTCCCTCATCTCCTTTCTTCTTAAACCCATTACTATGAGGCAGTGCTTAAGATGTAATGTGACAACCAAGTGGAGCCATCAACTAAGTCCTCATTATAATGCCCTGTGAACTTATCCCCTCAGTCACCCGGATGGAGTAAGTGTGTTAATCTTATCAGGAACTTTATTAACTTTACATAAGAAAAATGGCTCTATATAAGCTGATTTCTCTCCGTAGCCAAGACCTTTTCAGTTGGTATTAATCTATATAGGGCTGCCAGTCTGGGCCATGTACTGATGTAGAGCTGCAAGTGGTTAATGCTTGTGAGACCCTTGTGTTGACACAATAAATGCAATAACAGCTGATGCATATGAACCAAACAGACTTTACCAGCTATGAAGATAGAGGATTGCAGTGCTCTTTGTTGGATGTTTTTGGAAGTGGGCAGTCCAGGGCCCCACTGATGGAATATATATTGCATAGCCATGTAGAAACATGGAATACATTGTATGATTGTATTAGATGAAATATTGCATACTTATTATAACTATTGAACCGACAAATATCCATTAAGCTCAGAGAAGCTCCTTCCCAAACATCCCTACACCATTCTGTAAACATTCACAAGGCATACACCACATTTATAAGAGGCCAATTTCCGCCCAGGAGAGCAGCCCCTTCAGGCTGTGTTGAAGGCAGTTCTGTATACATCCTTTTCTCTTTGAGTTAAAAGTTGCCTCTAGGCCAACATGGCGAGGTTAGGTTTGGAGTGACAGGCGCTCTCAACAGGGGTCACTCTGTGGGATGTTCCCCTCACTTTCCAAACAGGTCGTGCATGTAATAGCCAATGGTACCCATAATAGAGTTGGAGAAGCTCTGAACAATTCTTTAAGATTGCTCACATGACTTCTAATGACTATCTATCGATAACACTTGCTACTCTCCCTGAAATAGTTATGAAACTGACAGCCAAATTTTAGGATTTTCTTTGGACTGGGTGGTCCCTGCTGTACTTGGGGTAAATATGGCATGTGTGATTAGTTGGCTTGCTGCCTGGAGGGCAGTATGTGTTTTACCTCGGGGAACTCCACCACTGCCATCTTCTTAGCTCTGTGGAGTGCCTGAGGGTCAGGCCCGGCGGTGTCAGACAGGAACTTACAGGTCGAACAGGGCTATATTGGTTCCTTTTGGGGCTAAGATTGGCGCGAATTGATGTTAAGCCTGAGGGCTCTCTCAAACAGAACCACCATCAAATCAGAGCCCCTGGGCATCTTGGTACTTTCTGAACAGTGTTCAAAATGAGGGGGTGACATGTCCCCTCTTGTCCATATATCAAAGTCCTCATATCTTCTCATTCCCAGGCAATCTGTTCACTGTTTCATGCTTCATGCCTTCCAAGGAGCACAATATTCCATGGACTCCCAGTGGGCACAAAATGTAGTTCAACATTGATTTAATCATGTATCAACATTGAATCAATATTGGCAACCATCTGTCGATGTTGATTCAATGTTCCGTGCGCACTGGGATGCCACTACTTGGTTCAGTCGCTCTCACCTCCGATGCGATAAGAATTCCACTGCTTAGCCATCCTTGTGATTTCACTTCCATTTATATATTTGAGAGAAGCATGAGTTTTATGTCAGCTTTTACTACTCTGCTTTTGCCTGCCAGCAACATATTGAGAAAAATTCAAGATGTTCTCGCGTCATGTCACGTCACTCTTTAAGGGAGTATTCCATAGATGTTAATCGGCCTAGGTTCCATTGTCGGATAAAAGTTCATAATGTTAAACTTATGGGGAAATCTTATCCAACCAAGGGAATCATGGCAAATCACATCAGTGGAATACATGTACACCCTTTGGAGGGAACGTACATGTAGGTGAAATCATATCCATAAACACTAAGTAGCTGGTAAAGTGTGTATTCCACCAATGTCAGTCAGCCAAAAATTCGTCATCCGATGAAAGCCTATAATATTATAATGTTAAACTTAGGGACGAATATCGTCCGATGACGGAATCTCAGCCAATTCATGTTAGTGGAATACAAGCAGGGTTCGCGCTAGCCACTCGCCAAATTGCCAATGGCGAATCAAAGTATAATTTGGCTAATGCTACAAACTGAGAATTCGCCAGATTGGCTAATCGAGGTTTTGGGAAAGTTTTTTTTACCATACTAGACTCTAGGCATGTTATATATCATTGGTAAGAGAGAATCACAGCGAAACCAGTCAGTTTCATTCTATCTTGATATGATATGATTATCATTATGTATTTTCCAAAAGTAGAGAAAAATTATTCATTATTAGTAAAATCCGGCTCTTTAGCACCCCTGTTTTAGGAGGGATGTGATTGAATTTCATAGGAAAATCAAAAAAAAAGTTTGGCTAGTCTATGCTGAATTTGGCTAATCAAGATATAAAGAAATCTTTCGATTCGGTAAATTATGAGATATTAAAAAAAAAACTAGAATTTTATGGAATTAAAAATAAAAATCCAAATTTAATAAAAAATTATTTAAAAACTAGAAAACAGTCTACAATAGCAAACAATGTTAAATCCAACGAGGTGATCTGTCCTGTGGTGTACCCCAAGGGTCTATATTAGGCCCCTTGTTTTTTCTTTTATATGTGAACGATTGCATTTTACCGAATGACTTGCATAAAACAATGTTATATGCCGATGACTCGGTTCTATATGTTACCGGTAAGGATTTTAAGACCTTGGAGATGCAATTGAACATAGCATTGGGTTTATTTTCGGATTGGTCTAGTATGAACAAATTGACTGTAAATGAGGGAAAAACTAAAGTTATGGTTTTTGCTGCAGCCCCCACCCTGTAAAGGCTCCCGAAACCTTCAGTTAAATTGAAAAACACATCTTTGGTGCAAGTCATTTCGTATAAATATCTGGGAATTACCCTTGATCAGGAACTTAATTTTTCTATCCATGTCAAAGACTTGATAATAGACATCAAATTCAAATCTTTAATGCTTTATTATCTAAGTAAGATGTTGTCACACAAAATTCTCCTCAGAGTATATATCTCGTATGTATTACCCTTAATAGATTATGCGGATATACTGTACGGCGCAGCAAACCAAGATCTCCTGCAAAGAAAGCAAAATAAGTGTTTAAAAACATGTCTAGGGTTAAATTTATTGACTCCAACAGGAACTGTTCATGCTTTAGCTAAACTACCGGTATTATCTGAAAGAAGGATATTTCACACCAAGTTGTTAGCCTTTAAAAGGCAAAGTATTGGTGGTAATTATTTACAGCCTGTAAATAGCACTGCATGAATAACTCTATATAAGTGGATTTAAGTCTGCCCTAAAGGTCACAAAATATGCTTAAATGTCGCAGATAAGCAGCTTTAATGACCTTTAATCGACCTTGCCAGGAACACTTAAATGTGCCAGCTGCGACATTTAAGCATATTTTGGTATACCAAAAGTTACCCTTTCGGTATATTTAAGTGACTTTAAGTCGACCTAAATATCCCAAAATATTTACCTAAAGGTGATTAAAGGTGATTATACTGAATGTCAAGGCCATGGAAATTTTACTTAAATGTGATTAAACCAATTGTCAAGGCTGTAAAATTTACTTAAATGTGATTAAACCAAATGTCAAGGTCCAGATGCTGGTCCCTAAATAATCACATTTAAGCACTTTTAATTACCTTTCATAAGTAAGTGAAATCGACCTAAATGGTATGAAAATAGATTTAATGAACTCCTAATATGCCCTCAAATTTAATTAGATATAGGTTTAATCTATATTCTTTTCACAGCTAAATTAGTACTAGATAAAAAGCTTTAATGAACTCCTAATATGCCCTCAAATTTAATTAGATATAGGTTTAATCTATATTCTTTTCACAGCTAAATTAGTACTAGATAAAAAGCTTTGAAGATTTAATATTACCATGCAATTAACACATCAAATACATTGATTATGTTTTAACGTTTTTATTTCAAAAGGAATTGATAATAACAAAATATGTACAGAAAAATAACATTAATCAACAAATAACAAAATGCAAGAGATATCCAATACTTTGGATTTAAAAAAAAAAATTTTGATCAGCCATATACATTGCACATTAAAGCATAATTTATATTATGTACATTATCACTGCCTACATCATATTCCCAAACAGAAGCGCAAGTAGCCTACATAATGTTTTACATAATAGGTTGTTCTAAATGACCCTACTCATATATGTATATCTAGATTTTCCACTCTGTCCATCAACATTGAATTAATCATCATGGTGCCTTTGATACTGTGGTATAAATCTAAAAACGCATATATTAGCCACACCTCATCTTTGGACTGAGCTTATTAAGCTGCACTGGCTAGGTTAGTGTGGCTTCTACATAATGTTTTATGGTACTATAGTCAACTCCCTCTTAGCGGCCACCCCTCCAGTGCAGCCAATCCCTCTAATGCAGACACTTTCTATAGTCCCAGACATACTACAATGTACAGAAAATGACCCCCTCTAATGCAGCCACCCCACCAAAGCGGCCACTTTTTCATAGTCCCAAGGGTGGCCACATTAGAGGGAGTTGACTGTACAATAAACAATCAGATGATAAATAATGCCAACAGAACAAACTTCGATATCCAAGGAACCAGCCATGAATCCAGTGCACTGAACTTTATGTCATGCACTAAAATATACAAAAACATGCCTTCATATTCTGGGTTTCTCTCAGCTCGGATTCCAGCACATTTTTACCATTGAACACAACAATATCCATCCTCCAGTCCAAATCAGAACCTGGCTTTTCCCACATCCAACCTGGACCCTTCCTCAAATCGAACCCTGACCCTTCCTCAAAATCCAAACCTGGCTCATTCTCAACTTCAATCCTAGCTTATTCTCACGTCCAAACCTGGCTCATTCTCGCGTCCAACCCTGGTTCGTTCTCACGTCCAAACCTGGCTCATTCTTACGTCCTAACCTGGCTCATTCTCACGTCCAAACCTGGCTCATTCTCACGTCCAAACCTGGCTCATTCTCACATCCATACCTGGCTCATTCTCACGTCCAAACCTGGCTCATTCTCACGTCCAAACCTGGCTCATTCTTACGTCCAAACCTGGCTCATTCTCACGTCCATACCTGGCTCATTCTCACGGTCAAACCTGGCGCATTCTCACGTCCAAACCTGGCCATATGAGAGGCCAGTTAATGGACATGACAATAGGCAAGTAGTAGAAGTGAGAATGGGCAGGTAGTAGACGTGAGAATGGGCAGGAAGTGGACATGAGAATGGGCAGGAAGTGGACATGAGAATGGGCAGGAAGTGGACATGAGAATGGGCAGGAAGTGGACATAAGGAAAAGCAGGATGTGAGGATGGGTAGGTAGTGGATGTGAGGATGGGCAGGTAATGGATGTGAGAATAGTGGACATAGATAGAGGAGCAATGGTTATACATCCAGAGACCAGTTTATATTATGATTATAACCAAATATCAAAAGATCATTCTATATCCAATGAACCAGCCATGAATTATCCAACCTTATGAGAATGAATAAGGTTATAACGTACTGTAATGTCTTATTAATTAGATACAAGATTCTGCTTTAAAGCAGTGATCGTCATAATATAAGCTACTTAAGGATCCAACTGAGCTCGTCAGACACAATTGGAGCTGGTGTTTCTGAAACCTCTCCAAGTGTCCTTTCTCGTAACTGGGCAGTTGACCTCCTGTTGGCAGTTTTCTTGTAGTGCTTATCGAGCTTCTTCTTAATTTTCTTCAGCTCAGGAGATTCCCATTCCAGGGGCCGCACCAGCATCACACCATCCTCCATCTCCTCATCACTCATATATTGTGCGTGCATCGTAGCCTCTGCTTTCTCTTTTCGCTTACCAGAGAACCTGTCTGCGATTGCACTTTGTCTGCGTTTTGCTTTCTGAAATACTATGAAATAGAGCTCTGCTTCAAGATTCCTGGAGTCCCCAATGTCACTAATGATGCCTAATCCAGCTAACTCATCACACCGTTTCAGCTTACAAACTTTGATGTGTCTGTAATAGTAGCCCAGCTCCTTCCATGAAGGTGAATCTGTCGATTTTGTTGATAAGGTGTGGATCCCTCCCACACGCTTAGATCCACAGCATACACTTCTCACGTTCCTTTATTGGATTAGGAAACACTGTCTCCAGTGACTCCAGCCATATGGTCTTTGGAGTGATATCTACTGTCACTGTTACTTGAGACATTATAATAATGTTTGTTCACCATTATAATGTAATAAAAGGGTTTAGCTAGTGAGAAATGACGTGTGTGTAGCCCTACTTTGAGTTTAGGCGTTTACTCTATTTATAGGCACTTGGCTGGACCTGGCTGACCCTGCCCTCACCACCATACCTACTATGGTGGTAGGGGCTATAGTAGGGGGATCACGCAACTCATAGTGCAGTTACCTCACCACATGTTGGGATTGTTTGCCCACACTGTGACGTAGTAGACCTGTATATGTAACTCGACCTATAGCGTAGTGAACCTACTTTTGTCCGAATAATATTTCCTTAATAATATACAAGATCGAACACAGTTCCATTACAGTGTACAAGTAAACGGTTTTATGATGGACCCTCAAAAGTAAGCTAAGCACTTCGGACTCTCTCAGTGTCCAAACCCAATTTCAGGTAAGTTGACTCCTCACCTTTGATGTGAGCAGTGAGGTTCCTGCCGAATACTGGTATTTATAGCCAGTCAGCCTGCACGCACACATGCAGACCGGAGGCCTATAGCGACCTGCGTCCATTCCCCAAGACCGAGACAGGTGCAGCCAAAGACAGGGCTCGGACAGAGTTTGCAGCATGACGTCCAAAAGCACCCGTAATGATAATATAGTAACCGTGAAACCGGCCCCTACAATAGTAAAGTCTGAGGGTGCTCATGCACACCGTCGCATGCACATTGCGGCTCTGTTACGTAACACTGTGAGTGAAGGAGGACCAAGATATAACAATAGTCAATGTACCATTTGGAGATTGGCAGGTCACTCTGAACCCTGGCTCAATATGACATATTGTATCCTTATATCCTTGTTTCCTTATATCCTTGTGGGGTGAGTTGCTGCGATTGTGTTTAACCTGGATCCTGAAGATTGGCTGGTTGCTGGTGACATGACTATACAGTAGTTTGATACCGGTCTGTCCAGATGCTCTACTAAGCGTTCCACCATTAAAGTCCACTGGGCTCGAGACATTTTCTAATGTAATATTATCAGGAATTTCTCATTATCTGCACGAGTCTCACTGGAAGAATACACGCCACCATTTCATGTCAGGACTTCTTGAGAGATATAATAGATTAAGACAAATTCAAGGATTTTAACGTAACAGTATGTGTAGGAATAGATATTAAGATAGCTGATGGCGATTTCTTTATCAGGGGAAATGATAATATTTGCATTAAGGATGAAGCAACTCATATTAGATATCTGTTCACAAAGTTATGATGGAAGTAAATCTAATCTCAAGGCTGTGGGGGTATCGTAGCTATCCGCTAATGCATTAATGGATACACTCTAATGGATGTCTGGTTTTTATTTAATCTTAGAGCTATGCATGCCAAGGGCCTATCACTGATACCAGGAAATCTAATCTCCTACCCTGTGGAATGGTTTAAGCCTATTTGCTTCACGACACACTACACTATGTTTTGTGCTGGCAGCATCCATATATAAGATTAGTGGTGAGAATCAATTAGCGTTCTCTATCCTCCGTGTTTCCTTTTTTGCAGTTCTACTATGTACCTTGATGTATATATGGTAGTATCACTCTTCTACATATTGAAGGCAACATGGCATTTGTTGCATCTCCTCCTAAAGTACAAAGAGGTACTGTGTAGGATCTCTACAGTATGAGATTAGTTGAAAACTAATCGATTAGAAAATGGTGGATACATCTAGAAGCAATAGATTTAACCACAATGCAGAATGAGTGATACCCACCTACCACACGGTAAAGAACAGATGTACTTTTCATGGTCTAGGGAGTGGTCCTTTTTTATCAACAGGGGAGGGGGGACCAAACATTTTTGGACCCCTTGAAGGGTGGAACAAAATAAATTTGGACCCCTTTTTAGCGTGTTACTATAGCTCGAGGGGTCGGCCACACTCCATCTAAACCTGCCTGGGGAGGGGGGAGGGAACCAAAATAATCTTTGACCCACTTACGCGAAAACTACCAACCCCCCCCCCCCCCCGTTGTTAAAAAATAACCACTTCCTTGTAAAACTCAACAGTTATTTACCGTTATTTAGAATGCAATGAAGCATCATAGTGAATACGTGTTATGTGCTAACCTGATTTGGACCTGTTATCACTTTCACTGATCATAACGTGTCTATCTTCTCATGAATATGCTGCATTTAAATTGTTATATTACAAATGAAACTAATAGTTCTATACAAAATGTTAGAATCCAGAACAGATGCGTGGGATGCAGTTTCAAAAACTGAAAAAGGGGTGCCTCTCATCACGTTTACTTCCTCCACTTAAATGGGAGCATTGCTTTATGAAAAAGGTATACTTTATTGTGATGGCAACAGGGCCAGGACCGTGCTTAGAGATTGGTACAAGGACTATATGGGGAACATTTCATCACATGATCTTCTCAAAATAGTGGGGGTTGTGGATGAATGGCACCCACAAGGGCCATTTTGTGGATCCAACCAAAACCGTGCCCTGACATCAGGCATTTATTTATTTTTGTGATTGCAGGCTCTTGTGGTCCATAAGTGTAATGTCAGAGTATCGGTGTCTCTATGCATTATTGGATCTGCTAAGGAACTGTATCCATGCTGTCTTTAGCGTTTTAACGTCTGTCAGCTCCATGATTTCTCGGGTGTCAAGAGAGAGCCTCTACATGGGTAAAAATCGACATGTGTAACACGGCGACACAGGGGTTAAAAACAGACGACACATACAACATGGGGGTTTTAAAAAATGATGGACACTGAGATTTTTGTAAAAGACCCAGTATATTCTATACAAATAAAAATTGACATGGCAACACAACCCCTTTTGCTAAAATTCGACACGGCGACACACCCTAAACTGTGGGTACCCATCTAGAGGCACAATAGAACTAAAAGCAATACTCCTGTAGGTCTATGCAGTATAGACAGTGAATGAACTATTAATATGAAGCAAGTTAGAGCTATCCATACAAGACAATTAAGATATGCAGTTAGGAACCTCTCTAGCTCATGTATAAAAACATTTCCTAGGTAACCCTATTAAGCTATACCACCTCTCCTCCCCATTCAATGTAGTTCTACCCTCAGTAGTATGACACAGTATTACCATAACCGCTTAATATCTACGTGTATTCATTATCTTGTACATGAAAATAGAGTTGCAGCCTGCTATTTCATGTTTTATCCAATGTCCCTTTATTATTTAGTCCTTCTTGGTATTACAGATAGGTAAGGTTACAGCTGCTTATGAGCAGATTCCCTGACGATGTGAGACCATTGTATTCTTCTCTTCTTACTCCCATGATGGAATACAAGGTGTCCTCCAAGTTGTTTGTGTATTCCAGATATGGGCTAATAATAAAGTACTATGGTGTTCAAGACGCACCATGTATACATGTGGAAGGCATTACCAAACAAGCTTAATTATGGCATATCCTAATTCACTGACACACTTCACTTTATCTTCTTATACTACCAGGCCTAGGAAATAGCATTACCCAGATGAATATTCATATATTATTCAGAACACGGAGATAGAGCTCCAAGCCTGATAGCTCTTATCCCACAACCTTTAGTAAGCACGCCGTGCCCCGCCTCTCGCCACAACTAGGTAAGGGTCTTGATGTTTGACTATGATGTTGATGACGCTAATCGTAGAAGTCATGCTATTCCATAGCCCACGTATGTCTTGCAATTTCAACTGTACACTGCCGCAATGCCATAGAAGTAAAGCGTTAAATCCTGTCTGGGGAAATGAAAAAATTGGAATGAAACTTTTGAACTGGACAGACATTCAAAGTGTGACACCAACGGATATTGAATGACTGACTGATTCCATTCATGAATATTCGGATTTACTGATTATATAAACTACAGCAGTATTTACGTTTACATTTAGAATAATCAGTTTTTCTCATGACATAAACACATTAACTTAAGAAATGCCAATATGGGCAGCAGTGAAGTCAATGCCTTAGATGACGGCAATCTGAGCCCAGCGAATAAACAAAGAAACCACAAGCATTTTGATGAATGGAACTTGTAAAGTGGATTTGACTGGAGAATAATGATAACAACGTAGGTATATATATCAGCCGATGTGAGACAAGCCATGGTGCAGGCTGACATTGAACAATGTATCTTATAATTATGAGATGAGAATGGGTAGCAATATAATGAAAGCTGTGAAAAATGATACTCCTGTGAGAACACTTAATGATGCCCCAGGGATATCCTTAATCATTGCTAAGTGGAAGAGATAATCCTTGTCAGCAAACCCAAATAAATGCATCGCATGAAGGTTGGCATTATAGTCACCTTCTAAGTGACTTAAAGTCCGGAAATCCCACTTGAATATCCCAATCTCTGCTTAATTGCCAACCGTCATGCAATGATACCAACTGCAGATAATAACCCTTTCCCATGAACTTTAAAGATGGCACTGACTTCACTACAACCAGAGTAACATTGTAGGTCTTGACGGCTCTAGTTTATGGGAAAAAGCACTTCTTATTAAGGGAGAACCCCATTAGCTTCCATGTAATCTGACTACCCCTCCAGGGGCTCTAATTAAGATTTATACTCTATAAGAAGCTAATTAGATTGTATGGCTCAGATTAATTAGATTGCTTGGTCATCACATATTATATGGGGTATCAATTATGTTCAAATGAATTTCCCATTAACTTATTTCCTATGGATCTAATTGTACAAAGACACGATTGGCCCTTTTAGCAAATGATCTTACATAGGCTAAGTAGCGTTATAACTATTTATGATATACATAATTCCATAGCAAAAGATGACATGTATTGAATGAGGGTAAGCCTTATGAAGACTTGGTTATTACAGATCCATATCCAAATTGATATTCAGATTGTATTGATCTACCTCCCTCCTATTCCTTGATTTTAGATCGCCAAGTTCTGACGTTAGATTCTAGACTAAAGGCATGGATTACACATCACCATACTTGGAATATGTACTGTGTGCAATAACATGAATGTGCAAATTTACTGCTAAAAGCTTGCTGTTCAATGTGTCTTAGCTGCTATTAATGATAGGTATTAATTTAAGTATCAGTAATCAGTAAGTAGTATGTCTGTTAAGGATTTATAACCATTTCTGATGAGTCTCAATGTAATGTTCATGCTGGTTCTTTCTCCACAAAAGGTTCAGTATTCAAGGGAATTACCTGAAGCTATTACAAATGAACACTTCTAATCAGTCAGTTATAGTACAGTGTTCTCCAAATACAATCGGTTTTAAATTCATGGCTTGTTATGTTCTTACATTAATGACAACAACGCTCCATCCGTTAACTTGACTTTGGGAAAAAAATCATTGAAGACAGGATGCATTCAGATAATTGCTGTATGAATAACATTTTGATAAACCGAGTTCCTCAAATGACTCACCTAATTGAAAAACGTGAACTCTGAAAATGATAATCGCATGATGGAGCTCATGTTCTACACAGAGAAAAGAAGTAGAATCACGGTGACTCCCAAATGGGAGTCTGAACTCGATCCCTGAGACTCCACGACTCGACTCCACGACTCTTAAGTGACTCCCAATCATTAGGGAGTCTAGGAATAGCAGTCACTGTAGAGTTATTAGGGTAAACCGCCCCTAAGTGGCCCCCCTACAGGACAAGTACCTATAGTGGCCCATCTATACCTCTATACACCAGTCTTTATGGTCATTTTTTCCTGATTTGTTAATACAGGTATGAAAGAAGAGACAATTATGTACCAATATCACAGTTTATATTCTCCATAAAGTAGCCACAGTGTTTTCTACAGAGTGCCAAACATGACATGTTTGTGTGACATGTAGCCCTCTTTTCATTGAGAGGTTTCAAGAAAAAGACATTTTATACCTCAACAGTGTGCCTATAGTTTTCCAGTAAGATCCAAACTTTCCCCTTGTTTTCCACACATATTATCTTTACATTAACATGCCATCTTCATTTGGTGAAAATCCTATATTAATTAGGTAATTTTTGCTGATTGATTGTCACCACTACAGGAGTACCTAAAGTGGCCCAGGGGCTCAACCATGAGTGGCCCACCAACAGTATAGGTTATAATATGCTAGGTGTAGGGTGAGATCTATTCTAAGATCCAAAATAAATGGATGCCCCCCCTATGACCCAATAAACAAAAAGATGTCATATAATGTGGGAAAAATATGACTATAGAATTATATGGAAATCAACCTGATTTATGGTCAGAGAAAAACTGGTCCATTAAGTTTTGAACCCAGGCTCTTCTGTGTGCTAGGCTAATACTGTACCTCTATCCTATTCTGGATACATGGTGTTAGAACTGCTGAAAGCTATACTTGTATGACATTGAGACTGTGTGAGTATGTACTTTGGTAATTAAGATCCACACCTTCTGTAATAAGGGACCTTATGTCTATGTTTTATGAGCTATGTCAAGCTATATATAGGTCCCTATAAATATAGGTTATACCTAATAGCCACAGCTTAGTGCCGAGTGAACAAAAAATGGGGGTACTTCTACGCTCCCCACACTTGTTCAGCCCCTGTGGCTACATAGGCAGGGCTTAGAACTTTAGTGTGAGAGGTCCCTGGTTCTGGTCTCCCCACAGTTGAGACCTTTGTTTTTTTGGTGAACCATATCATAAGAACATAAAATAATGTTATACATGGAAAAGTTCCTAAATGTTAATTTTTTTTGTTCAGTGGTACACTATGCCCCCAGAAGCAGAAATGGGTATAATTATGCCCAGAGCTTAACAGAACAGAAGGCAGCCCCCAAGACGGCAAGATAGAAGAGTAGGCTTAAAGCATATTCATAGGCTTGTTATTGGAACTAACAATGTGCATGAGGCTATAATATTTCATTATGTTCTAATGTAACATAACATTGTAACCACATTTACCAAGTTACAGATGCATTAACAGTGTTTTATTGGAGTGGGCCACTCAAGGTACAAGGTGGCCCAGTCATGGTACCAATTCAATGTCCAAAGGGTACCTTACTTTAATCAGCATTTTCACAATATATCACATAGAAATCAATATTTTTGACTTGTCTATAGCATTCCAAACAGTGTCCCAATGAAAAGTGCTGCATACTTCATGAGGATTGGATCACTCTTTTTACATGTAATATTGTATCAAAGTCAGTCTTGTGGGTTTCAGCTCCTCAACAGGGCCACATATGGGCGGTTTACCCTATAATCCTGCTAATGTTAGGGAGTCACTTTAGAGTCCTAGGGAGAGTTACCTCAGTGATCAAGTCGGGAGTCACAGTGATTCTACTTTTTTCTCTGTGTATGTAACCTTTCAAACCATAATTATGTGTCCCTTGAGAATTGTGCATTGGCATCTGAAAAAGAACATAATATTATAACTGACTTTTTGTATACAATACCTGAATACACATATGCCCTCACAGTACCACTTCCTCATTACACCACTTTCAACATGTGAGACTTATGGAACCTACGGATACATTCACCTTAACTACAACTCAAGGGAAATAAATGCAAAAACAAAACTTGGTATGCCAATAATGTTTGCCTGTGCCTGTGACCAGACCAGTGGGCCTTCATAAAGGACAGTAAAAAAGCTTGTAACTGAACTGCCATCTGACTGATAATGGAAATCACTAAATTTCACAAACCTAATTTGACATACTATAAAGGGAACTGGGCGCCAATAAAATTATTTTAATGGCATTTCAGTACATCAGAGTCTAATTTGCTCTGGAATTTGGCCTTTTAATAGTCTAAAAAGAAAGACCCCATAAAGGGAAGCGGCGATCATAATTATGGGGGAAGGCACACATTATGTTGAATAATGCTAAACCCTGTATCTGGTCATATGCTATACTAAATTCACATTAAAGATTTGAAATCTTGCAAGAAATAAAAATAACTTAAACGTTACACAAAATATGGTTCATTCAAGAAACCTAAACATCGGTTGCTAATGAAGTTCATGACCCATTAAATAACCATAAATTTAAGAACAAGAAATAATTTCATGACCAACCATTTTTATGCCAGGATAACAGATTTGGGGGATTTTACATGGGGACATTTATTTCTGCTGTAAATCATCTCAGTAGTTAAATGCTTCTTGTGAAATGAGAAGGAAATGTGAACGGACAACTTGATGTCTAATAAAACCACTCCAGAATTGAACGATGTCCATGGATTCAGGGTAACAATTAAGGTTTTGTGCGTTTCTGCTGGGATCTTACAAGGCATGACGGTCACTTTATTGAACTTGAATCAGCTCATATCCACCGTAGAGTGAGAACATGAGACCAGGTTTCATATCATAGAGAAAAGAAAACATTCTGGAGAGTCCTCCGGCAGTTTAACATAATTATTATCCCCAGTTTGCTGTTTCTTTTTACTTTATGCTCGCCGAACTTACTTTTACACCCTGAGGCACTGTAGGTCATAGCCCTTTATTTTACCACCTATGCCTGCAAATCACTGTCTGTTATTCTCCTTATGTGAGCAGCTGAAACAGTAAAGTCAGTAACAACGCCCCTAAAGAGTAAGTCACCTTTAGAGGTGAAAGAAAACCTATCACCCTATCAATAACACAGAAAACACTAAGTTGGCTAAGACACACTTGGTAACAGAATGATGGAAGGTGACATACGGTGAAATATAGGAGTTTTCCAATTATTAATAAACTTGGGATAAATCTGGCATGCAATATCAGAACAAGTTTCTCTCTTATATCTGTTATCTGGAGCATCCCAATACCCACAGGTCCATTAGCCCACACATCTCCTTCCATCCTAAGCCCATTACTATGAGACAGGGTCTAAGACATGATGTGACAACCCTGTGAAATTTCCCATTAAGTTCTCATTAGAATGCCCTGTAGAATTATCCTCTCAGTCACGTGGGTTGAGTTAGTGTGTTAATCTTGTCAGGTACTGCATCAGCATCTAGCACATCTCTCCCTACCGAGAAACCTTGTGAGTAATACATGCCCAGCTGATGCCTGCCTAAACTTCGGGCTCTTTATCACATACACATGTACATAGAAGGTATACTCAGAGGGGTTTATCAGGCTGGCGATCAGTATTTTACATTGATTGGAAAATAGATTATGATTGTGATTGCTGTGGCATGTAAGCAATGAATCCAGCTGCAGCAGTCCTTGAATCCTCACTTTAAGCAGGCCTTAAACTTGAAGCCAATCCTTTTTGACAATTTGGCTCAGATTTCAGAAGCTATTTGTCTATCAATTTTGTCTCAGACCTCAGAAGGGCATTGGACCACACATAAATATCGTTCCCTCTGTCAGCAATACAAGTTAATTCAGGTGAATCAAACAGACTTTGATATCGCAATTAAGGTTATCAGGTCCCAGAGGCATTGCTGTTCAGCACTCTGATTGGCTGATTAATCTTATCAGGTCTGCAGAAAGGGGGTTGCAGTGCCCTGGTTGGCTGCCTAATGGTGCCTGGTTGGGGAAGGTGGGCGGCCCAGGGGTCTCACTGATGAAATGGTATTGGTGGGGTAATGTAGGGAGGAAGGAGGCAAAGGGGACAGAAAGGTTCTACTTGTAGCTTATCCTCTAACTTAACCTGGCCTAAAATGGCACCAGCAGTAGAGAGCATTAAGAATACTGGTCGCCTAGAGAGGCATCTAACTCTCTACTAATACCCTTCATGTCCTAAAGCTTTAAACTTTGGGAACGCCAGAAGTTGTGTGATTTGATAAAATTAATTAGTTATGGATTGGTCATGAAGGGTTAATTCATAAAGAGGGGAGTGATGAATATACCATATTGCTCGGAATTTTCATTTTAATCCCAAAAAGTCTATGCCTAAGGAAACATCTTGAAATAAGGTCTTGGGTCAACACTTACTCCAGAAAATTGGACGACGGGAAAATTGGCTAACAGGGAAATTGCCCCAACCTCACCCAGAAGGTTAATCCCACTCTCAGTGGCTGTTATCCGTGTCGTTTTAACCAGTCTGCTGCACATGGTTGGGAGCAGAGTTTGTTTTTCTTTGACTATATGAGCATGAGAGTCATAGTTGCACCTCATGTCATGGCAGTGTATCAGATAAACACTGTTAGTACTAGCCAACTGTCGAGCATTTGTGGATGGAAGTGACAACGTGAAACAAAATTGCATACAGAGTTCAAAAAGCTGACAGCGTGCAAACTTTATTACCATTGATTCTGCACATCTAACGTTTTATTCCTCAGCGTTGGGTTACCCACAGCATTCATTCTTGACTTAATCAATGAGGTATCTGTGGCACACAATTCATCTCAAATAACGTTTTTTTTGTGCAACTGCAGCAGAAACTAATGTCAGGTTATTCTCACTTCACTCATTAACCTGATATGCTCAGGTGTTAAGCGGTTGTAGTATTGCATGATTTGGCTGCAATCGGGCTCACTTTACTGTCTTCTTTCGTGAGGAATATGACTTCTGGCCTTGAGTAATGAAGCAAGGCTTTCTGGTCTTAAGTTACTCTGAGTTTGGGAAGGGTTTAAATGCCTGGGCCTCCTACCTGACAAGTCCACTCCAACGCTTGAGCAAGACCAAAATAATTCCTGATTTGGAACCCACACACATCGAACTGCATTTTCACCGAGAGTGCACAGGTCACTAGTTACTGTTCAAGTCTACTAGTTGGTGATTGTGAGTGGTGAGAGTGAAGCTTAAATTAAGTGTCATCCCTCTGAGATACTTCGAGGTATCTCGCTGTATTGTGAGTCTGCTTATCCAAGCCTTATCAAGATGAACGGGTCAACAGCTGACATGGATGACACAACAGAATGGCTCATATCCACAGAAAACACCACCTTCTTTAACATTACTCCTGGCGCGGATGGCGACACTGCAGATGATGAGTATGCCCAGCTCGTCATCGGGAGATTCATTTACGTCCACTTGGCAGTTCGCCTTGCGATGGGGCTGATTGCCTTTTCTACTAATCTCCTCACTATCATTGCGATAGCCTCCTTCGAGTACCTGAGATCCTGCACGAACACCTTGATCGCCTTCTTGGCATTTGCCGATATGATGGGAGGGGTTGGTTCTGTATTACTGGTGACAAACTACCTCACGCCAATGTCAGACAACCTATGGACCACAATGTGTGCCATTGAGTCAAGTCTGTTCTACACCGCTGCAGGTAGGAGTATTATATTTTTATGAAAAATATTTACCTCAAAACTTGACATTATTGTATGATCACCCCCACACCTCTTCACAACATCTGACAAATATTAGTTGGAGGGTCATGGTATTGTCTCAATCAGCATCATATTATGTGAGCCCACTGGAATACATGTCTTTAACTGGAAGATCCCCCAAAAGTTCCCCCTAAAAACCCAGCCTCATATGATTTCCTTATAGAACAGATCATTACATAAAAGTATTGAATAGAATTCTGGAGTAGTGAATGCATTTTCGTTTTTGGCAGGTTTCAATGTACTGGCAATTTTTGGTATTTCTCTCGATCGTCTTATTTTCGTCACATATCCTCTCCGCTACCACATCTTTGTGACAAACAGGTATGTATGCCAAAATATACATAATATAAATACACTTACATATTATACTTATACATATAGATATTTGTACTTATATATTAAATATAACAAACATATAAGATATACTTATTATATGAAACATTATGTTGCAAACATTGATTATGTAAATAATATGATAAATAGATTCATAATATTCATTGCAAAATGGTTAATTATGCATCTGGATACTTCCAGGGTCACAGGGATATACATATCTCTCTGTACAATTCTGATGATTGGTGTAATTGGAGGTTTGCATTGCTGTGGATACAAATATTTGCCAAGTTAGTAGTCTGGCTCTTATAGAATCTGTATATATCAACTTGAATGTAACCATGCATATTATTCACTCAACTCTTGTAGCGTTGTATTTTGCAATTGAATCAAACTGATTGAAATCCTAGTTTTATCCATTTATTGGTTTACCTTTAATCAAGCAAACTGTTTATACCTCAATAATCTACGAGGCTTTTTTGACAAACTGTAGAACAACAAAGATACATACCAATTCAAAAACATGCTTACTATTATATATTTTTTTGTCTTTGGTTTCCAATTTAGCTCGTATATGCAGGGCTAGGGTGTCGAAAAACATTCTGCACGCTGATGTGATATTTTACATCTTCTCTATCTTGATCATACTACCAAATATAAGAATTGCCTACATTGCCCATAAACAAAAGAAAGCAATTGCTCTCGGTCAGGTAGGATTTTCAGTTTTTTGTTATGATAAATATCTGTGATATATAGTACTCTTAGTTCAAGAATGCATTGGATGTATATTCAAATGTCATGTTAGGTACATCCACCATTCTGTCACTGTTTGAAAGAATCTCTAAATATTACTAAATATTACTTATTAAAATGATAATGCCAAAAATCTCAGACCTGAAATGGTATCATGACCCAGAATTTCTTTTAGTAAGTGCTAGCATCTATGAAAATAATTATGTAATAGACACAACTAGAACATCTAGAACTACAACATCAAGAACTACAACATCTATGAAAATAATTTATTATGTCTCCGTATTTCTTTTGTAGCCTCAGTCTGATGTCAGTAGGAATCAGAATAAGATCACCAAGATGCTGTCCATGGTTCTGGGGGTGTACTTTGGATGCTATGTGCCCCAGATGGCTGTCCTGGTAACATTGGGGTTCCTTCCACCTGTTACCTATGGCATAATCATAGAAAGGGTATGTATTAACCATCTCCCCTCCGAATACAATGTTATTGCTCTTTGCTACAAGATTTCGACCCTTCTTTCTTTTCGGGGGGGGGGAATTATTTTGCCCCCTCCCCCATGTTGTTAAGAAATGAGCATTCCCTAATGTATATAAAAGCCGAATATAATGACTGCACAAGACCACTTGCTAATGTAATACAAGAAGTACATGTGCAGTAAATTTAAACTCATCCTGACAATACTCTATTACCTTTGTAGGTGGCCACTTGGTTCTGGTGGGTGAACTCTTGGTCAAACCCTCCGATCTACGCCTGGAAGAACAAGGCATTCAACAAGGCCTTCAGAAGTCTTCTTTGCATGAATAACAGAGTCGATCCGGCTTTAGGTTAACACCAATGGCTGGCGTACATTGCATGAATGTTTGCATTTAAATTAATTGAATAAGCATTAAATATATTTGAATTAAATAAATGTCACTCTAAGTTACTTAAATGCCAATATGACCTTTCCGTGACATCTACATGGCATTACTGAACTTAAAGATGCTTTTCAATGTTTCTTTAAAGCGTCTTGAATTTGCTTGAATGCAAACATTCATCCAGTGGTAACAGTGCCGACTGCATCACCCTGGTGGCAATGCAGGGAACTGGCACTTCTTTGAATTCCCACAACCAATCGGTATCCATCTGATGAGGTATTGCCAAAGAACTACCTTCCAAATAGAACTTAAGAATGAAACGTGTGTATTTCCTCGGAAAAGCACAAGCTGTGTACACAAGACAAAAAGGGGAGATTCCCGAGAATAGTGAGCCTTCCTAGTGACATGTTCAATGGTGATGTGTATTTCCCGAGTTTTACTTGTGAAAATAACCAGAAATTCCACAAGTAGAATTAAGACGTGTATTTCTCTGGTTTCACTACAGGAAATGACAGGGTATAGTCTCTATGGGATAAGATGATGGATTACATACGCTTTTCACTTAATTAGTACTGCATGCACATTAGATAAGAGTATAATGCAAAGTAAAATATATTATCTGTTTAGTATCGTAAATGCAAGAATTTCCACTGCATGCATGTTGGCTTTTAAGTCCTGCTTGTATTCACACTTTGGGCATGTTTTCCCTAGTAAATGCTAATTGAACTTGCTGAAAATGCCATACAACCATACAACCTTTCGGTGACATTCACAGGACATTCACTGAACTTAAAGTTGCTTACAAAGTGTTTTGAAAGTGATGATGAGTCTGCTTGAATGTAAACATTCATGCAGCGTACTATCCTCTGATGTGGTGAAGTGTGGATCAATAGTAGGTCAATACTGTATGAACCACATAGTTTATCCTAAATAAACGTGCATTATATGTAGAAGTATCGCTGTAGAGAATGTCATTATGACTTATGTAATTTTGGTTAACCTAGATAAAAGAAAATGAAAGTATGGGATAACAAGAAAACATTTGTTTTCAGTTTTATCCTTCAGTCAGGAGCAGCTGTCTAGTTGATAATTCATCAGTCTACAGAAGCTCAATGTTCAATGCACAATTTTCCATAACTATCTTTGATAAATGTTTCATATGATATCCATGTGATAGAGCATCAGTTGCTAGAGTGAGATAAAGACTGACCAATGTTTAAGCAAGCAAAGGTTTTATGATTCTATCTGTGAACTCTTACACTGTACTTGAGACATTTGATAAGATACATTAGTTATGTAAAATCTTTAATAAACACGAATGTAACAAATGGAAAGGTGCACATCCCATAGTTGTCTTGGTTATTCTTATTCAGATTACATACACAAGAGTCCAGGATAAACTACAGAAGCCTTGATCTAACACATCAATGCTCATTTATGTTATTTCACGTTTCCACTTATCAAACTAGTATCATTACCATTGCAATCCCGAGTCCTGCTTTTGGTACTACATAGAGTCAATTATGTAAATGCAGAATTGAAGTTGCAGAGAGGTGACACAGAGTTATAACATTCATGATATTAACCACACATTTTTCAAGGTTCGACTAACAAGAGAATAGTGAAACAGGCACAACTTGTACAAAAGAACTCTTCTTTTTGCTAGCTCGTGTGCATATAGATATATTCTAATAGACAACTAATTCATATATGAAGCTGACCTAACTGAACGATGCTGAACAAACAACAAGATAGATAATTGATTGACCAATTTGGGTAGATTTAGAAAAAATACAGAATCGAAAATTAAAGAGCAAGACAGGATACAGCGAAATATTCAGACTTTTACTCAATTTATTATTTGCAAGATTAAAATATGAGTTCATGCTGATTTGCCAAAAAAAATCATACTTAGTTATTTTGTACGTATTGGAGGATTTTACCTATATGTCCAGATCAGGCCTTTAAAGTGGTAGCACCGTACATTGCTTATATGTGTGAATGTTGATTTTTTTAAAATAATTCTGTACTTTTGTAACGGGCTGGAAACAACATTGGGTTTGGATTCAAAATCGACTTTGACTTTGGATCGAATTTAAGTAAGGAGCTGTCAACAAAAGAGAATAACAGAATGATTCCCTTATTGACAGTTGGAACGGTCAATGCCAGGATAGAATTCTCTTCACAGTTCACACTGGCAATAAGAGACAAATGTTTTATTCTGTTATTGACAGTTGGAACTGTCAATAAGAGAATTCCATCATGTTATTGACAGATTAAACTGTCAATAAGAGAATTTTATTTGGTCATTGACAGTTCGAACTGTCAATAGTCACGGCCCTCAGCATTGCAGAAAAATAGCTCTAAGATAGTAAGGCCGTAACTATTGACAGTTCGAACTGTCAATAGCAGAATAAAATTCTCTTATTGACAGTTTGAACTGTCAACACCAGGATATAATCCCCTTATTGACAGTTCAAACTGTCAATAAGGAAAAAAAGATTCTCTTATTGACACTTTCAAAAAGGAACTGTCAATAAGAGAAAATGAATCTCTTATTGCCAGTGTGAACTGTCAATAAGGGAATAATATCTTGGTATTGACAGTTTGAACTGTCAATAAGAGAAAAAAAATCCCACTATTGACAGTCTGAACTGTCAACAAGAGGAAAGTGTTCTACTATTGACAGTTTGCACTGTCAATAGCTGGCCCACCTTGATTTAGCCATTGACAGTTCAAACTGTCAATAGTGGAAAACTTTCCTCTTATTGACAGTTCAGACTGTCAATAGTGGGATATGTTTCTCTTATTGACAGTTCAAACTGTCAATAGTGGTAAATTATACCGTTATTGACAGTTCTTCACTGAACTGTCAATAGTGGGAATTTTCTCTCTTATTGACAGTTCCTTATCATTACTGTCATAACCCTGAGAGTGATTTTGGTGGAAATGTCGATTTTGGTGGAAAAGTCGATTTTGGAGGAAAAGTCGATTTTGGAGGAAAAGTCGATTTTGGTGGGAAAAGTCGATTTTGGTGGAAAAGTCGATTGTGGTGGCAAAGTCGATTTTGGTGGAAAAGTCGATTTTGGTGGAAAACCGATTTCGGTAGAAAACCGATTTTTAGAACAAACCCAATTTCTAGTGCAAACCCGAATTTAGTGCAAAACCGATTTCTAGTGCAAAACTCGATTTTGGGGGCAAAACCGAATTTGGGGGCAAAACCGATTTTGTGGGCAAAACCAATTTTAAAGGCAAAACCGATTTTGGTGGAAAAAACACTTTTGCCAAAAAAACAACATTTTTGCCAAAAAAACAACACTTTTGCCAAAAAAACAATTTTTGACTCCAATGTCAGTGGGAACTGTCAATAAGACAGAAATATTCCACTATTGACAGTTCGCATGAGGAACTGTCAATAACAGGAATATTTTCCACTGTTGACAGTGTGAACTGTCAATAACAGAAATATTTTCCACTATTGACAGTTTGAACTGTCAATAGCGTTTTTGAGGGGAACTTTGGGGAAATAGGACTGCTGGATAATCAAATTTTAATTTGTAATCTAAACTTGGTGTGCTAGCCTGAGAACTTCAAAAGGGATTTTGCTTTCTAAGGTTATTGAGCCAATCTTCTGGTCTGTCATGAGTCTCTGTTGTGGTTTATATCATTTGTTTGTGTGTGGTAAGTTTCAATTTATATTCAGTGGAGGGCATGTGAAAGAACAGGTGCAGATTTGTGCAGCTACATATAAAGTGGTTGCTTTTCCTTGTTGACAGTTTCTATCACATGAAATATTCCTTGTCTTGCCAGATGCCTTACACAATGAATGTAAATTATCAAAGGGCAGCCAAGGTGAAAACATGTGAAATAAAGAAAACTGGTAAAGGATAAAGATAGGATGGCATGTTAGTGTAAGATACATCTGAATATTTCAAATATTAACCATTCAAATGAATGTTTATCAACATTAATAGTAAATCATATTGTTGATTTCAGCCTGTCACTGAAACTATAGACACTACCCCCCAATTTCCCAAAGGCATGTGCAGTATAAAATCAACCCCTATGAGTAATCCCAACTTAACATGCATCTCTCTCTGTCACATCCGTCTACCTGCTGGCTGCTGGTTCAATTTTTACACCCAGGAATCAGTTACCATAATCAAATTCCAAACATGCTGTTGGCCCTAGGCATAACATTCACCCATAATACCATAAAAAGCCCACTCAGATAGAAGGAGAGGCATGCATTGCATATCATATGGCACACTGAGCGGGCTTTTGTAGATTGACACTGTCATGCCCGCAGTGTGTGCAAGGGAGGTATTTACAGCATTTTTATCACCATGGTGGGTATTGTAGCTTTTATGTCAGATATCAGGATACTGTAAACCTGTCAGAGACATGGCATGTTGATCTTGGGAAGACTGAGTAAAAGTAGGCATAGGGACATCTCCATTACCATTGCAGCAATGTTCAGGGTTGTAGGATTTGAGAGTTGCGTCAATGCTCATTTTTAAAGTAAGCAATAAATCTGAGCCAACAGTGTTTGAAGCCGTTAGTACTTTTAGCTGCTGTAATATGAACACTCATCACCATTGCACCTAAATAATTACGTGCTGAATGCTGTGAAGCCTATCCAATAGTTGTGGAAAACTGTTTTACAAATACAGTTCTTAGCTGTGGCAGAGATGTGGGGAGGAGAGGGGAAACATTTTGCTCCAGAAAACCGAGGAAAGACATTTAGATAGATGATACGCTGCTAAGAAATTTGAAATGGTTCCACAGGGTGCTATCTTGGCACTGCTCTGTAGGTCATTGACATGGACACACGGATCCATGGCTTATGGTGACTTCTTGTGGCCAGGGCTGATAAGGTGGACTGGTCAGAGCCTATTACCATGTCCACCCAGACCCATCCTGCAAAATAAGCCCTCCTGAAGATTGCCAAAGGTCGCTGATGCTTTAAACATAGAGTTTTACTGGGTGAGGCTTACTCTCAAGTCCTCAGGGACATGTATCACCCTGGTTATAATGCATCTGCATACAGCGAATTCAGCAGATGGTACCAAATCAATATAGATATTTTGGATCTAATATACAACGATATACAATATACAATATACTCCTAACAAGCATAATCAGTCGCTTGTTTTTGGAGTTAAAACCATCAAATACCAGACTAATCTTGCTCTTCATTAGACAGACTGAATGTTCAAATTCTACAAGTTCAACTCCTGACTGTTCTTGTTTCTTATTATAAACCAGTTCGATAATATTCCTAACCAGATCAAACATCAGATGCTTAATATATAATGTGACAACTCTTCAATTAGGATCTCATTAAAGTGCCCTGTCAGTGCACCTCCTCAATCATCCTGATTGAATCGAGTTTATTGAGTGTGAGAATCCGTACCGTGGACCATCATGTGGGTGAGCAGCTCAGGTAACCAATGTTAGCTACACTGATATTCCTAGGCTCCCCATACGACCAATCTCTCAGTCACTAGTGCCTGACCTAGTTAGTCATTTGGCTCCCTATACGACCAACCTAGGTAAGTTATTATTGTCAGGTTGGTCAGTACTGACCAACCCACCTTAATCTTTTTATTTCCAGGGGGAGCCACTGAGTGGTCATCACAGGTGGCACCAACTAGTGGTATACAAATACAACACACCAATGATGAGCTTAGGTTAGCCACTACTGACTGACATGTGGGAATTAGTACAGCATGCACATTAGATAACAGTAGCTTGAAGTCACTCTTTAGGCATCTTTATTCCCAGTAAATGCTGTTTGAAGCTGCTTAAAATACCATACAGCCATACAACCTTTCGGTAACATTCACACGAAATTTACTGAACTTAAAGTTGCTTAAAAAGTGTCTTGAAAGCGATGAAAAGTTTGCTTAATGCCAACATTCATGGAGCGTACTATCCTCTGATGTGGTGAAGTGTGGATCAATAGTAGGTCTATATTGTATGAACCACAATTTATCCTAAATAAACGTGTATTATATGTATAAGTATCGCTGTCGAGAATGTCATTATGACTTATGTAATATTGGTTAACCTAGATAAAAGAAAATGAAAGTATGGGATAACAAGAAGCTTTATCTCTCAGTCCGGAGCAGCTGTCTACAGGTATGGTTGATAATTCATCAGTGTACAGAAGCCTAATGTTCAATGCACAATTTTCAATTACTATCTTTGATAAATGTTTCATATGATATCCATGTGATAGAGCATCAGTTGCTAGAGTGAGATGAAGACTGACCAATGTTTAAGCAAGCAAAGGTTTTATGATTCTATCTGTGAACTCTTACACTGTACTTTGAGACATTTGATAAGATACATTAGTTATGTAAAATCTTTAATAAACACGAATGTAACAAATGGAAAGGTGCACATCCCATAGTTGTCGTTGGTTATGCATACTCTGATCACATACACAAGAGTCCAGGATAAACTACAGAAGCCTTGATCTAACACATCAATGCTCATTTATGTTATTTCACGTTTCCACTTATCAAACTAGTATCATTACCATTGCGATACCGAGTCCTGCTATATATTT
Source organism: Harmothoe impar (assembly GCA_947462335.1). Classification (NCBI taxonomy): domain Eukaryota; kingdom Metazoa; phylum Annelida; class Polychaeta; order Phyllodocida; family Polynoidae; genus Harmothoe; species Harmothoe impar. The sequence goes on along the minus strand of OX381712.1, from coordinate 59,778,639 downwards.
TAATAGACAACTAATTCATATGTAAAGCTGACCTAACTGAACGATGATGAACAAACAACAAGATAGATAATTGATTGACCAATTTGGGTAGATTTAGAAAAAATACACAGGTGTGGATCCCTGTAGTTGGTAATGGTCCAGTGAACAAGGACAACCTTGACCCTGACCTGGGGTATACAGAGCCAGCAGGCCGGGAAGGCTTAGTATAAACCTAAGTAATACATAATAACCAACAGTAACTAATCATACCGGCAGCTTTATACTTATATGATTATGGGGTAATTATATAAACAGAAGACACTCAATAGCAACTAAACTATTCAAGGCAGAATTGAAAATTAAAGAGCAAGACAGGATACAGCTTTCAGTAGTGGAACTCATTGAGGTATACATAGTTATGCTGGCGCGAAATATTCAGACTTTTACTCAATTTATTATTTGCAAGATTAAAATATGAGTTCATGCTGATTTGCCAAAAGAAAATCATACTTAGTTATTTTGAACGTATTGGGGGATTTTACCTATATGTCCAGATCAGGCCTTGAAAGTGATAGCACCGTACATTGCTTATATGTGTGAATGTTGATTTCTGTACTTTTGTAACGGGCTGGAAACAACATTGGGTTTGGATTCAAAATCGACTTTGGATCGAATTTAAGTAAGGAACTGTCAATAAAAGAGAATAACAGAATGATTCGCTTATTGACAGTTGGAACGGTCAATGCCAGGACAGAATTCTCTTCACAGTTCACACTGGCAATAAGAGATAAATGTTTCATTCTGTTATTGACAGTTGGAACTGTCAATAAGAGAATTCCATCCTGTTATTGACAGTTTAAACTGTCAATAAGATAATTTTATTTGGTCATTGACAGTTCAAACTGTCTATAGTCACGGCCTTTTGGGCCACACATTACCATATTTTAAAGCACACTTGTATTCCAACGAGTTGTAGGAAGGTCAGCGATTTGGGTTATTTCTTAACATAATTGTTAGGCCTAGGTCTGGACAATATCTTAACCGTGCAGGGAAGATTTCTGCATCATGCATTCCAATAACTCTAGTTCTAATCAATTTTGAATACGTTTCGGTATTAGGTATTTTACATTAATTTTACACTCTGAGAAGACTCGACAAGTGTTTCCTGATATAAAGCCACAAGTTCTGAAATAATTTCCGCTTAATCCATTGTTCAGAGATAGACCTTGTTCTGGATCGTGAACTAGACACAAAGAAGGTTTGGGGAAGTAAAGTGGTTGGTATTATGTAGAATACAATCATGTTTAATCCATGTTTAAGACAAATGTAAAGATCCATCAATCGTCTCCTCTGATGGGTTACATGAGGAAACGTTCACAGAGATTATGTTGTGTTAGACTCCTCTGCTAGGAACCAGCATAAAGACCTAGTCACGTGATCTGTCCTGTGAAGCAAGGATGCCACCTGGCGGGTGAATTAGGAACTGCTCCCACTTTGGGCATGCGCCAACTCTCTGATGTCACAGTTATGATTTCACTATAAGGGTTCTGACACTATGCCAATGCCTCAACATTGCAGAAAAATAGCTCTAAGATAATAAAGCACTATGGAGAAATAGGACTGCTGGACAATCAAATTTTGATTTGTAATCTAAACTTGGTGTGCTAGCCTGAGAACTTCAAAAGTGATTTTGTTTTCTAAGGTTATTGAGCCAATCTTCTGGTCTGTCATGAGTCTTTGTTGTGGTTTACAGCATTTATGTGTGGTGGTGTGTGGTAAGTTTCAATTTATATTCAGTGGAGGGCATGTGAAAGAACAGGTGCAGATTTGTGCAGCTACATATAAAGTGGTTGCTTTTCCTTGTTGACAGTTTCTATCATATAAAATATTCCTTGTCTTGCCAGATGCCTTACACAATGAATGTAAATTGTCGAAGGGCAGCCAAGGTGAAAACATATGAAATAAAGAAAACTGGTAAAGGGTAAAGATAGGATGGCATGCTAGTGTAAGATACATCTGAATATTTCAAAAATTAACCATTCAAATGAATGTTTAGCAAAATAGTAAATCATATTGTTGATTTCAGCCTGTCACTGAAACTATAGACACTACCCCCCAATTTCCCAAAGGCAGGTGCAGTATAAAATCAACCCCTATGAGTAATCCCAACTTAACATGCATCTCTCTCTGTCACATCCGTCTACCTGCTGGCTGCTGGTTCAATTTTTACACCCAGGAATCAGTTACTATAATCAAATTCCAAACATGCTGTTGGCCCTAGGCATAACATTCGCCCATAATACCATAAAAAGCCCACTCAGATAGAAGGAGAGGCATGCATTGCATATCATATGGCACACTGAGCGGGCTTTTGTAGATTGACACTGTCATGCCCGCAGTGTGTGCAAGGGAGTATTTACAGCATTTTTATCACCATTGTGGGTATTGTAGCTTTTATGTCAGATATCAGGATACTGTAAACCTGTCAGAGACATGGCATGTTGATCTTGGGAAGACTGAGTAAAAGTAGGCATAGGGACATCTCCATTACCATTGCAGCAATGTTCAGGGTTTGTAGGATTTGAGAGTTGAGTCAGCTGGTATTTGGCAATGCTCATTTTTAAAGTAAGCAATAAATCTGAGCCAACAGTGTTTGAAGCCATCGGTACTTTTAGCTGCTGTAAGATGAGCACTCATCACCATCGCACCTAAATAATTACGTGCTGAATGCTCTGAAGCCTATCCAATTGTTGTGGAAAACTGTTTTACAAATACAATTCTTAGCTATGGCAGAGATGTGGGGAGGAGAGGGGCAACATTTTGCTCCCAAAAACCAAGGAAAGACATTTAGATAGATGATATGCTGCTAAGAACTTTGAAATAGTTCCACAGGGTGCTATCTTGGCACTGCTCTGTAGGTGATTGACATGGACTCACGGATCCATGGCTTATGGTGACTTCTTGTGGCCAGGGCTGATAAGGTGGACTGGTCAGAGCCTATTACCATGTCCACCCAGACCCATCCTGCAAAATAAGCCCTCCTGAAGATTGCCAAAGGTCGCTGATGCTTTAAACATAAAGTTTTACTGAGTGAGGCTTACTCTCAAGTCCTCAGGGACATGTACCACCCTGGTTATAATGCATCTGCATACAGCGAATTCAGCAGATGGTACCCAATCAATATAGATATTTTGGATCTAATATACAACGATATCCAATATACAATTCACTCCTAACAAGCATAATCAGTCGCTTGTTTTTGGAGTTAAAATCATCAAATACCAGACTAATCTTGCTCTTAATTAGACAGACTGAATGTTCAAATTATACAAGTTCAATTCCTGACTGTTCTTGTTTCTCATTATAAATCTGTTCGATAATATTCCTAGCCAGATCAAACATCAGATGCTTAATATATAATGTGACAACTCTTCAATTAGGATCTCATTAAAGTGCCCTGTCAGTGCACCTCCTCAATCATCCTGTTTGAATCGAGTTTATTGAGTGTGAGAATCCGTACCGTAGACCATCATGTGGGTGAGCAGCTCAGGTAACCAATGTTAGCTACACTGATATTCCTAGGCTCCCTATACGACCAATATCTCAGTCACTAGTGCCTGACCTTGTTAGTCATTTGGCTCCCTATACGACCAACCTAGGGAAGTTATTATTGTCAGGTTGGTCAGTACTGACCAACCCACCTTAAGCTTTTTATTTCCAGGGGGAGGCACTGAGTGGTCATCACAGGTGGCACCAACTAGTGGTATACAAATACAACACACCAATGATGAACTTAGGTTAGCCACTACTGACTGACCCCTCAGTCATTTTTGAATATAACTTTGCCAATGTGACTCATATTACCAACCTAGGATAGTTTATACTGACTAACCCTTTCAACCTATGGACTTTCAGTGTACATCTCATCCTGTCAGCACATGCCTCCCTATTGTCTCCTCATGTATCTGTCAACTCTACCTTACTCTGCCTCAAAACTGTATGTACAAAATACACATAATCATATATACATGGTCTGTCTTATTCTACATGCAGGTAAGGGGGTGGGTTAGGTCAGTTGAAGGCGGTATTCCGATAGGCTGGGTGGAACTCAAACGTATGGTTTAATATAACCCAGGGGAAGGTCACTTTTCAGAAGTAACCCTTTCCCAGCGAATCATGATTTTAAGAGCATTTCATCCAGAGAGCAGTCACCTCGATTATCTCCCCACTATGATGTCTACTGGGTTGTAGTGGTGACTCTGTTATTGAGATGGGGCTCATAGAGAACAGCTACTCATGGTGGATTGGCTGCTGATGCTGCTCCCTAGTGTCATGTTTTGATTCTAATCATGTCTTGATGTACTGACAGTTCCTTCTTTCATGGAACTCACAAGGCTCTCCACCAGTATGTGAGCCTCTTGAATGGGGCCCTTGACACTATGGCTCTCCATTGCGTGCATAGACGACCTAATACATTAAAGTTGAAGTCGTTATGTTTTCATCCTAAAAGACTCTACTCCAACATTATTGTGTTGGTACACTGTTGCAGAACTAGCTATGATTTGAGTGAAAGTTATCCTAAATGTTACCCCTCGTCCGCAGGAATGGCAAATTGATTCCAACGAGTGTAATATCAGCTAAATTATGTAAAATAATTAAGTGTGAATGGAGTAGGTACTAAATGCTATATGACTTTAGTGCGCATGCTGGTCCACTTGGAAGATCATGATCTTTCCATTCATGATCTTTTTTGCACCCTTCTCCCATCATCCTCTCCGATACATATGTAGTAGTTAAACCACTACTAGGCCACTGTACATAGGATAATGGTGAGTCTAGGCTGATCACGGGTCGCAGACGAGTGTGCTCAGCCCTGACTAAGCCATTATCCCATGTACAGTACAGGGGTCTGGAGTGGTTTAACTTACTTATGCCACACACTATAGTGAGTCTTTTTCACACCTTTTGTACATCATACAGCCAGGCTATTTCCTTTGTTCTGCCGGTATGGTGTGTTATAAACAGTGATAAAGCCTTGAGCAGGCTGCTGGCTGCGGACTAAGCCATTCAACCCGGGTCCACTGGATCATATGCCAATGGTATAATGTCATCAGAGGGAATACCCACAACCTGGGGATCCTTTCACTGGCCATACCAGACACCAGGGTTAAGCTGAGCCTATGTAATTGAGTGGGGGATTATTGAGGTGAGCTGCTTCCCGCTATGAGCTGCTCTCCCCTCCCCTGGGACAGTTAAAAGTCGACCCGGCTTTGATTCCTACTTAAAAAGATGTGAATCTATACTAGTTCTGGGCCAAGCTATAGGCATAGTCATCTCTATTGCATTTTTTGTTTTAGAAAATTACAGTATTTCCCTTTGGTTGTTGTATGTGGAGAAAACCAGAAAGCTATATTGGTATTGCCTCTCAGGTATGCCACTACCATACCCATGTTTTATCTAAAATACCCTCTGTCTCATTTATTGACTTTGGACTCCCTGAATTGTCTACACGTATTATGCTGTGCTCCACTGGTGTGGCAGGACAAAATTGAATTCAAATGGGTCTGGTGATAGATTGACTTTGTTGGCTTGCCATGACATGACTATTGTTCTAAGACTCTAGGGGAATTGATGTGTTATCTCGTCAGACCCCAGGAGACACTTCCAATACCAGTTGTCAGGCAGCTGGACAGACATCCCCCTTGACATTATTACAATAACTGAGCATATCGATAATTTGTGCATGTATAACATTTTGGTCGCTCTTCAAGCTTTTATATTCAGGGTATAAGTAATGATTTGGATAAGGGCACAATATTTTGTTAAGCTGTGCCTATGTTACAACATTTTAAAGCGTAAGCCAGTGGCTGAAGTACAATGCAGTGTCATTTTGGTGACATAATACTCTCAAGTTTCTCCTAAGTGAAGATGAAATTTGATATGTCTGACTTTATTGGTGAATATTCTGCATTTTATATTCTTTATCCATTCAAGCAGTCCTACCCTAACTGGAAGTCTAACCTCTATGTATAAAACACTACTCCACCCACTACCACCTATACCGACCACACACTGACCCCCCCCCCCCACCCCCACCCCTCCGCATACAGTACCAACGACAGACACCAGGTGGCAGGCCAACCTTAGAACAACAAGTCACATGAGTTATAGTATTTGGGCAAAAAGCCGGGCGTTCTGTAATTCTAGTCACGTCACTAGAAGGAAGAGGGTAGAGGGCTGGGATGCGGCCGGATAGGAAAGGGAAAACATGTGAGGACACGTGTCTTTACCCAGTGGGCACACAATTTAGTTCAATATTGAATAAAAGTTCAATCAACATTGAATCAACTTTACCAACCATTTATCAATGTTGATTCAATGTTCTGTACCCGCTGGGTATTGATATGTATCGGAAAACTGTTCCCCACCCTAATTGGATTTGTATTAATCTTTGGCTTTACACACAATTGTTACTTCCTCTCTGGTCGTGAGAACATAAAATTGAGCTGTCTCACTGTTTTAATTTTGTATTCGTGATTGGTTTCATATTCTGCTCATTACGGCTTTGTATGTATACATCTAACTTTCCTAGAACAATTCTATACTTTTGGGACATTTTGGAACACTATCTTAACACCTTACTGAGAAACCAGGTATATGTATCAAGCAACTCTGTGATAATAAACCTGGAGTGTAGACATTAACCATTAGGAAATACAAAATACCTTTAGGTTCATCTGATATATAATTATACTTCTAAATAATGCAGTGCAGCTTTGTTTCAACACCTGTTTTACATTTATTCATTGTACACACCTCTTAAAATGTCACCCAAACGATTCTGAAGCAAGACCGCCTTTTTTACAACCATCTATGCATCATTCAATGGTAAGCCGTGTTCTAAAATGTGAGCTAAGCACACAGGAGGCTGGTGAAGTGAAGGTGAAGTGCATGGTTTAGTGTAAAAGACATTGGCTTATCCCTCAACATGCGAGGACCCATTAATCGGCTTCTCTGGTCAGTGAGGACACCTACCGTATTCAACATAATGAGTGCCCTGGATGCAAAAAAAAATATTTTGAATGGAAAAATCAGCCTCAAATATCCATTTCAATAACCGCTCCAATGTATCCGTCGCAATGGCCTCTACAAGGCTTCTACTCATCCATATTATGGCATATACCTTCACCCTTGGCATTGTTCTACCACCAGCGGGTGTGAAGCGCTTGTAAGCGGTGAAAACAGTAACAAAATCGGAGCAACACGTAAAAAATCTAGAGACAAAACTGAAAAAGGGGGGAAGGCGCACTTATTAGGCGGAGGGAACTTATTACGTCGAATACGGTATCTGCAGAATGTATTTTATTAGACTCTGCCATGAACCAGTGTTATGACATGGTCACGTGACCTGCTCTGTGAGATGACGACTACCCCTAGTGGGTGACTCAATCACTGCACCTCTTTGAGCATGTGCCAGTTTCTGATGTCACAGTTAGTATATCACTGTAAGGGGCCTTATACTGCATTGACATGTTAGCCCCCGGTGCCAACGCCTCCAGTTGGAGTTGCAGGAAACCAGCTTCAAGAGAGCAAAGAATAATGGAAAAATAGGATAGCATGCATTTTGATGGTGAACTGAAAAAGCTCTAGCATAATCTAGACTTGGTATGCCTCAAAAAAGATGGTGTTTTATTAGAGTCTTGGGCTTGTCTTCACTGTAAATAGTTACTGTTAGTTTACAGCACAATATACTGTAAATTTACAGAACATTTTGCTGTAGTCGGAAATACAGAACTATTTGCTGTATATTTACCGACTTCTGTGCTGTAAATCTTATTTACAACAATGTTGCTGTAAATTTACAGCACATGATCTGTAGATTTCTGCCACATGGTGGCAGCACTATATCATTTCGCGTAACAATGCTTGTACACACTGTATTTTGGGGGGTAAATAAAGCCCCCTGTGTGTCAAAACATATTAAAATATGAATGTGTGAGAGAAACCTCAGCAAGTTATTGTATAAAGTATTTCACCTTGGAGAAATGTGTCAAATAATGCAAATATCAGCAAAAGTATACATAGATACCACATCTATGGAAAATTTTAATCCTTAACTGTCTGAACTGTGTAGTGCTGGTATCACATACAGTTTAGCTGGATAAGAATTAAAACCATTACATTGTGTAATGTTTGTATCCATAATGCAACTGAAGTAATGCAGAAAGGTTCTCTCCATGCATATCAATTGAGATCAATTGATAGCAACAATAATTAATGATAAAAAACTCAACTTATGGCATTTACAGTACTTTCTGCTGTTGAATTACAGCATACAATATACTGTAAATTTACAGCAAAATGTGCTGGCAGTTTTGGTTCCAGTAGATTTTGCTATAATTGAACAGAAGAATATACTGTAAAACTACAGCACATTCTCCTGTTTAATTTACAGCAACTGAGTTGCTGTAAATTTACAGCAAAATGTGCTGGAACCAAAACTGCCAGCACATTTTGCTGTAAATTTACAGTGGTTACTTCTAACAGTGTTGAGCTCATCTGTTCTGAACAGCATTTATTTGTGATCTTGAATAGTAATTGTCAATTTTTATTCAGTGAAGTCATGGGGAAATTAGACAAGAGCAGGTGCAGATATTTGCATTTACATGTAAAGGGATTGTTTTTCCTTTGTATGTAAATTTATGTTTATTCATATCGAACATTTATAAATCAATTTACACAGCTTACACAAGAAACGTAAATAGTCCTGAAGGGCTGTGTATAAAGGTCGCATAGAGTTAGAATTATTCATGGGAACCCCCTATTGTCGGCCTCAAGCTTGAAGGATGGGCAGTCATTTTGTTCCCCACATATCTCGAGTAATAAGGAGAGTTGGGCTTATGAATTTCAGATCTAAGCTACCCTACATGTTTATTTCAAAGTTAGAACTGGAGACTTTTTTTTATGTCAATACATATCTGGGGCATTTTACAGCATATTCGCGAGACTTCAGTGCCCTATATGATGGTATGTATATGAGAAAGAAAGCATAAAGAGTGCTGTCAAAGGAAGAAGATTGTGAACTACATCCATGTACCTGCTGAATCCTGGTTCACTTTTTACACAAGTATCAGTTCCAGTTATCAAATTCCAAACATGCCGCTGCCCCTATTCAACAATGATACCATAAAAAGTAGCCCTGATAGGAGGAGAGGCATGCAGTGTGCATCATATGGCATACTGAGCTGTCTTTTGTAGATTGACACCATCATGTCCATGGTGTGCGTGAGGGAGTATCTACAACCCTCGTATCACTATTGTGGGTATTGTAGATTTTGTGTCCAAAATCAAGATACTGCAAAATAATATGGCGTGTTGACCTTAGGAAGACTGGATCAAAGAATAGGTATAGAGACATCTCCATAACTATTGCAGCAATGTTTCACTTTCTGAGTATCTCCGTGTGACATTGATTGACACAATATGACTTAGAGCAATATTGCTAGATGTAGACATTGGTATGGATATCTCTCAGGCCTATCACTGACAATCTATAGTGATAACGGTTAGGCACTCTACCCGCATGGAAAGATAACTTTGTCTGTAAAATTACATCCACACCTCCCTCCACCACCTTAAGTGTGAAGAGATACCAGTTAATTAACTAATAAAACCTAGAGGTACAGCGTTCAGCATTATCAATGCGTTTTTTTGCTGAGTATAATATGTCCCTTACAGGTCTATTCATCATGCAAGTCGGAGAGAGCGGAGCGCGATACTCAGGGCATTCCCTTTGGTGGTAGAAAAGCCCCAAAATACCACTAGGCACGTCTTCTGGATTTAAAGCTCGACTTGGAGACCGAGTTTACGGTTTACAATATAATGTCTGTGCCCTACATGAGGCCACTTTTACAGTTCAGTTTATTATTACCGGGGGTATTGTTACTTTCTCGTAAGATATCAACAAAAATCAGAGTAATTGAAGCATTGAAATTTTAAATGGTTGAGGAAGATGCTGCTGTAAACGTATATTTTTTCGAGCTGGACACATTTTCGCAATTTTTAACACTTGCAAAAATATGTACAAAGCGTATATATATTCATACAGTAACATGCCAAATATCAGAAATCCTCAAATTTAAATCTGCGCAGAATTGTACTTTTTAGCAAATCCGCGAAAAATGTATACCAGCAAAAATATCTAAAATCACAGTTTTATAGCACTGCCCTACCGATGTGTGACGCAGACTCACCATTCAATGGCTTACGATGCATTAGGGGTTGCACCTGAGTCCAGAGGGACATGGTATGGCTTTCAGAAGTGTACACAGTAAAGGTAGTGGACCCTGCCCACGTTCACAAAGAGGCCCTACCTCTGGCCATCTTAACATGGCCCCAGTACTGTCCTATTGGATCCCCTGAATAGTGAGACCAGCTTTCAACAAGAAATGTCCATTTGATGGTTGGCTGAGACTGGAGTTTCTGCTCACATTTTTTTACTGTCTCATATATACCCCTATTGTGGATAGGGTAATATTGATTAGACATTGGGTATACCTACAATTATATATCTCTACAGGTCCATATAGGCATCAAAGGGCCCTCTTATCATGACTCTGTATGATAACAGAAAGTTACATCTATCCATCTATTACAGCACCTAAATACAAGCAATGTCACTTGAATACATTGAATATAACTCCAGTAATTTCCTTATCTAACCCAAATCCCAATCCCTTCTTCACTTAATCTCATCCGATCCTGGATTAATCTTGTTCTGCTTTAGACAGGCTGAACGTCCAATCTAATTTCCCGTCATCACCTGTGTGTCCCTCGGGCCACCCCCGGTGCTAATGATGACAACACTGTCTACTGTGCCTCAGGACTAAAGTAGGAAAAATAAATGAAGGAAAATCACAGTGTTAAAGTTGACCAGCATTAACATACTGAATACTAACATACTACTTGCATATGGAAAACAGCTCTGCAAAGTAGTTGGTCACCAATGGATGTATACTGCACCAATGTCTTTCATTCATCTTCCTTTCTAGAGACCTTCTCCAGGGAAAACTATTTCTGCTCTGCATAAATGAGGGAAGCAAGACATGGAAGAGGGGGGAGGGGTAGACTGGGAAAGATGGATTGTAGCAGTAGGCAGGTGGTATTCAATTTTAGTGAACTCAGGACTAGGCCCTCAGCAGCTGTAGGTACAAGCGAGAGAGGGAGAGATAAAGAGAGGGTGAGAGTTTGTTGGGCATTGGCTAGGAGGTATACCATATATCCAAAGATGTACTGATATGCATCTAATTCACTCTCCATTATCTCTAGCAGCATGCACAGGATCGGGGTCAAAGTTGTACACTTTACCTCCTCTCTCTTGGCCTTATATATATTGGACAATTAGGTTTTAACTCACAGAGAGAAGAAACCGAGTCTAAAGGGAGTCCAGGTTTGCCTCCAGAATGACTCCCTTTTCTGACTCTCTTTCTGACTCTTTTGATGAACCTGACTCCCTTAAAAGGGAGTTATGTGACTCCCTTAAGAGAGCCCAGGTTTTGCCTACAAAATGACTCCCTTTTATGACTCCCCACTACAGACAGAGTCCAGGTCTAAGCTGCAACTCCCTTTAGAAAGGGAGTCTAGGCACAGGATGGCTTCTTTGGAATAGAGAGTCATAATTTGTAGGTAATTCCTACCCCCTAACCCTCTATATAACCAATTCAATAGCTGTCTCCCTAGCTGATGTTTCTACATTATGTTGGTGCAATGCCTCACAAGGAGGAAGGATCTCAGAAAGATTCCTCAGAGCACATTAGTTAATATACAAAGGAACATATGAGCTTTTGGGATTTAACTTTCTCATGTTGCTACAAATTGGGTGTCTATACCTTATACATCATGCTTATGCTACAGTTTTAAATTAACTGTAATTATTTCATAAAATGTAATTCTGACATTACATGTTGATGCTACAATGATATACATGTATCAGCATAATTATCAATGTCACAAATAACATGGATCTAGAGATCTGAGCATGCAGAATATTACCATTTTAGGTATAGTGCTACCACCTAGCAGGCTTAACTGTAACCAACTGTTTGACTCCCTTGGGGGAAAAGGGAGTAGGGACCCTTGACTCTGATTAGAAACAGAGTCAGATGGCTTCTTAACATTATATGCTAGATGGCATTACAGTCATTGTACAGTAGTGTCACCTAGTGGGTTTCCTATTTCCGTTTTGTATGCTCACCTCTGTGACTCCCTTAGGGAGTCCAGGTAACCATTGACTCACCTCAGCTGACATGGACTCTGTTTGATCTAATTGAAAAAGAGTCAAGGCTGTTAGAAGAAGGAGTCAGACAGTGTGAAGAGTGAGCTAAAGGGACCCTGGCTCTCTTTTTATAGCCTGGACTCCCCTTGTGACTCGGTTTCTTCTCTCTGTGTATATGTGTCAAGCTGCATAATACAAACTTCCCGAATGGCAATGGTGTCTGGTGCCAGTGACACAGGCAAGTGGGCGACTGGATCAGGCAGCTTAATGGGGCACACAAATAATCTCAAAGCCCCTGCCCTTAGTCTGTAGTGGTTATCCCAGGTTGCTAATAGGGACATTGGTCAGGCATGACCAAGTGCTATTCAAGAAAGACTGAGGCAAAACCACACATGACTAATGTCTTACTCAAAAGGGCTAAAATGGAAAGACTAAGATGAGTTGGTCAGTGGTGACCAACCTGACCACATTAGCTGACCTAGGTTGGTCGTATAGGCAGATTGGGAGCCAGAGAATATCAGTGTAGGCGGCTAGATCAGGCCGTATGATGGGGAAGACACCTACTCCCAAGTGTCCTTTGTGGAAGGCTGAATAGCTCCTGACCTCATGGTTTCATATAACCCCGGGGAAGGTCACTTCTCAAAAGGAGCCCTTTCCCAGCTCATCAGGATTTTGAGGGGATTTTACCCAGAGGGCAGTCACCTCGATTATCTCCCAAATGGTGTGCGCTGGGCTGTATTTATAACTGAAACTAAGATACGGCTCACTGGGAAGTACTACTCAGGGTGCTTTGGCTGCTGGCCTGAGCCTCCAGTTCCTGTTTTGATTCTCATCTTTCCTTTTAATATTTACTGAAGATTCCCTTTTTCTTATAGCAGATCTAGAGAGGGCCCTCCTATATAGTCTACATCCATTATAGACCTATTTGTTCAGTGTATGAAATCTTTACTTTTCGAACATAATTATTGTACACCCTTTGACAAATTGATGGTCTCCCGACATGGTGTGTTAATCAAAAACCTCTGCAATATGGGGGTGGGTTATTAGTATTACTGTATTAGTATTACGTTGCACATAAAACATACCAGCTCTGTACAAATAAAGTTCAAAATCATTAGAACATGTTGCAATAGTTGCTATTTTACTTCTTTGTTTTGTCATTCAGAGAAGACTCACAAAGGCCCGGACACAGACTGCTGACACAACTTGCAACAATTCCTCATCCATCAATTATCCAGAGATCAGACTTTGCTCTGGACTGTGAACTCGGCACAACGGAGCTTGGTGAAGTGAAAGTAAACTCTTTAGTTTTATATAGAAGACATTGCCTTATCCCAACAAACATGTGAAGACCCATCAGTCAGCTGCTGTGGCTGGAGCCTAGAGGAAACCTTGACACCGATTATATCTTGTCATACTCTGCCAGGAACCAGTGTAAAGAGCTGGTCATGTGACCTGTTCTGTGAGATAAAAATGCCCCCTAGTGAGTGAATCAGGCACTGCGCCCCTTTGAGCATGGGCGAGTTTATAATGTCACGGTTATCACTGCTGTAGGCTACAGTGTAGGGATCCTCCCAGTGCAGTGACTATTTAGATTCTGGTACCAATGCCTTGGGTTGGGGTTGCAGAAGACAAACTTTAGAATAGTGGAGCATTATTGAAAAATAAGATTGAAGAAATGTTGATTATAATTATATTGAAATGGCTCTGGTGTAATATAGCATCAGAACCTAAAGAAGCCTGGTGTCTTCTAAGATTATTGAGCCAATGTTCTGGTTTCTGTCATGAGTTGCTGTTGTTATGTGCAACATTTGTTTGTGGTCTTGTATATCAGATTATAAGCTATATTCAGTAAAGGGGGTGTGCAAAATAAATAAAAAGAACAGGTGACGATATGTGCATTTAATACAGAGCCTAACAATTTCTATAATGTATATAAAATATTCATAATTCATTTTTGGCAAAGTTGTCACCCATGAAAATGCACAACTTAAGTAAACACAAGTAAAATTGTTTCGGTGTGCAGCCAATGCATTTGCATCTATTGAGAGAGTATAAAGAACACTGGTAAAAGAATGAAATAGCAAACTTAAAGGAATGGTCTTGGAAGAACAGTAGAGGAACATTATACTTGTCAGAATATATTTACTGATCTGAATGCTCAACAATGAATAGTGGATCACAACATTCATGTAATTAAAGCCTGCAACTAAAACTATAGACAAAACCCTCAAAGGCATGTGCAGTATAAAACCCTTTGAGTTATGGCAACATGCATCCCTCTGTCACCTGCTATCTGCTGATTTACTTTTCAAACACAGCAATCAAGCACAATTATCAGATTGCAAACATGTGGATGGTTCTATAGAGTCGTTATTTGTCCATAACACAGTAAAACCCCGACTCAGATAGGAGGAGAGGCACGCATTGCATATCATATGGGACAATGAAAGGTCTTTTGTAGTTTGACACTGTCATGCCCCCACCATGCAATGGGGAGTATTTACTTTTTGTCAGATATCAGGATACTGTAGACCTGTCAGAGATATGGCATATTGACCTTAGGAAGACTGAATAAAAGTTGGCATAGCAACAAATCCATTACCATTGGAGCAATATTTAGGATGTGTTGGATTTAAGAGTTGAGCTTGAATTTGGCTCACTTGTTTTCCAGTGCAGCATAAAGCTGATTCAGCAGTATTGTTAGGTGCTGCAAGATAAGCACTGATTATCATTGTACGTAAATAATTATGTAATGAATGCCAGGGAATTATCTAGTGTCTCTGGAATAGCTCCATTTTGCATGATGCTGCTCCCCCTAAATTATAGCACGCACACTAACACATGCTCCTTTCATTTTCAGCCTTTAGTTGGTTCCTGTCATACTTTATGACACACTACCAGCTTGTGATATCTTTTTCACATCTTCCTCATCCCAAACCATCTTCGTCCTGTCCCAAACTATGCAGAGTAAACACAACATTAATTCGAAGAAGATGACTCTTTTCTATTCCTTCTGAGTAATCAACTTAAAAGCCTTATCATTTTTAGGCCCTACACATTTGACGTGCGGAAACATCTACGCAAATCAAAGTACACCCAGGCAAATATCAGCGTCAACCAATGGTGCCTAAAGCACTTATATATCAAAGTCAAACACTGCTGGACTACAATAGATGGGTCAAGAGCCATTCTAGTGAGGGCCAGGCTATGCTGAACCTTCATCTTGAGTCTCTACTCAACCTAAATTGCTTGAGAGTCTAGCTATGCTGGATCCTCATGCTAGAGTCTGGCAATGCTGTACTCTGGGAAGAGTCTCTTTTAGCCTGCAAGAGTCCTGCATTGTCAGACTCTGGCATGAGGATCCAGCAGGGCCAGGCTGTCAAGTAATATAGGGTGAGTAGAGGCTCTAGATGAAGGTCCAGCATAGCCTGACCCTCGCTAGAATGGCCCTTGACCCATCTATTATAGTCTGACCCTTGTATGAGAGTGGTATTGGCGACATTGGTTGACGCTGATATTTGCCAGGGTGTAGGTTACAAACGTGTATTTAGTTTGCATCATTCTTAGAAGGTGATGGTCTGAGTGCTATACAGCACAGATTCAATGAGTGAAAAAGAATGCAAAGGGAATCCTAGGAGTCAGCCCTTGCAATAGATTTTTGTTGTTTAATATAAAATGAATGAATGAAGGTAATATACCAATCCATGTGATATGGTAATATTGTATTCAACCGATGGGGGCATGAAAGCAGAGCTTCCAGTACTTCTTGTATCACAAAATACACATTTAATGTATGACAACACATTTTGAAGAAGGGGAGAGCTGTTTAGAATTACAGTTGCAAGGGGAGGAGAGGCCTGGTTGAGGTATTGATAAGAAATTTCAAATGGTTCAGTAGGGTGCTATCATGGCACTGCTCTGTCAGAAGGTGATGCAAGCCCACCGACCAATGGTGTATGGTGCAATCCTGGCCGGGCTGTGCTGATAAGGTGGACTGGTCAGAGCTTGCTACCATGTTCAGCAAGACTCAGGCCTGGAAATAAGCCCCCCTAAAGATTGCCAAAGGTTGCTGATGCTTTAAACATTGGGTTCTTCTGAGCGAGGCTTATTCTGAAACCCTCAAGGACATGCTGGACATCACCCTGGTAATGCCACATCTGCTAGAAGGATATTGAGTCAATATTTTCTCCATTTTTCATCTGAGTTCTATGCCAGGTCCTCCAGACAGACCAATGCCAACGCTGAAAAGACCACTCAACCAATGATGTATTCTGGAACAGATACATAATATTATGTAACTCTTGCTTGTGGAGTAATGTCACAAGTGATTCGCAACCTACCCTAATGCACTGAGCCTATGATAAAATGCATCCCTGAACGGTCATGGTGTAGTTGATAAATTAACGATTGCCATCATAAATTAGGTATACACTGATATTCTATAGCCTAACCAAGTTAGTCATTTTTTGGCTTCTTATATGTCCAACCTAGGTCAATTTATATCGTCAGTTTGCTCAGTACTAGCCAACTCACCTTAGTCTTCTACATTTCAATGACTTTCAGGCAACATCCTTTTGAGAAAGGCATTAGTCATACATTGTTAATACCTCAGTGATTCCTGAACGCCTGACCAATGTCCCTATGACAAACCTGGGATAGCCACTTTAGACTAAGGGCCAGGGCATTTAGATTTTCTGTGTAGAAGGTGGACTGCCCAGAGCCCATTACCATGTCCACCCAGACCCAGGCCTACAAATAAGACCCCAAAAGATTGCCAAAGGTCGCTGACAGTTAAGTTTCTCTGAGCGAAGTTTATTCTGAAACCCTCAGGATATGAAAACAGGAATTGCCCTGGTTATGCCACATCTGCTAGAAGGAATATTTTCTCAATTTTCATCTAAAGTTCCCCAGAGAGATCAATGTCAGTGCTAAAATACAAATCCACTAATGATGTATTCTGAGACAGATGCACATATTATATGTAGCTCTTGCTTGGGAAGGCAACATGAAGATCTATGTAACATTATTATTTATACCACGATTATGGCGTTTCCTGTGGCGAGAGTGGATAATTGCTGTGCGGTTATCTCAGGATTTACGCACGCTCAGAATTAATGTTTTACACCAAGACGTTTCTATATATTTAAACAAGGTGATGAAAGATAGGCATAGCCATTTTGGCTACGAACTTAGAGTGAATCGTCCGGGTTGCGAACCCCAGCCGCTGAGGCCAAACGCCAGCGCCCAACCGCCAGCGCCACGGAGACGACTTAGCTATTGCCGGTAGAAATTTTGAATCCAACTGTGGCGGGCTCAGTCGCATCCCTACCAACCAACCACACCCCACCTAGTAGGGACCTTTAGCAACCACGTAAAAGCTCATAAAACGCAGACGTAGCAGTGCTGAAGGGATAGGATATGTCTAAGCAGTTCCGAAATTTCGTCACCCATAAAATCCGCAGTGTCATGGAGATTCAAACACGGTACCCCAAGAGTTCAAGACGAACGCTCTACGTATCACGCCGTGGAGGCACTGGTAACAGAAGGGGGCGAAACAAGGAGTCTATAGGCAGATTTTCAGCCCCGTATGGCCATTATTTACCGAGTTACAGAAGAAAAGACATTTTTTGGTATAATTTCTTTGAAATTCAATATTTTTTTATAATTCTTTTTACTATAAAGGTAGAAGTTGGACTTTACTTACCTATTCGTTAAAATAATTTTAGGGCCATTTTTTTACATATATGCACTTTAAAAATGATACGTTTCCACCCAGGTTCGATCCGGAGACCTTTGGTGTGTGAGGGGAACGTGCTAGCCGCCAAGCATTTCTGTCCATGGTACATGGGGAGGGAAACGCTGGATATATTCAAGGCGGGCGGGAGGGGGGGGGGCGCGGCAGACTCGCGCATCCATTTGAATTGAATAATCGTATAATAAACCTAATATTGAATGGATATGAGGCCACTCGTGCCATCTAGCATCGGATATCAGCATTCGTCCTACGGACTCATGCTGATATCCGACTGCTAGACGGCACTCGCGCCCTCATATCCATTTATTATTGGTTAACTAAAAGTGGCCTGAGACAGCTTTGAAGTTCACATCTATTTAGGAGTGTCACGTGCACAAACCATGCTGTTTAAAGGAAAATGTGATTCCCATGCCATCCTTAATATACCATGCTTTGAACATTGTTCTGCTGGATTAGTATTGTGTGTCTTTTACATCTGTACTTCAAAACTGACAGGAAATTATATCCACTGTAAGCATTCTTAAACTTTAAAGAAAACAGTGTCAATAATGACATAGTTATAGTTTCTTTGTAATTCTCACTAGTCTCTGTTAGGTCTTGGCAACGAAACCATGCATGGACTTTGCCATTTACGCAAAAACTAAATGCCTGTAATGGCTCTTATTAAATTTGAACTTTGTAAACCTCTGTAAACCTATATATTTGGCACGTCCAAGGATTTACATAATCTAAATGCAGTCAGTATAGGGCTTTACATTTGTGTAAATGGCAAAGTTCGGGCAGTGAGGAAAATCAATAGTCACAGCAATAGTTTGCTCAAACCCGATAGAAAATGTTAACTTGAAAGGTACACAGAGAAAAGAAACAGCGTCAAAAGGGCGTCCAGGTTGCCTTCAGAATGACTCCCCTCTCTAGGCGAGCCCAGGACCTTAGGTGAGTAAGGGAACTATGTGACTCCCCCAGGTGACTCCTTTAGGTCAGCAAGAGAGTCACCTAGACTCCCTTGGGCAGCCTGGGCTCCCCTAAATAGGGGAGTCTTTCTGGAGGCAACCTGGACTCCCTTTTGACGCTGTTTCTTCTCTCTGTGTATCAATACTGATGCCTGCAGGTGAGGCCAGAGAAAAAGGGTATGCCTCAAGAAGTGGACAGTGATAAGGCAGTGGACCCTGTATAGTCTACACGAAAAGGCTCTTTCTCTGGCCATCTTAAAGTGACATGGTCCGATTTTTTCAATTTTTTTTATCCTACCTAAATGTGTTCCAAATGTTTGTACAATATCATATTTGGAGGATAGGGAACAATACAATGTCATCTATAGCCAATAGGAGCCCATTTGGAGGGTCCAACATGGCCAAGGTACAGTATTTTACAGTGTATTGTCAATGGGGGAATTATAGCGTGCACTCCAAAAGTCTTAAATTGAGCATAAAACTGACAATTGACTGAATTCTAAGCTAAATTAATGGGGAATAATGTTAATAATATAGGTAGGACATATAGTAGGACCATACTGAACATTTCTTTTCATTTTTAACAAAATTGATTTTTGAGCCCTAATCATCGGACCATGTCACTTTAACATGACCATGGTGTTGCCCTGTTGGATCCCCTGCACAGTCAGGCCAGCCTTCAACATGAGATTTACATTTAATGATTGGCTAACACTTGGTACTCTGTGCAATATGGTATTATCTACATTGTCATGTTGGGGCCATACCGATTAGACACAGTGCGTACCACTATATTTCTATACAGAATATCCAAGTCCATTAAGGCATCTCTTGGTCCTTCTTTCATGACAGTCGGCAATGACAGATTGTTGTTAAAACTCAAATAGTATACACTGGTTCAGGATATGCTAATAATACCACCAAAATAAAAACCATATCACTTGAAGACATCAGACAAACAACTCTAGCAATATTCTTGCCTAACAAGTCCACATCAATTTTCTTAGAGTTAATCTCATCCAATCCTGGGCTAATCTTGTTCTGCAATAGACAGACTGAATGTCCAATCCAATTTGCCTTCATCAGGTGTGTGCCCCTCGGGACCTACCCTGGTGCCAATGATGTCAGCACTGTCTACTGTGCCTCAGGATTAAAGGCGGAACAAGGTCTGAGGGCCAAACACGGTTTTGAAGTTTTACAGCAGTTGGGCTCTGAATACTAATGGGCAGTACTTGAGGAGTGAAAACAGCTCCACTAAAGGGGTTGGTTAGGCAATAGATCTGGTAA
The DNA here is from genome assembly GCA_947462335.1 of Harmothoe impar. Classification (NCBI taxonomy): domain Eukaryota; kingdom Metazoa; phylum Annelida; class Polychaeta; order Phyllodocida; family Polynoidae; genus Harmothoe; species Harmothoe impar. Next base: position 59,758,391 of record OX381712.1, on the reverse strand, counting down.
ATTGTATACTGCACCAATGTCTTTCATTATGTCATCCTCCACTGACACTCCCACCTGAGACAACTGTGTCTGCTGTCCATAGATAAAGGGATCAAGAAGGAATAAACAAAGTGGAGGAAGGCTAATGAAATTCTTCAAATCCTAAATAAATACTTTACTAAATACTATCTGTTTTTTTCTTTATCCTCATAAACTTGTTCGTTAATACTTTTTTGAGATTTCAGACAGATAATATCTGAAAGCAAAAAAATTATAGTTTTTTTTGCAATTGATTTTAGATTTAAGTTGTTAGTCAGAAGCTACATTGTAGTATTGGGCAGTCTTACAATAACCTACACTAAGATTTTACATATACCTGAGGTGTGAGCTCAAAAAACAGCTACTACATACTTTAAACTAGAATTATTTTGAGATTAACGAGCGAACATGCTCCCTTCAATTAGCAACTTATACTATGGGAAACCGGCTCCAATAAGGCTGTGTCCACTAAAATATATGACACTGTTTTAACATAGAAAAACACAGTATTGTCTTTGCCAAAACGTGTTTGTGGGCGACAAAACGTGTTTTTTGTCGACAAAACGTGTTTTTTAGCAACAAAACAATGTTATATTTCCTAATTGACACGGGCCTATCGATGTAGCTACTTCTACAAGAAGCATGCATCGAGTACTGCCTTATTGAGCCAACAAAGTCCTGAGTGTTTTCATCTGGAGGAACGCCCCCTATGTACAACATCCCATGTGCCAGGCACACATCCTATAAGGGCCCAATTTCCTTCAAGAAAGGCAGCCCTTTGAGGCTGCTTTGAAGGCGGAGCTGTTTACATCATTTTTCTCTTTGACTTAAAAACTCTCTTCAAGGCCAGTATGGCTGGAGCCAGTATCAAACATCCTCAACAGGGGTCACTAAGGTGAAAGGTCCTTGCACTCCCCAAGCAGGGGACTATAAAAGTGTCCTTAGGTTAGAGCAAAGACATTTTGTACAGCGGATTGTCTCCCTTACTACCACTACCTCATATGACTGTTGCTGTCATGCAGATATGATAGAGCTAAGCGATTCATTAGGCCAAAAAAGAAATGTGAGTTTCAGGTTACCCGACCCTACCTAGCAAAACAGGGCTGACCCTTGACATTTTTATCCAAAATTTTGAAAACCAAACGATCATTTTTCGCCATTTAAGGGTAATTTTGAGTTGAGTTTAAGTTTCGCAAGATGAGGCAGTGGTCAGTGAGTCAACACCGAAGTTCATTTCATGGTATCTTCAGGCTAGAGTAAAAAAATATTCCGACCTACCTACCCTAGATCTTTAGACCATGTAACCTGAAACACATCTTTTATTCTTTTTGTCCTTAGCATGAGACGACATATCACCCAAATAAGGTCTGCTTTTGGGCTATGGAGCATATCAATGTTCCTACAGATAAGAGAGTCGCATGTAATGGAGCTGTGCTTGGAGAAATTTAACTTGGAGCAGATATCTATGACCGCTTGTGCCTGGATTCGCAAGTCCCCACTGTACGGGTGGTAAATATGGCATGTGTGATTAGTTGGCTTGCTGCCTGGAGGGCCGCCTGTGATTGACTTCACCTTCAGGGGTCTTTAGTCTCCAGTGTCAATCCCCCCTCCCTGCCTCCTCCAATACCCACAACCACCTTTGGCTCCTCGGCTACCCCCACCAGTCAACTCCCTCACATCCTTCTACTACCCCCTTCAAATATGCACTGACTTCTCTCCTTCCCCGTTATCCCTTGTCAATCTATTCTTCCTTCTCTCACCGACACCTGCCATCCGATACCCTTCAACCCTTACCTGCTAAGTTAAAAAGTAACCCCTCCTGCCTTGACCTGCCATTTTCCCGTCTTGTCTTTTCTTGCCATCCCATTCATTTTCTGCCTCACCCTCAGAAAGGTGAGAGTCATTGTCGCTAAAACTACCCTCACCTGAGAGTCAGGCAGTGTCTGACCCTCAGGTGAGGGTAGTTTTAGCGACAATGACTCTCACTTTTCTGTGTGTGCTCTTCCTTCCCCTCGTTGGTAGCCGCATGTGTCCCTCATGCTACTCATCCCCATCCACCTCCTTCCCTCCTTGGGGCCCTTGATGGGGGTTCCCATTTCCCATGTAGATTTTAAGAAATGCCCGCCATATCCATTTAAAGAAATCTCCCATGTCACTATATGATTTTTCCTCCTGTCCCATGTCAATAAGGTTCAAAATGGTACATGTCGCCATTTAGGGGTGTAGAGCCATTCCCTTCACTGATCCATCCTCCTTCGAGTTATGAAGTGACTCTAGGGGGTTACACTGGCATGCATAGGTCATACATGGCTATAATTGGCTCCTTTTGGGGCTAAGATCGGCTGCAAGTACCTGCCTATTTGACATGAGGCCTGGGTGGCTCTTTCAGACCTGGCCCCCATCATCTCAACGCCCTCGATATTTTAGCTCTGAGCATGGCAAAGATGAAGAGACCCTGAACCCTTTTTCCCTCATAATAATAAAGCCTCCGTATCCCCTCATCCCCCCAGCTCTCCACTCGTGGCCTCCATGGTCCATCCCTTCCACAAAGCACAGTAATCCTGGGGAGGCAACCCTTTGCCCGCACATCTTTGGCCGGGATTATCGCCATGACCCAGTCTTGTCATCTCTCAGATGGAAAGCATTGGGGAGGCCCGTGTGACTGATCCACGCACTGGAGGGGAGAAAATGGCAGCACTTCCGGTCACCAGAGCGATGAGTCCACTCTCCAAGCATGGTATAGTGAGGCATACGGCCATAGCCTCTGATTGGAAATTGCCGATGTATCTAATATTGCTATTGGTAGCCACACAATCTGTAAATATTATGTCTATGAAAGATGTTGCTAATACTCGCAATACACCTTAATGCTTTGGTTTTGCACTGATTGCTCAGTTATGGGGCCTGATAGGCAGGATCTACTTTAAAGTGCCTCGCAAATAGATCACCAAAGAGGAACTAGTTGCATGGGGCTGCCTTTCTTGAAGGAAATTGGGCCCTTATAGGATGTGTGCCTGGCAGGGGAGATCTTGTACAAAGAGGGCGTTCCTCCAGATGAAAACACTCAGGACTTTGTTGGCCAGTGAGGTAGACTACACTGGTGGAATGACTACACCTAGGAAATATGGGGGTAAACTGTCGCCAAAAGGACTCCCCTACAAGGGTCAGGCATTTTAGTGAGGAGCAGGCATTGCTGGACTCACCAAAAGAGTTCGAGAGTCTGGACAAGCTGAATCCTCATGCCAGATTCTGGCAATGCTGGGCTTTGGCGTCTCTTTCACCCTGCAAGAGTCAAGCATTGTCAGACTCTGGCATGAGGGTCCAGCATGGCCAGACTCTCAAGCAAGTCTAGGACAGCCCAGCCTGTTATTAAAGGTACAGCATAGCCTGACCATCACTAAAATAACCCTTGACCCATCTATGTTAGTCCAGCAGTGCCTGAACCTTATATGGGAGTGCTTTTGGTGACATTGGGTGACCCTCATACTGTTTGCCCCAGTGTAGTTGAATGTATAATTCTGTATAAGGTACATCCTGAATGCATTAAATGGTGGAAATGCAAAGTTAATCAATTGGCCCCTAACACTTGTATTAACATTGTGTTACATTTACACATTTTCTGCAGTTGCTTTTAAGGCACCTCTTTTTGTCACATGCTAGACACAAGTGTATTGAATTCAAAATTATGTCGAAAAAAAGTGTAGCACCCTGTAAATTTTATTGTGGATTTCAGATTTTCTATGCAAAATAAAAGATCCTACCGTATTCGGTTTTCTTCAGTTTTCTTCAATAAATTATTCATTTTGGTATAATGCTTCGATATTTGGAATACAGAACATTTAAAAAATGGTTCATAGCCTAGATATAGGGCCAGTAGGTATCGTTCCTATATAGTAATCAATGACCAATGGTTAAACTTGGTTTGGTATTGACTAGAAATGGTCTTTTGTTTACAACTGCGCTGTAATCACCCCCGCCGACAGATGACACAAGCCCTATGCGAGTGATAGGAACCTCAGTTCCTCACGGCCATTTAGTTTGTGAGATGGTCTTTTCACACGTCTTGCTTCGTGAAGTCGATGTCATAGACTTGGCAGCATCATGCGTGTGATAACAAACAGTGTGATTTGCCCTGATTTGAACGCCATCTGTTGATTTGTTAGGGCAACTGGACTGTCAGCGTTGTGACTTACTCCTACAATCCACCACGACGCGTCCACCTCCCCCCCCCCCACCCCTACTATCATGTATCATTGGCATAAGAATATAATATTTATTTATGGTTGTATGGGTAATATATTATTATCAATATATTTCCATAATTTTTTTCCATGTCTCCTCGCTATGTAAAGGGCTAATATTAAACCTTAAGTTATTTCCAACAATTATTCCTGATGGATGTAATTTTAATTCCCGCCGCCTATTTAATATATTTTTTAGTTCATTATCTTATGTCATACCCCCACCCTTCCCTTCCTTCCGTCTATGTGGATACCTTCATTGCACGTTCCATATCATTCGTATAATTATTTGCTTGATGTACCTCACATCGCCCCGTATACCCACCTATACCCCACCCCGGCCTCCCTGAGACCCCACGCGCGCGACCCTCCCGCACGGTGCGTCCGTACCGACTACACTCTCCACCCGCACCTCTCCTCGTTGTCACCCTCACTCTCCACCCGATTCTCTAATACAACCGTGACGCGTATGGAGAGTGCCCATCACTTCCGGGCGGCGGCGGGATATTCAAACTGAGGAGACGGCGTGTAGCGTGGCACCCCACATTTGTTTACGTTTACTCGTACCTCAAAACATGGATTAAAGCTGTTTAATTATTGTTTTGGCTGAGTTGTCTGACGATACGTGTCCCAACTATGTTCAACGGGGTTCTACAGCGATGGATTTCGGAGGAAACAGGTAAATACCTATATTTTTAAGGCCCTTTCTGCTTCTACCCCCACCCTGTTATTCCCCCTTTGTCTACCCCTGCCATACGGGTACTGACACGTCCCCGTCCGACAGCACCGGTCCACGTGTACCATACAATATCGACGATGTATACTTGTAAAATCGACAACAATGGAAAAAAAAAGTAAGCCGTAAACACACTTGTTTTAGGCCATGATAACTGAGGTTTGAGTTTACTGTCCACCGCACGCATACCATTTTAAACAAGGGGCCGAATGAAAATTTCATTGTTTATAACAAAAAATTTCATTATTGTCAACAATTGGTCCGACATACCCCCCAATATCACCACTTTAAAGAATTTAACAATGGTGAGAAATGAATAATCACAAAAGGTCGCATCTATTCCCAATACACCCCGGATGGTTAACTCATTTGTGAATTCCCATGGCCTTACATTGTGGCCTTATCTATATTGCCATACCGGTACTGAGAGTCTGATTTGAGTTACTTACACGTGCCCCTGTCCCCCTGTCACAACACCTGCCTCACATTATTCAGTAGGCCTAGCGATTCAGGGCATCATGGGTCCTTTCAAAAAGTGCCCATCAGCACAGAACATAATGCTGGCGGGTGGCTGCAAACCGACTTTTCTTTAAGTTAATATCGGCATACCGGTACTGAGTACAGTAACTGACACGTGCCTCTCACAACCAGAGATGTAAGTGGTCAGGGATTTCCCTGAAAACAGTGATTTCAAACATCATTTTGCTGTTTAAATATACAATAAAATTAGGGGTTTATGTGTAATTGAGTACCATTTCATGGATTTTGTATATATTTTCGTCAAACTATATCTAAGAAAAGCATCATTTTGTGTTTTGACAGTATAGGAGGGGCGTCCATGGGTGCTTGTATCGCTATATACAGGCCTGAACACAACCCTCTAAAATGCTGTAACCCTGTTAATAAGTGTATATGTCTTGCTATTTACACATATGTATGTAAATATAAATATATCCATATGTATACATATGTTTAATACAGCTTTTTTATATTTTATATATTGTCTAGCTAATCAGGTAGCCTTACTTTGTCGTTATTTTCATTCAGTCACTTTTATTATATTGCAGCAGTCCGCATCCTTCTGTATCCACTGACAATGCCGAACATGCTGGCCATCTCAAGCCGCTCGTGTCGTTGACCAAGTTAAAGCGTATCAGAGGGTTCACCCAGCTCTCTGCAGCAAAGCCAGCAAAGCCAGCTACCCCTAATCCCTGTCCTCCCTCCCCCCCTCCCCCTACCCTGCCATCTCCTTCCCATCCATGTGTCTTTCCCTTCCTACGTCGTCGCATTAAAAATGTGAAGCAGCTAATTCCACAACGACCCCGACCTTTCGGACATACTTTCACCGAGGTGGGCCGCTCTCCCCGTACCTACGTTGTTCACCCTGCCACTCTGAAAAGATCAGCCTACGTAGCCCGACAGCCACCACCCCTCCCCCACACGGTTCCTGCAGCCAATCCTCCCCTAGTATTCCCTCCACTGCCTGATCATGCTGTGGGCGAGCCTGTAGGTGATGAAGGAGGTCCGGCGCGCAAGAAAAGGGTCGAAGGTACTGTTAGTTTATTCTATTAAATTACAAAGTCATAGTTTGTACTTCCCCTTGTCAGCATTACTTCCCTCAATTTATCATCGTTTTCATTTACAGTAATATTTTCCACACCACTCCTTATTTTGTACAATAAAGAAGTTACCTTCATTACAATAAGTTACCATCAGAAAATCTAGGCAACTATACCTTATGTAACGTATCTTTCACTTATTTAAGAGTCCCGTTGGACTTGCACTCGCCGCAAGAATGCTGAAGCATGGTCAAGGCTCAGAAACGACGTCACAGCAGCCCTGATAGAGCGGAACGTTTTTCCGGACGATCCCATATGTTCGTTTCATAAGTGCCATGCTGTAGCGGTGATACGTTGTGTTGACTGTGGGCCGTCCACCTACTACTGCAAAATTCACTGCGACAACGTGCATAAAGACAGCTTACTTCATATTCCAGAAATATGGAATGTAAGTACACTTTTTCCTTGTAGTACATGTACAGCTGTAACCTACATTAAGCCACATTTCTGTCTATATTGCCGGTCAAACAGCAACCCCTCCAATCCCTCCCAACCTCAACAATATATTTGAACTTCATTTTTCCTTGCATTTTCTAAATTCGATATAGTGAGGGCCGACTGTATCTCCCTTCTCAGTGTGCATATCCATGCCAATGTACGTCAACTTTAATGTTTACCTTAATACAACAGACACTCAGCGAGCAATGGTCGCCTCACATAGTGGAAAGAAACGTGTGGAAGTCATCAAAGCACATGCATGGCTGCCGCTCTGGAACCCACACCATAAACTTGTTTGATGAAAAAGGTTATTAATTTTCCTCACTTCCATTACTATAATTGTGTATATAATTACCCCATGATTATATTAGTATAATGCTACCGGTATCATTAGTCACAGTTGGTTTATATGTATTACTTTGGTGTATACTAAGCCTACCTGGCCTGCTGGCTCTGTATGCCCCAGGTCAGCGTCAAGGTCTCCTTGTTCACTGGACCATAACCACCTAACAGGGATCCACACATGTAATTTGTGACGAGGCCAGTTGCCAATTTGGTCAATGAATTATCTATTTTTGTTGTTTATCATCCTCGTTCAATTAGGTCAGCTTTATACACGTAGTCATTGTTTGGTTTCCAATGTTGTTTTCTTTTAATTCAAAATGCTTCCCATGGCACGTTTTTCAAACACTTTCAATCCTTCTCCAATTAATGATTCATTCTGTCAATCAAGTGTTCTCCGTATCGATTTAAATAGGTCACAGCATTGGTCAATTTGTTCAGGCCCAAAAACCTTGTATAATGTAATATAATAAGGTAGCACAACGGTATGTCATCGCTGTTATGTGGTGTTTTTTTTGTTAATGGTTATGTAATTAATTCCACGCAATCGCATTGTCTCTTTTTTGCTTGTATTCTTTTTAGGGCGCATACATAGGCAGCAGATCAGTTTCTGTTCTTGTGAGGACAGAGTTACAACTTGCGTGCGGTTCGGCTACTGGCCTACTACGACCTCTCAAATTTCTTCCGCAATTGACATCAACCTCCTCATATGTGGACAGTCGAGGGAAAAGGGTCCTCCAAGGTAAAAACTCAATAATAAAATTGATGTCATCACCTTTCCAGTGATATCTTTTATAAGCAGGTACCACTTCTAGTTTTTGAGCACTGGCTCTCTGAATATAGGTGGTCACTGTCCAATCTTAAATGCCAATCAGCTCTATCTTCCTTTGTTTTAGAGATATTCCTATCTAATTAGCATAATTATGCTAATTACCAATATCCAAACTTTTTCAAACAATTGGTCACAGCTTTTGATCTAAAAATGGTATTTACATTCTGTTTTCAGCATAGAAATTGTTTTGGGGCCCTCTTTCATTCATTTTTTTTAAATTTTCGATTTAGAATGAAAATCATGTTTCCGTGGCAACCAATGTGTGCAAAAACACCAATTTAGGCCCAAAAACGTTCTTTTCCATTCCAAATATGGAAAGTTTTTACCAAAAATGGAATCTTCTAAGGTGGCCTATCATATTCTACATAAAAAAGTAGTATAGACAGGTTTTGCTATATCTTGGGTCCTTTTTGGCTATATGGAGCCCCCTGGTGGCCAAAGTTGGTACTAAAAATCCCCCGCGGAGGTCCCTTTTCCCTTGTTGATCCACATATCCTTGCGATCATTTGTTCTCCACGCAAGGTCTTCACTGTCAACCTTCATTGCGTTTTTGAAGTTCCGTACGGAGACTCTGCATTACACTGTGAGTTTTTTCATTCATTACATCCCTTCTCGTCAACATAACTTTTACTCTTTAATATATAAAGTTTTAAAGCGATATTTAGCCAAAAAAACATAGGTATGTTTTTATGTATGTAAGCTTTTATACATATGCATGTCTTGTCCTGCACTCCCCGTCTCTTGCAATTTCTTATATAAATATAAATACAAATATAAATATTACAATTTTCTCTCTCCCCCACAGCCCCCGGTCACCATTCCTGACCTTTCTTCTGTTCTCACATGGGACTTATTCCTGGAGTTTTCATCGTTGTACCACGACATTGTTTCCCTCGAATTCATGGTGGCTAATATCCAACCAGCGAATGTGTGTCCTGCTTGTCCCGAGGTCAGTATTACATCATACATCAAGCATGCAGTATAACAGTACCATACATTCTGTGTCGCAGTGCATGCATGATCTACTTGTGTATTCCTTGTATTTTTTTTTGTTTTATTTTATTTTTTTGAATTTCCCCCCCCCCCCTCCCCTATAGTAGGGTGGCCGGAGGGTCGGCGTGAGCGCCTAGTGTGTATCTGATCCTATGTTAAATAACCCTTTTATGATATGCCCCCATTTTCGATTCAGGGCAGATAGAAACTTCTAGTAATTTGTTATCAACAGATCCTGAATGGGTCCATCATATACAGGCTGGAATAAGCATTATAAACCGTATTACATAATGTAATTCAGGGGCAATGTTGACAGACTTCAGGTTTTGAGTCTCTTTTGAGCTCATAACTGGGAAATCTCTTTAACCTAACCTTTGGGAGAATTTGCACTGGTTGATGGCAAATGCATGTATCAACGAGATTCTTTTTCTGTTTGAAGCATCTTGAATGCAGCTATCCCATGGAGGGTCCTATAACTACTTAGGATATTGTTATCTTTTTGAGATGAGCCACCTAAAATTGTGCATTTTCAGGGCTCATTTTTTTATAGAAATCTTTAATTGGTAGTTCACGGTAAATTACTGGAGATAGAGATAAATAAAGTTAAAATAATGCATTTTGAATGGAAATGATACAATATACCGCCAGCCAGCATCAGAGCATCTGCTGGGGGTCATATGAGGACCTCAGACCCCAATCTCAAGTATTAACATCTTATAGATAACACTAGAGGGCACTTTCTGTCATAGGGTTAGATAGAAAAATCTTAGTTCACCCATCAGCCACTATAGCATGGCAGGGCTATAAGTAAGCCATGGGCATGGCATGTCTTCTCTATACAGATCTTCAGATCTGTCAGAAAGGTTTGAGGGGTGAGGTATATGTAATCAGCTACAGTTAGTTACCTAGTTACTCTATCAATATAATAGTGCTAATTTGTTAAATGCGAATATTGAGGCATTCTAGACATACATAATACATGTGTGTCTAGTTCATTTTCAAAAATGCTCCGGCCACCCTACCTATATTGTCGATGCAATGTCAAGTGTATTGTTCTTTTTTCCTTGTTGTTCCTACAGAAGGGGAAGGTGCTTTGCTTGGATGGTAATTTCAGCTTAGTGCATCGTCGGCGTAACACGGTCATCACGGGAACCCCCTTTAAACCGCGTTACGACAACCGGTTTATTTTGGATCAGACCTTGGTGGATGCCCACCTGGCCACTTACGCTGTTCCTGCCAACGCCGTAGTGGTGAGAATTGGTTTACTTTTCTCCGCCTCCTTCTAGCCATATATCTTCTCATACCAGCATTGCAGACCAGTTCATGGCTCTTAAAAAAACAACATCCTTTACCGCAATAAGGCAGTTCATATTTTTCTGTAACATTAGATGTATTTACTTTGACTACATGAATGGTTTATTGTCTGAAGTAGATGGTATTCTTTTTGAGTCTGGCCCAAAATCAACACCTTTTCAGGACTGCCACGACTTCCAGGCTGGGGAAGAAGTGCTGCGGACCAAGACCAAAAACGACAAACTCGACGTCACGGGAATATTCGGCTCAGTTTGTCGCCATGACCACCCGGTGAAGTTTCTAAACTTGAAACACAACGAACGGTAATTACTACTGTGAGGTCTTCATACTCTGGCCCTTATGTGCAGGTTAAATAATGGAGGATATCATATAAGGCAGACTATTAACTCATATTTGTATGATATTGTATTCGATATTTATCAGGTATTAGCAGCACTTGTCCCATTACAACCATGTCCTTGGTTGTTCTACTTCAAAAAGTTTTTTTCTAGGAACCTCTTTAGGTGAAAGACAAAAATTTACAAACCTACTTCAAAAAGAATGCCACTTGATATATATAAGCTGAAGTACTGCAAATATACCACCCTGTCTATTGGGTGTATGGCTTTGATGCAATACCATCGGTATATATAGCTGTATGTCATTATGATCGAGTTCAACGCATTTGTTCCACTCGTTACCATTATATCAATTGTGCAAAACATCTTTTACTACAGTATGGCATACCCTGTGTACCTGTTTGACAAGTTCAAGAATGAAACCAACATTTTGCTGTACGACATCGCGTGTAAGCTGAAAGCGCATCTCATGGTGAGTATATCACCCTCCCATGTTATACACATGTAAACCTTACACGTTCCTCATGTGGTAACTATAATTGTTCCCTTTGTTATCTTTCAGGCAAAGGGAACCAAGATACCAGAGTCGCTGTGCTTTGGCATCCCATGTTGGCATGTGCACGGCCACAAGCTGTCCTGCCAGTGCCTATACAGTCCCAGACGTATACCTGGAGCGGGGCTTTGTGATGGCGAGGGGACAGAACGGCTCTGGTCCTACCTCGGGGGCTTTTCAACCTTCAGCAAGGAAATGACGTTTGAAAATCGTCACGACCTTCTCACCGATGCTCTACTGCACTACTCGATGGTGATCACCAACAGAATGCGTGAGTTACAGTCCATAGATCCACTCACTTTTCACCCATTGCCTAATATTATGTATTATCACATGGCTTATAATTTTTACGACATGTTATTGCGAGCCAAAATATCAAAAGCTTGGTTTTTCAATTCTTCATGTTCTCCATTTAACCGATGAATATATTCCTGTTTCTTTTAAACTGTCTCAATGTAACCCATGCGCTACAGCAATGACCCTGAGGAAGAAGCGGGATAAGGCCTGGCAAACCAAGAACGACTGCATCATCAAACTGAAGGACCTTCTACTGCCGTTCCAAGGAGTGTACGACAATGACAGCATACCCCGGTGGCGGTCGAAAGAAAAAGATGCCATGGCCGCTGTTCACAACAAAGGTGAGGCAACATACTTCCGGAAATATCTCACAGGTGGCACACACATTGTCTACTCAGGTGCACTTTACCCTATAGTTTTATGATATGTAAACCATACTGAACACGTCAAGGTAGATGTATACAATCGATGAGCTATGTATTGAAAATATTGAAATTAATGTTATGGAATAATACATTTAGATAATTCTGGAAATTATCCGAACGTACTAGATGAAGTGTTGAAGTATTGGAATATAGGCCTGCCCCCCGTGTATAATCCTGGTCAGTCTGTCCCCCCCCCCCACCCCCCCGACTTTACCCTACATCCGTGCCAGGTTTTATTTTTTGTGTCTCTATTCTTCTGCAGTTCGTAAGCGTGTCCTCCCGTGGCGTCTGGAATATGCCCTTCTGCTTCAACAGTACTACAAGCTGGAGTGAGTTAAACCAACTAGCTACCATCTGCTGTATTTGATTGTAACGAATCATGTTATCTTAGCTATATCATACGTATCAAGTACTATCCAAATATGTATCAAGTAGGCTTACTATCCTAATGTCATGCTAGTTCAATATCCATTTTGTCTCGCAAATATTCCTACATATCTCATCAAATATTCTTGCACCTACACACTTCTGTATTTTTTTTACGTCCCCCCCCCCCCACCTCGAGAGCGCGTGTAACTTTTCGCGCGCCCCCTCGCCGAAGGCGCCAACAAAATTTGCCCGCCCCCCTCCCCCCTTGTATGTGCAATGGCGCGTAACGTGTGTCTCCTAACTTCTGATATTTTTTATGCCCACAGGCAGGCGGAAGTGCGTCCGGATGAGGTCACATACCAAAGTAACTTACTCAGGTACAGTACTGCTTAAATCAGCAATTGTATTCTAGGAGCAAATCAGTGCCACCTACATGATCCTTATTTAATCGTCGTTACTAAAATGATCTTAATACTCGCATCTTGACATTTCCAACATATTACATGTCATGACACGTATAACTTTTTATTCTATGCAGTGCCCGTCTCAAACTGGAAAAGATGGAGAACGACAACAAGGGACAATTGCCCGAAAGGTGGGCACGAGGCAGCCTCGTGTACACCGACCATCTCACCCGAGCTTTGGACATAAAGTCCACCAATCTCCTCACTTCCCTGTACACCGAGGCAAGCCAGTACGCCACACTCCAAGGTCTCGTTAAGCGTTATAATGGTAAGATAATTGATTTAATTCCTAATACTTTTTTTGGTACATTTTTTGTCCTTTCATACACCTGTATGCAAAGTCCAAATACTGGTATCATGTTCATCTTCCCCGGCCATTGTTTATGGAGTTTATTTGGTAACTGTAAGGTGGAATAACATCTGTACACCCCGAGTATTGTGAGAACTGGATACTGCCCGCATCATGCATGATTTATTTGCTGCCCTTTCTGGTCAAATCTTTGCCTCTTAATATATCTTAATATCTTAATACAAGATTCCAGCCCCATTCATCAAGAGTGACCGTTGAATAGGAGCCGGGGGTAATAGGGCTTTGTAATCATTAGGTGCCGGGCCTTCAATAGGTGCCTGGTTTTGGCAATTTATTACTAGGGTAAATGCACCCTGGGTCGGACAGATACCCTGACACGGACAGCGATATTTAACGTTATCTATGTACCGTACTTCATAAATTACACACGCTGGCTACTTCTTGTCCTTTCTTGACTTAAGTGGTCTCCACGGTCTCTAGCCTTTAGACTTTAAAAGTAACGTTTTGAGTTGATATTACCCAGTGACTTGTAGGGTGGGAAGAGTGCTGTGCACTTTAACTTTAGTATTCTTCACGAATTAAGGCGTTAAACTCCTTGAATAGCCACAAAATCAGGTGTCCGCCTCAAGGTGTGTGTCCGACTCCAGCAGCATCTACCCTACAAAGGTGTTTGTCTAAATGTGTGACTTACTGCATTGTATACTGGGCCCGGATAGGGGTTGATGTTTGCTTTAAAATTTACCATTTTTGATCAATTATTCTCACCTCTATACACCAGATGAAGCCTGTGTTTGTATTAATGTCTAGTTAACGAGTTAGTTTTCCTAACAAATACCTGATAAGCTATATTTTCTTAGATAAGAGATTATGATGCTGCTTAGTGGCAATGCATAGGGGTGATCCATTAAGTATGTCACGCCCGAGGGGGTGGGGGGGTCTTTTTTTTGTGTGACAAAGTGTGACAAGGGGGTGGGGGGGTGTTTAGAATTGTGTGACGTCACACTTTCAGATTCTTTTTAAAACTATGTATTGAATAAATGCTGTATAATTAGTCATATTTGCAGGCTAAAAACATGCTTTTTGCTGTAGTAGACCTACAACCCCTAGCCCTTCCACTAAACACAGGTCAGCCTTCATCATGATCATCCTTTATCTGCTTAACCGACTTCAGTGCCATGCAATCACTGTAGAATGTAACACGTGATGCTGTAACTCTCTAAGAAGAAGGACACATTAAGGAAAAAGATTGTACTTTTGAAGTTCATTTGATTACAGAATGATGAACATTCACTGCATCAAGACAGTGATATTTGTAAAGCTAGTTTTTTATCCATATGCATTACCACTAAGTGGAATCATAATTTCATGTGTGCTGCCTGGAATATGAACCAAGAAGAACTGCCCTGGATAGAGGAGTAGTAGGGAATTGAATCAGAGAAATGTCGTCCTAAATCTTTCTAGAGGCATTTCTGAGTAAAGTTTCGCAAGCCATTTTTCTGGGACCAATTTTTCGTGTAGATTACAAAAAAAGTACTTGCGAAACTGAGAAATTCATATAAGGGGGTCAAAACCCCCCCAAAACACAGATTTCTGACAAAAATCCACATTTCATTGTCATAAAGGGCTGTTTATTATCATATTTAGTCAGGGAATTCCTTAAATGAAAGGTCTGGTAGAGAGGCATCTTCATGAATTACCATTATGGTAACCATGGTAACCATGGTTACAATCATTACCTAAGAAACCTTCGTTTTGTGTTAAATAAATTGATGTAACCATCTATATATCTAAGTTTCCCTTTAACCATTGAAGGATCACATGATGCTTCAAGTTGGACATTCAATTGTTGTCATGATGCATGAATGAAGCACTGGTGACTAATAATTCACCATACAGTATTGGTTCATCAGGCATGAATGCAGCCCCAATGATAAACACAGCAGGTTCACATCCATGCATAATCATTCCAAAATGGCATAACGCACTATGCTCCCATCAAAGGGTCTCACTAGCCAGAAGCCCCTCCTTCTGGCACCCCCTTTTGTGGTCTTCATAGAGGGAGGTGACTGTACATATACACAACAATGATTACGACTCTTCTGCACTGCAAGGATCAGGAACTGTAAGAACCGGCTAGTTTTAATTATCATTTGTAGGTGTGATTATATAGATCAATCACAAGTTGATTATCTGTTATGGCCTGTAGATTAAATTCCTTGAAATGGACCTTGATTGATTTGGTTATGGGTGAGTTGGTTAAAGTTAAAGTCAAAGTTAAAGAGCATGGAGGTATTCACACAAACAGAGCTACTCCATAACATTGCAAACAAAGATATGGCAACACCTGCGTTTCAGGATGCATTAGCATCAGCTATTCCAAAGGACAGGATTTACTATAGCACTTTGTTGTGGAGAGATTCATTGAGAAATTGGAAAAATTCCACAGCCAAATCAAGCCGAACAATCCAATGACATTCACAAACCTCTACAAAGTTGAAAAGAAAATGAAAGCCAAGGGGGAAACTGTTGTGTTGAAAGCTGACAGAAATGTAATACAACTTCATTTGCTGCTGGAAGAGCTGTGGATTTGGACAAGATCTTGGAGCTTGAGCTAATGGCAGTTCCTCTGCCTCTTGCAGAAGCAAATGGAAGGTTAAGGAGTGGTGATAACTCACTCCTCATACGTAGCCTTACTAAAGACATTGCCTGCCCAACTTCAATTCACACAACAAATGATTTAAAGCATCATTATATATGTTTCGTCCACAATACATGCATTGGGCAACCCTGAATAAGCAAAGGTTTTCGGGGACTTAGCAAACGTATTTGTCAACACCATCCTAAGAATTAGAGAAAACTATCAGAGGATTGATTTGGTAGGTGATCAATACAGAGACAAAAGCGTCAAGGCTGAAACAAGGAAGCAACAGAAGAACAACAAAAGGCCAATTCGGAGGATGGTGCAAAAGTAAACTATTCCTCTCCCTGATGATTGGGGGAATTTCATTGTACACCCAAAGAAACAAGAGGGAACTCTCTACTTTCCTTATGGAACATGTAATGAAAACAGTGACCCACAAAATGGTTGTAATGGGTGGACCATTCCATGATCCCGAGGAGGTAAGGACCACACTCCCATTAGACACATCTGGCTTGAAAGGTGATCACCAGGAGGCAGACACTCATATAATCTTGCATGCCATCAACTGCTCCTCCAACACAATAGTCATGCAGGCAAGGGACACAGATATACCAGTTCAGTGAACAATGCAATTGCTCTTTTGTTTGGACATTGTAAGAAAACAGAAGCTCTACCTCCAACATCAGATGCACTGAACTTACATCTCATGTGTGTGCACTACCAGAGTCTGATATGGAACTTGGCACACATCCCGAAACCCAACATGACAGATCATACATGCATGGGATGGAAGATGGAAGACAACAACCTGTTACTTCTGCCAATGACAAAGGATGCAATTCCAGAGGATTGCCTCTGTCTAGTCATCTGCCAGTGTAGGACTGGGTGTAATGTGGGTATAGGAAAGCAGGGTTCCAGTATACAAGCAATTGTCACACTGGAACTGCCTCTTCTCCTTGGCACAGTGTTCACAAGTGATGACAATAAAATAAAAAGTGTGAAATATAATGGATTATGACCCATTTTCAAATGATGACAATTAAGGAGTAAGCGGTAAAAACACAGAGATTCTGGCAGAGTACTAATGGCAAAAGCTACTTATTATTGAGATATAGCAATGTATCAGAGGTGTCATTTACTAGGAGCAGGTCACTATGGTCAGTACAAGTACAGCTGGTTTCACAAACAAGTATAGAAAAGTTAAATATTGCCTGTTATGTCTATACGATGGATGTATGAATATAGGTATTAACCAAATAGATTAATGTGCACTTTTTGTTTTGTTGGTAAGCAGGTAACCATGGCAACCATAACAACACTATTTACTGATGAATGATAACCATATCTTTCATGTTAATTATTACTTCATGATACATGAGAAGACATTTTAATTCTAGGGGGAAAATAATGTTTTTTTCAAAAAATTGCATTTTGGGGGCCCCTGCCCCCCCAAAATTCGATTCTCAGCTCCGCAAGTTATTTTTTCAGAATCTACAGAAAAAATAGGTCTAGAAAAAAACACTTGCAAAACTTTACTCAGAAATGCTTCTAGAACTTGGAGAATCCATATTTGATTCCCTACTAGAGGAATATGTGGATGCCACAAATCTTCCAATACCAGGGCAGAGGATAGCAGTGCCGGGGGGTTGTTTATTTTGTATACACAAGTGTGTGGCTGGCAAGGTTACATTTTGAGCAAAATCCCCCTTATGAAGGGTCTGCTTTTCATCAAAATCCTCTTTTCACCAAAACCACCCTCACCAAGTGTCACTTTTATTAAGGGATTTCAACAAAAGGTCACTTTGGAGTTTCTCATCAGAATACTTGTGTAGATGTTACTACTAACATATGACCAGACTCCAGCAAGTAAGAATAATCCTCTTTATTGTGTGGCAAATCCTTGTGTTTACAAAGTACAGATCTTAGTATATATCTAGAATAACCAGTAGGTGGGGATAGGGCTGGTCAGACAGAGGTCTCTCACTGTACACCACCATGTGGCTCCCGGTGAGACCAAGGTCCAAATGGCTGGGTGGTGGCAGGCAGCAGCTATATATACCCTGTGCGGAACTGGGCCGGAAGCTCGGCGTCCGGCGCGGATGCCGCGATCCGGCCCAACCGCGCAGTGCTGCACCTGAGCCGGAAGCTCGGCGTCCGGCAGGGACGCCGTCACTCGGCCCAGACGCACCGTGTGGTATCTGGTAGGGATGTAGCTGGCCAGTCGGCTCACATGTGCACTGCGGTGTCCGGCACGCACGCACTCGCATTGAGGCGTCCGGCTCGGGTGCCAACCATCCGGCCCAACCGCGCAGTGTGGCATCCGGCCCGCGAGCCGAGTCGGCTCACACGCGCAGTGGGTTCAACTGCACTGAGTGACCATCCGGCCCAACCGCGCAGTGTGGCATCCGGCCCGGGTGACCACTCGGCTCACACGCGCACTGGGTTCACTGGGTTCACCTGCACCTAGCCCACTCTGTAGCCTGCTTACCACTGGTAGTATAGCAGCATCTATTGGTACCACTACACTTGGTTAAAATCCCTTTCACCAAGGTCAATCTGCAGAGAATCTGCTTAAACCTAAACACTTTTCACAAAATCTCCCTCACTTGGGGTCACTTTTCACAAAATCCCCCTCACTAACAGAAAGGCTTGCCTGAGGGCCAACTGCACACCCATGTTGAAATAAAATTGAGTGCCCCATTCCCCTATAGTAGCACTAGCACACTTTATATTCCTGTGATCACTGACATGAATCTATGGATCGAGGGCCCAACTATCAAAAATATCTAGGGTGAACAATGCTCATGTAATTTTGTTACTGCCTCTTTGAACTGTTGTATTATCTGTTCAAAAGGGTTCTATTTGATAAATCTATTATTGTCCTGTCCAGAAGGACTTGCTTAATCACAAGATATGTATGCCCTTTTAAACGATACGATACATAAATATTATACAGGGGGGGGGGGGGGTGTCGGCAGATTTGTGACATACTTTTCTAGGGGGTGTTGGGAAATGTGTGACAAAGTGTGACATGGGGGTGGGGGGGGTCTTCAAAATGGCCAAAAAAAGCGTGACATACTAAATGGATCACCCCATATACTGCTACAGGGATGTAAGTCTTCATGCTTTTTCAGGATTTCATGTTATTCAGAACATTCCCAAAAATATAATATCTCTGAATGAAAAACACAGATCAGGAGCATGTCTCCTGTCCCTTTCATGCCTTGCCTGTAGTCCATGTACTACCCCAGGTTAGCAGCATGACCAAAGCCATCTTTCTCCCTCCCACACACTACACACCCTCACTTTATGTCCTGAAAATGACTCCAAAAAAGGTGAATTCATTTGTGAATGTTCCCTTTGTTACGCCCCCCCCCCCCTCAGGAGGGGTCGGAAACTTTTACGCCCCCCCCCCCCCCAAACACAACACCCCCCCGCCCTGTAGATAATAAATGAACACTCCCTAAGGGGGGGGGGGGTGGGTTTGGACCCCTTGAGGGGGGGGGGGCAAAACAACCACCCCCCCCCCCCCATCTCCCCCCCCCTATATGGGTCAGATCCCCAGGCCCATGACCAAACATGTGGGTAAATATAATTTATGATCACTCCCTTACCTCCACAAAGTCCCCTCTCACCCCACGCTGCCTACCGGTACTTCTATCTCACATTAAAATACAATCTTTCTAGTGCCAGAGCGGTCTGTACCCAGTCTGTTTCCCTCATAGCTCCACTGGTCCCCTCCCCCCCCCTCCCGCCCGCCATTAGCAGTCCGCGAATTCGTCGCAATTGCATTTGTCTTGCCTTGAGTCGCGACCTTAGTTTAAATTGTTGACAGTTTCCTTAGCAAAAAGCCTACAATACTTCCACCAACTCCTGCCGGCTGTAATCCATCAAAAAGTGATTTGAGCTTTAGGGCGACTTACCTCCTTGGTTCCAACGGGTATCGAACCCAGCACCTGTCACACCAAAAGGTCAAATAGAGGTGCATGAGACGGGTGTCTAACCGTCTGATCCATCTCTGCCTGCCTACTCGGGTGTTGAAAAAAATTAGCCTGATGCTTGATTGACTGTGATAGGTCTCACCTCACTGAAACTCCAGCATTTTTTGGACAATTCAAAATTCGAGAGTTCCAATTTTATTTGCAGGGCACGATTGTTAGTACAATATAGCACATGATTACCATGAATTTTAACGTGACAAGTGGCCCATTTTCAGTTCAAGTGATTTACATTCCGAGCCAGTGCCAAACTATGTGACGTCACACACCGTTCCTGGGTGCAGACGCTCGGGAGACGCTGTGTCATTTGACACCCATTCAAGGTCGCCTGTCGGTGTCTGGTCGGCTTCTCCTCGGAGGTAGCCTAGCATTTAGCATGTATTCACCCTGGTATGACCAGTACTACAGGGTAGGACGTTATATCACCAGTAGGAGAGTATCACATACCAAATGCATCATGGGTCGTTGTAAATTGGGTGTACAACCTCAGTGATCAACAGGTGTACTGTGTCAGCCCACGACGTCAGCTAGACAGCGGGTTACTGGAGCCACCACTCTGAAACCGACTCATTGTAGGGGGTTCATGTTGTACATAGCCTATATACTTTGCCTGAACATAAAACATTGACCGGGGGGGGGGGGGGGAAATATTTGGAGCCCTTTTGGGGGGGGGGCAAAAAATGTAACCTGTTTTGAGCCAAAAAAAAAAGGGCGTTAGTATGATTTAAAGGGCCCGCGCCCATTTTCGTGCCTAAGGGGGGGGGTCAAAAAGTTGGACCCCTTGACAGGGGGGGCAAAATATGTAGACCCCTTTTTGGGGGGGGCCAAAAAACGTAACCTGGTTTGAGCCAAAAAAAAAACATGCGCGTTAGTATGATTTAAAGGGCCCGTGCCCATTTTCGTGCCTAAGGGGGGGGGTCAAAAATGTGGACCCCTTGACAGGGGGGGCAAAATATGTAGACCCCTTTTTGGGGGGGGCCAAAAAATGTAACCTGGTTTGAGCCAAAAAAAAAACATGCGCTTTAGTATGATTTGAAGCGCCCGAGCCCATTTTCGTGCCTAAGGGGGGGGGTGAAAAATGTGGACCCCTTGACAGGGGGGGCAAAATATGTAGACCCCTTTTTGGGGGGGGCCAAAAAACGTAACCTGGTTTGAGCCAAAAAAAAAACATGCGCGTTAGTATGATTTGAAGCGCCCGAGCCCATTTTCGTGCCTAAGGGGGGGGGTCAAAAATGTGGACCCCTTGACAGGGGGGGCAAAATATGTAGACCCCTTTTTGGGGGGGGCCAAAAAATGTAACCTGGTTTGAGCCAAAAAAAAAACATGCGCGTTAGTATGATTTGAAGCGCCCAAGCCCATTTTCGTGCCTAAGGGGGGGGGGGTCAAAAATTTGGACCCCTTGACAGGGGGGGGCAAAATATGTAGACCCCTTTTTTGGGGGGGCCAAAAAATGTAACCTGGTTTGAGCCAAAAAAAAAACATGCGCTTTAGTATGATTTGAAGCGCCCGAGCCCATTTTCGTGCCTAAGGGGGGGGGTCAAAAATGTGGACCCCTTGACAGGGGGGGCAAAATATGTAGACCCCTTTTTGGGGGGGGCCAAAAAATGTAACCTGGTTTGAGCCAAAAAAAAAACATGCGCGTTAGTATGATTTGAAGCGCCCAAGCCCATTTTCGTGCCTAAGGGGGGGGGGGGTCAAAAATTTGGACCCCTTGACAGGGGGGGGCAAAATATGTAGACCCCTTTTTTGGGGGGGCCAAAAAATGTAACCTGGTTTGAGCCAAAAAAAAAACATGCGCTTTAGTATGATTTGAAGCGCCCGAGCCCATTTTCGTGCCTAAGGGGGGGGGGGGTGAAAAATTTGGACCCCTTGACAGGGGGGGCAAAATATGTAGACCCCTTTTTTGGGGGGGCCAAAGAATGTAACCTGGTTTGAGCCAAAAAAAAAACATGCGCTTTAGTATGATTTGAAGCGCCCGAGCCCATTTTCGTGCCTAAGGGGGGGGGTGAAAAATGTGGACCCCTTGACAGGGGGGGCAAAATATGTAGACCCCTTTTTGGGGGGGGCCAAAAAATGTAACCTGGTTTGAGCCAAAAAAAAAACATGCGCGTTAGTATGATTTCAAGCGCCCGAGCCCATTTTCGTGCCTAAGGGGGGGGGGGTCAAAAATTTGGACCCCTTGACAGGGGGGGGGGGCAAAATATGTAGACCCCTTTTTTGGGGGGGCCAAAAAATGTAACCTGGTTTGAGCCAAAAAAAAAACATGCGCTTTAGTATGATTTGAAGCGCCCGAGCCCATTTTCGTGCCTAAGGGGGGGGATGAAAAATTTGGACCCCTTGACAGGGGGGGGCAAAATATGTAGACCCCTTTTTTGGGGGGGCCAAAAAATGTAACCTGGTTTGAGCCAAAAAAAAAACATGCGCTTTAGTATGATTTGAAGCGCCCGAGCCCATTTTCGTGCCTAAGGGGGGGGGGTGAAAAATTTGGACCCCTTGACAGGGGGGGGGGGCAAAATATGTAGACCCCTTTTTTGGGGGGGGCCAAAAAATGTAACCTGGTTTGAGCCAAAAAAAAAACATGCGCTTTAGTATGATTTGAAGCGCCCGAGCCCATTTTCGTGCCTAAGGGGGGGGGGTGAAAAATTTGGACCCCTTGACAGGGGGGGCAAAATATGTAGACCCCTTTTTTGGGGGGGCCAAAGAATGTAACCTGGTTTGAGCCAAAAAAAAAACATGCGCTTTAGTATGATTTGAAGCGCCCGAGCCCATTTTCGTGCCTAAGGGGGGGGGGTGAAAAATGTGGACCCCTTGACAGGGGGGGCAAAATATGTAGACCCCTTTTTGGGGGGGGCCAAAAAATGTAACCTGGTTTGAGCCAAAAAAAAAACATGCGCGTTAGTATGATTTCAAGCGCCCGAGCCCATTTTCGTGCCTAAGGGGGGGGGGGGTCAAAAATTTGGACCCCTTGACAGGGGGGGGGCAAAATATGTAGACCCCTTTTTTGGGGGGGCCAAAAAATGTAACCTGGTTTGAGCCAAAAAAAAAACATGCGCTTTAGTATGATTTGAAGCGCCCGAGCCCATTTTCGTGCCTAAGGGGGGGGGGTGAAAAATTTGGACCCCTTGACAGGGGGGGGCAAAATATGTAGACCCCTTTTTTGGGGGGGCCAAAAAATGTAACCTGGTTTGAGCCAAAAAAAAAACATGCGCTTTAGTATGATTTGAAGCGCCCGAGCCCATTTTCGTGCCTAAGGGGGGGGGGTGAAAAATTTGGACCCCTTGACAGGGGGGGGGGGCAAAATATGTAGACCCCTTTTTGGGGGGGGCCAAAAAATGTAACCTGGTTTGAGCCAAGAAATATCAGGGAAAATGATATTTCCTGCAAATATCCGGGCAAATAATTAGTCCTCCCCGCCAGCGGTGTGCACTCACGGCGTTCTCCCCCACCTGGCATCTCCCCCTGCTCTTATACGTATTGCCTGCGTTGTGCGTGCTTCCTTTATGGATGGCGCCAAATACCCGGGCAAGGGGTGAATATTTGCTGGCTGCTGATTGGCCAATATTCACGGGCTGGTAGCTGGTTGCTTGTGTGGTGGTTCTTGGGGCGAACTACACTGGGGCACCAGCGTGAGTCACGCAGGATCGGTCGCACGGGACAGCACAACAACAACTTGAGTCGCGACTTTAGTTGCTTAGAAAGTTTTGGTAAGATTTTTAGAAGACAGTTCTGTTTTCCAAGTGGATGACTCTAACTGTGGGATGTATTGGGCCAAAGATTTTCCGTCACAGTTTTGGTAAGGGATCGTGATAAACTTGTAAGTTTGTAGGTCACAAAATCAGCGGGCATGGCGGGTCCGCGATCCCCGTCATTTTAAAAATGACAATAACGGACTCAATTGTTGATCAATCGACAAACCGTTTGCAGATTCTGGCAGGGGGGTATTGGTGCTATCAGGAAATGAAATGAATAGTTTGTGCAAAACTCCAAAGTGCCCGTTTAAACGCCTATATGATTACTTTTTGTTACGCGGAAATTGTGCAGGTCTTTCCTGGTATGCCCACCGAAAGGTCTCAAACAGGGAATTGAATTTGCACTATAGTTTAATGTAACGTAACATGCGATAAAAAATTCCCACACGGGTATTGATGGGAAATGTCTTAGGAATGAATAGGAAAACCTTTTATACACTATATAAATAATAAATTTGCCCAGGGAAACAAACCACCGGATGCCAAACACTTACATATAATTGATAAAACTAGTTAAAATATTTTTTGTTAAATCCCCCCAAAAAGTTAGTCAGTTATCAAGCCTGTATTTCATAATGATTATGATTATGAAGGGAGAAATATATCTAAATCCTCGAAAGGGAGGGGGTAAAAATTATGCATGCACGCGACACACGAAACCCCCCCTTGCTTAATAATGACCACTCGTTAAGTGAAAGATAAGGCTTAGCCACTGAAGCTAAGGTGCTATGCATGGAGAGTGTATGGACAGGTTGCTCATTCTCCTCAGGAGGAGATAACGTCCATGACCATGACCACATGGACATGACAAATGGTTCTCCTCAGCAGGAGACGACGTCCAGGAGAATATAGACATGACAAATCATGCTGCACAGCACTAGATATGTGTCTATAGATGCATAAACATTCATAGTGTTGTATAATGTAGTTATGAGGTATGTTATATCTTCAAGTTTTTTTGACATAGTCGACTTTCATCCCTGAATATTACATGCTGTAATGTCAGTAAATATTACATTTTATTTCCTTGATTTTGACCGAGATTCCTTTAGAATTCCTTTTAAATTCATTTAAGGTGGTCCGAGGGGTGGTGGGAGGCCTGAGATAGGGATGTCAACAGGTACCGGGGTATGGGATAGACTGATTGTGTCAGAATCGTGTCCAATAGGTGATAACTTAAAAAGGTGTTAATTCATAGTTGAAGGG
The DNA here is from genome assembly GCA_947462335.1 of Harmothoe impar. Classification (NCBI taxonomy): domain Eukaryota; kingdom Metazoa; phylum Annelida; class Polychaeta; order Phyllodocida; family Polynoidae; genus Harmothoe; species Harmothoe impar. The sequence goes on along the minus strand of OX381712.1, from coordinate 59,733,508 downwards.
CATTTAAAAACATCGGGTTTATGTCGCGATTGTCAGGGAAATTTGATATAACGTCAGGGAAAAGTCAGGGAAACGTCTGGGAATTTAAAAGTACCTTGTTTTCGGACACCTGCTTTCGGACACCCTCAACCTGTAATTTGTCCACCTCATGCCTTTGTCCACCTAATGACGTACAGTTTATAAATATGGTTTGCTGATTCTATATCTCCGCATTTTTTTTCCAGATGGCCACTCCCTACGCGAGAAAATTGTGGGCCAGATCAACCGGGCCAGCGCTAAAGTGACTGCAGAGTTGAAGCGCTACAACGACTTCGCGGATGTCACCAACTTGCCGACTATGACGCGTGAGATGGCAACGGATACGGACAACAACCTGCTATACGAGAAGATCGTTGTGCCGGATCCACTTGACCCCGTTCCCGTAGCCGCTCTCACCAAGAGACATATTATCGACACCTACTCGCACTTACAACGTGCCGAAGAGGAGATAGAGCTAGTCGATCAGGACACCCGGGAGTTCAACATAACCCTCAAGAACAGGAAACAGGCCATTCAGTTACAGCTCGTCGACTTGCGCACGAAGACAAAAAGTCGTCTGAATCGTGCATTCACTGTGTTTCTCGAGAATGGGATCCGTAATGTAGAACGTGTTAGGGGTACCTTTAAACTTGAGCCAAAAGATATGCCTGACATCCCGGACTACATGCAGCAGTTGGAGAACCTGCCACTTGTCGTACATGACGCTGAGGAACCGGAAGAAGAGTCCAACGTGAATGGACAAGGTGAGGACCAGGTGGAAAGGGAGGAGGACGAGAACCTGCCACTTGTCGTACATCACGCTGAGGAACCGGAAGAAGAGTCCAACGTGAATGGACAAGGTGAGGACCAGGTGGAAAGGGAGGAGGAGGAAACCCGAGACTATGACGCCGAAATAGCGGAACAAAAGGCACTAATAGCTGCATTACAGCAGCGTATAAAAGCCCGTGAAAGACGCAAGGCCTTAAAGGCGGCCAACAAACTAGAAGACACTGTATTAGTATAATTTACTTTGGAATATGGTATGACTGTCTTTGCTATCCTTTAGAACTTCTGTACAATTTTAGTTCACATTCAGTAGCCGAATTCCTCGAATATTTGGCATTTTAAGGGCAGAATTTTCAACCTAAGAAATAAGGTAGTTCTAGTTGGAATTTTTATACATTATTTTCAGTTCTGCAAAGGTAAATTGCAGGACAATCCGTGGGTCAAAGGGTGTATCAAGATACCGTAATGTCTTTATCAATGCGATAATCGGAACTCTGGAAATGTCAGTGTATCGATTTGAGTGGTATCAATGGAATATGGTTCAAAATGCCTCTTTAATCATAAAGTTGCTATTTCATAACCAGTGTTATTGGTTTGCCCCAACGTAGATATAAAAAATGTTTTCTTCTAAATTAAAACTCTCAGGCCTATTAAAGGGAATAGTATGTCACAGGAGACGTATTAGGAAGCCTGATAGAGTTGGTGTATCTTATAGTGAGAGAGATGTCTACGAAACATATTAGTATAATTGCCTAAATGAATGTACTGGTTATATGGTTTCGAAACTGGTATGTGGTTATTGATCGCCTGTACAGAGGCAGGGATATTTCTAGGATTTTTTTTAATGGGCCAATGGCGCATTTGGGGGTGTGAATAATGCGCCATTTCCACAGTAACAATTAATAAGATGCATCAATCACAAGGCCAGACTCATATTATAACTCCCAAATTGTTTCATCCATCTTATAAACACGTAAGACCGAGTCCACTTTATGTTAATTTATGGTTGTCTATCATAGAATTGGTGTCTAGCCCTAGTTTTTACCTTATTACTGGCTTGGATTGGAAACCACCGATCCAAAGAGAACGGCACTCGGAAGGGCGGTGCTCACTATAAAACTACATTCCGTCGAAGAGCGTTCAAGGCAGTGGGCCGCTGAGTGGCGTGAGATCTTGGTACTTGTATATCACATTCACAGTATTCTGGCATCTTTGTCTTCAATCTGTTGTCTGTTACCCGTCCCCCAGTAACCCAGTGGTGTTCTCACCGAACACACATCGTCCAGTCTGCCTGGGGGTGTTGTCGACCTCATACAAGCACACATGGACAGTAGCCCTGCACCCTCGAGGAGGGTGGGTCGGCTTGAACTTGGCAAACTGCCTCAGTAGATGTGGCTTTTGAATAAATCGATTTCAGCATGACTCATTCAATATCTTTTTCAATATCGGAATATTGTCTTTACCAGTTGGACATGTTGGTTTCTGCTTTACTTTCACATGCCTTGATAGGTTTGATGTCTGCGTGTACTCTAAGCCACAGTCTGCCTGGCTTTTGAATAAATCGATTTCAGCATCATTATCCATGCAATCCGGAATCTTACCTTTCTCACCTTTTTTCTGGTTGTCTTGCACTTGGCAAACTGCCTCAGTAGATGTGGCTTTTGAATGAATCGATTTCAGCATGATTCATTAGGGATCCGAATATTGTCTTTACCAGTTGGACATGTTGGCTCTGATATTGTATTATCTGTGTGACTACCTGTGCGTTTGATGGATTCAAGTCATTCTCTTTTTTCTTGTTTTATGAACCCGAGGAGTGCGGGTCGGCTCAAAGCCGCACATCTTGGTACTTGTATATCACATTCACTTTTGTCTGGCATCGTTGTCTTCTCACATCCAAGTTTTCTCTATTTGTTCCCATGTTCTTGTCCTCTATTGTAATATCTGTGTATCCAGTTTCAATATCGATTTCAGCATGATTCATTAGCCATAATTCCATGCAATCCGGGTTCTTACCTGTCTCACCTTTTTTCTTTGTACAGTTGCATTACTCATCAAGGGGCGCCTTCTTGCTGCCTCGATTAGGTGCAATATTTAACGTTTCTTACCTGTTTCGGCTTAAAGCCGCAGATCTTGTATTTGCTGTGTTTCTCGAGAGCCGTGACATAGAACGGCCAATATAACAGATCTTGGTACTTGTATATCACATTCACAGTATTCTGGCATCTTTGTCTTCAATCTGTTGGCTGTTACCCGTCGCCCAGTAACCCAGTGGTGTTCTCACCGAACACACATCGTCCAGTCTGCCTGGGGGTGTTGTCGACCTCATACAAGCACACATGGACAGTAGCCCTGCACCATCCAGGGGGGTGGGTCGGCTTGAACTTGGCACACTGCCTCAGTAGATGTGGCTTTTGAATAAATCGATTTCACCATGATTCATTAGGGATCGGAATATTGTCTTTACCAGTTGGACATGTTGGTTTTTGCTTTACTTTCACATGCCTTGATAGGTTTGATGTCTGCGTGTACTCTAAGCCTCAGTCTGCCTGGCTTTTGAATAAATCGATTTTAGCATGATTATCCATGCAATCCGGAATCTTACCTTTCTCACCTTTTTTCTGGTTGTCTATCATAGAATTGGTGTCTAGCCCTAGTTTTTACCTTATTACTGGCTTGGATTGGAAACCACCGATCCAAAGAAAACGGCACTCGGAAGGGCGGTGCTCACTATCAAACTACATTCCTTCGAAGAGCGTTCAAGGCAGTGGGCCGCTGAGTGGCGTGAGATCTTGGTACTTCTATATCACATTCACAGTATTCTGGCATCTTTGTCTTCAATCTGTTGGCTGTTACCCGTCGCCCAGTAACCCAGTGGTGTTCTCACCGAACACACATCGTCCAGTCTGCCTGGGGGTGTTGTCGACCTCATACAAGCACACATGGACAGTAGCCCTGCACCCTCGAGGAGGGTGGGTCGGCTTGAACTTGGCAAACTGCCTCAGTAGATGTGGCTTTTGAATAAATCGATTTCAGCATGATTCATTCAATATCTTTTTCAATATCGGAATATTGTCTTTACCAGTTGGACATGTTGGTTTTTGCTTTACTTTCACATGCCTTGATAGGTTTGATGTCTGCGTGTACTCTAAGCCACAGTCTGCCTGGCTTTTGAATAAATCGATTTTAGCATGATTATCCATGCAATCCGGAATCTTACCTTTCTCACCTTTTTTCTGGTTGTCTATCATAGAATTGGTGTCTAGCCCTAGTTTTTACCTTATTACTGGCTTGGATTGGAAACCACCGATCCAAAGAAAACGGCACTCGGAAGGGCGGTGCTCACTATCAAACTACATTCCTTCGAAGAGCGTTCAAGGCAGTGGGCCGCTGAGTGGCGTGAGATCTTGGTACTTCTATATCACATTCACAGTATTCGGGCATCTTTGTCTTCAATCTGTTGGCTGTTACCCGTCGCCCAGTAACCCAGTGGTGTTCTCACCGAACACACATCGTCCAGTCTGCCTGGGGGTGTTGTCGACCTCATACAAGCACACATGGACAGTAGCCCTGCACCCTCCAGGGGGGTGGGTCGGCTTGAACTTGGCACACTGCCTCAGTAGATGTGGCTTTTGAATAAATCGATTTCACCATGATTCATTAGGGATCGGAATATTGTCTTTACCAGTTGGACATGTTGGTTTTTGCTTCTTCCTCCGCGGTCACCCGAAAACCAGCCCTCTACGAACCCCTGAACAAAAAAGGGCACAAGAAGAAAGTCCACCGAATTTCGTGGTCCACACCCATATGAATCACTTTTCCACTTAACATCACTTTTGTAACACTCTCCTTTGCAGTCTACTGACCAGGAAGCAATCCTCCCCAGTCACTTTGATCTGGGAATGAGATCATCGGGGGTACGTTGTATTGATCGCATCACACAAGCGATTCATTAGGGATCGGAATATTGTCTTTACCAGTTGGACATGTTGGTTTTTGCTTTACTTTCGCGTGCCTTGATAGGTTTGATGTCTGCGTGTACTCTAAGCCACAGTCTGCCTGGCTTTTGAATAAATCGATTTTAGCATGATTATCCATGCAATCCGGAATCTTACCTTTCTCACCTTTTTTCTGGTTGTCTTGCACTTGGCAAACTGCCTCAGTAGATGTGGCTTTTGAATGAATCGATTTCAGCATGATTCATTAGGGATCCGAATATTGTCTTTACCAGTTGGACATGTTGGCTCTGATATTGTATTATCTGTGTGACTACCTGTGCGTTTGATGGATTCAAGTCATTCTCTTTTTTCCTGTTTTATGAACCCGAGGAGTGCGGGTCGGCTCAAAGCCGCACATCTTGGTACTTGTATATCACATTCACTTTTGTCTGGCATCGTTGTCTTCTCACATCCAAGTTTTCTCTATTTGTTCCCATGTTCTTGTCCTCTATTGTAATATCTGTGTATCCAGTTTCAATATCGATTTCAGCATGATTCATTAGCCATAATTCCATGCAATCCGGGTTCTTACCTGTCTCACCTTTTTTCTTTGTATAGTTGCATTACTCATCAAGGGGCGCCTTCTTGCTGCCTCGATTAGGTGCAATATTTAACGTTTCTTACCAGTTTCGGCTTAAAGCCGCAGATCTTTCATTTGCTGTGTTCCTCGAGAGCCGTGACGTAGAACGGCCAATATAACAGATCTTGGTATTTGTATATCACATTCACTTTTGTCTGGTATCTTTGTCTTCTTACCTTAGATGACCTCATATCACAGCAGTTTGCCATTGGCGGCGAACCTGCCACTTGTCGTACATCACGCTGAGGAACCGGAAGAAGAGTCCAAAGTGAATGGACACATTCACTTTTGTCTGGATTCAAGTTATTCTTTTTTTTCCTGTTTTATGAACCCGAGGAGTGCGGGTCTGCTCAAAGCCGCACATCTTGGTACTTGTATATCACATTCACTTTTGTCTGGCATCGTTGTCTTCTCACATCCAAGTTTTCTCTATTTGTTCCCATGTTCTTGTCCTCTATTGTAATATCTGTGTATCCAGTCTCCCATCGCCCCCACACGCGCCATCCACTGGACCCCGTTCCCGTAGCCGCTCTGACCTAACATCACATGACAGGTATACTACATGTAACAAATGTAACTGTACCATTCACTCATATCTCGTTTGAGCCACCGTTGAAAGTCTCAAAAAGGTTGCGGGGACCACCATGTTCCAGTTATTGTACACACCCTACACAAACGGGGAAGGGAAAGTGGTTGACAAGGAGCGTGGGACGGTCTCTGAGCGGGAACTGCTGCGCGACATCAGTAAAGGGCTCGCCAAAATTCTCCCTCGTGCTCCCGGCCCCCTGCAGTTGCCTTCGCACTAAAATAACCAATGTTGTGTACTCGCACTTACAACGTGCCGAAGATGAGATGGAGCTAGTCGAACAGGACACCCGGGAGTTCAACATAACCCTCAAGAAGAGGAAACAGGCCATTGAGTTACAGCTCGGCGAGTTGCGCACGAAGACAAAAAGTCGTCTGAATCGTGCATTTGCTGTGTTTCTCGAGATCCGTGGCTTTTGAATAAATCGATTTCAGCATGATTCATTAGCCATAAATACTTGCAATCCGGGTCTTCTCTCTGTCAGTTCGACTTTCCATCATGCCTCCTGTCAGTAGGGAATGTGTGTCCTTCTTGTCCCGAGGTCATTATTACATCAAGCATGCAGTATAACAGTTCCATACATTCTGTGTCGCAGTGCATGAATGATCTACTTGTGTACTGTAAACGTACATATTTTCGCTGGTACAAATCTTCGCGGATTTGCTTTAAAATACAATTTAGCTGTGCGTGATGGATTCAAGTGAATGTCCGTTTTTTTTTACCGCAGATCTTTGTCTTCTCACATCTAAGTATTCTCTATTTGCTCCCATGTTCTTGTCCTCAAGTAAAAGCCCCCAGCGTGCACGTCCCAGGTACTGGTGTCGGGCTGTCAAAGCTTTCTGTTTTTGCTTGTCCAACTTGTCCTCCGAGTGCATACAGTATTCCGTAATGGTGAGCCATGGCCTAATGCCGCGCAGATCTTGCTACTTCTATATGAAATTCTCTTCTTGGCTGTGACATTGTCATATCTGTGTGACTAGCTGTGCGTGATGGATTCAAGTGAATGTCCGTTTTTTTTTACCGCAGATCTTTGTCTTCTCACATCTAAGTATTCTCTATTTGCTCCCATGTTCTTGTCCTCAAGTAAAAGCCCCCACACGCGCCATCCTTACCCGGTGCCCCCATATCACAGCAGTTTGCCATTGGCGGAGAACCTGCCACTTGTCATACATCACGCTGAGGACCCGGAAGAAGAGTCCAAAGTCACAGAAGTATCGCTTTGGCAGCAGCGACTTGCCCAGCCGGTGGTGTAGTATGTACACAGCGTGCACGTCCCAGGTACTGGTGTCGGGCTGTCATAGCTTTCTGTTTTTGCTTGTCCAACTTGTCCTCGAAGTGCGTACAGTATTCCGTCATGGTGATTCAATTGCTGCCCTTACTTGTCAATATGCACGAACAAGCTAACCACTTTTGGGAGTTAGCATTCTGGGCATGTCAGTTCATCACCACTTGTAAATTGTTATCAATGAGTGATTATTTTTTGGTTTGGTGGTAAACTGTGGTTTTTTAGGCGCTTATATTTCACTTTGTCGCATGGGGGAGCCCATACTGAGGGGGGGGGGGGCGAGAGCATGTCGTCATGTACATTTGGATGTACTAATGTATATTAGAGCCTCATATAATTCCTGTGTCCGTCGATTTTGAAAATAATAGCTTTTCTTGACAACAAAAGGGAGGTCAGTACGGACCCATGTAGGCAGACATACCTACAGTGTATCATAGCATCTTATATTTTTGCATCTCCTTGTATCATGTAGAAATTGTCAACCTGGATGTACAAACATGGCATACATGAACAAGGCGGGTCATTCACATTTATAAGACATTTCTAATACATAACGATATAGTAGGTGTTTCATACGCTAAGTTAAAGCTCTTGAAAAGCTGTTGCTGCCTCTTTTACATGTATCAAATCAAATTTGTCGTCATGTACATTTGGATGTACTAATGTATATTAGAGCCTCATATAATTCCTGTGTCCGTCGATTTTGATAATAATAGCTTTCTTGACAACAAAAGGGAGGTCAGTACGGACCCATGTAGGCAGACATACCTACAGTGTATCATAGCATCTTATATTTTTGCATCTCCTTGTATCATGTAGAAATTGTCAACCTGGATGTACAAACATGGCATACATGAACAAGGCGGGTCATTCACATTTATAAGACATTTCTAATACATAACGATATAGTAGGTGTTTCATACGCTAAGTTAAAGCTCTTGAAAAGCTGTTGCTGCCTCTTTTACATGTATCAAATCAAATTTGTCGTCATGTACATTTGGATGTACTAATGTATATTAGAGCCTCATATAATTCCTGTGTCCGTCGATTTTGATAATAATAGCTTTCTTGACAACAAAAGGGAGGTCAGTACGGACCCATGTAGGCAGACATACCTACAGTGTATCATAGCATCTTATATTTTTGCATCTCCTTGTATCATGTAGAAATTGTCAACCTGGATGTACAAACATGGCATACATGAACAAGGCGGGTCATTCACATTTATAAGACATTTCTAATACATAACGATATAGTAGGTGTTTCATACGCTAAGTTAAAGCTCTTGAAAAGCTGTTGCTGCCTCTTTTACATGTATCAAATCAAATTTGTCGTCATGTACATTTGGATGTACTAATGTATATTAGAGCCTCATATAATTCCTGTGTCCGTCGATTTTGATAATAATAGCTTTCCTACGCTAAGTTAAAGCTCTTTTACATGTAACAAATCAAATTTATCGGCTTTCCTGCCTGTGTTCATGCCCCATAATTCACATCCATGGACTGTGTCGCCCATTTACATGTTTAAAAGCACCGTGTGTTGGTGTATTTCCATGTAGTATTTCCTAGGCGTGGTCAGTAGTGCATATTGGGCGTAGGCGTGGTTAGTATTACATGTCCTCAGAGCGGTGCAATTATTATTCTCGCCCCAGTGTCGCCCATTCAGATCTTTCAAATTGCGACCTATTATGAGTTGAGTCGATATTGCATTAAAATTAATATATTGCTGCCGAGATTCCTTTACAATTACTTTAAAAATCACTTGTATTGACTATTGAGCATATTGCTTTAGTATATGTTTGCATTCTAATCTTTACCTAGTCAATCAGCGTTGTTGAAAGCGGCACAAGCTATTAATCAACTTTGCACTGCCCACATTACATTTGTTTATCAGGTTTCCGCCACAGTCAAGGTCTGTTAAGGTTTTATGACTCATGATATATGGATTGGATTATGTGAACATTTGCTGTGTTCCATGGAATATCATCGTAATGCAAATAAAGCAAGTTATTTCATCACAAAATCGTCTAGAATGTGTTAGCTTCTCTAGTCTGTGGGGAGGTTCAATTTGAATCCATGTAGTACTAAGAATGAACCAACAGTTCATCATCAAGGGTAATAAAAAGGATTACAACAAGACAGGAAATTATGTAGAATAGTTTTTATTTAGATTTGCATTCGGGATCGGAATATCCTCTTCACTGGTCGTCCAGTTCCCTCCGCCACAGCTGCAGACCCCGGCAGACACCCCGGGAGCCTCTCCTGCGTGCCCTCTGTGGACTGGGTGCTGCCTGTCCCCTCACTGCAGAGATAAAGAGTGGCATTAAATTTAGGGTCGGCCCTATGAACGTCGGGTTGGCAGGGATACCGGAACACACTTTTTTGGTGGCCTAATTTAACGCGGTTCACTAATTTCTCAACATAATTATTACAAATACCAAAAGGCAGACAATTACACTTACAGCGACGTTGGATCGCAACACAGGGCACTGGGTCGCCATCACACGGTTCAGCGAGAGGGTGGGTGAATACTACAAGGATCAAAAAGGGGGACAAACACTATAGAACTGATGCTACTTACAGGCATGCAAACTACCCCAAATTTCTCAGATTTTTCTTTCTCCAAATTGATCATTCTTGTGATTTGTCCAGATCCAATGATAACTCTCTTTACCTTTATCTGCGGGGGGGGGGGGGGGACTTATAACTTAATCAGACAAGACTTTTTCCTCTTCAGAGTTTGCATGTCTGTACTTAGGTCGCGATAAGTAAGCAAAGTTAACTGAAAAATAAATTGAATGAAATTCAGTTAACAATGATTCTGACAGTACGGATTAAAAGTCATCATACTTACAGGTGCCTCGCACTGCTGTCCCCGATGGTCTCGTCCGGCAAACACCCCTGCCTCTCGCCCGATCACCCGCTCCCTGGCCCCTCACTGCAGCGGTAATAGTTCGCATCAATTTACCGCGGTACACAAATTTCACAACATGTTCATGTAATAGGAGTTGTTCAAAATACGAAAAGGCATTACATAAATACTACTGAAGCCCAACGTCGCCTGCTTATTTTTAGCATACACATAATTACTTTTTGGACACACAAATATTTCTTTCCAATTGATTTAGCATACTTCCATAGTATACGAAAGGGGTTAAAATGTATTTTACTTACACACACGGTCAGACCGGCCGCTCCCACCCACATCCATACCCTCATCCTCGTGGTCTGAGGTGTCTGGTGTGCGCTGCATCACTTTTGGCAATAAACAAAATTACAATAGCATGAGCTTCAATGGGAGCGACAGTGTTCGCGCTAGCGATTCGCCAGATCGCTAGTGCCGAATTAATATTCAATCTGGCGAACGTCACCTCTATTGTATTGTACCAGAGATCTCATAGAAGCCCATTTGCAAACATATCATTGGAAAGCTAAGATCAAGAGATCAACAGACGTGAGAATCACATTTTGATTTATTAACATGCCACATAGTATTAATATACAGTAAGCTGTGCTTTGTTCTCGCTGCAGGATTTTTAATGGCACTGTTCAAATACATGTGTGAGCTCAAAATTCAAACTCACTGTAACGGCGGGAGCTACCGGTTCCCACTGACACGACCCGCCATTCGGGGGGACATGGGAGAGCTGCAATCAATGAACCATTTGGACAGTGAAAAACACTAGTAAAAATCGGCATTTCCTAAAATCGTGTAATTTACAAATCACAAGTGACAGAAAAAAACTGTTTAGCAATATAAATAGCATTCGGGCATCCAAGGAATATACGTATTCATATTCATACTAGGGGGGGTTTAGAATTCCTGCGTCATAACATGTATCACAAGTCGGAGTTTAACTGATTGACAGTATTAAGTTTAAAAGCGCCCGAGTCAATGGATAATTTTACCTATAAGAGTCAGAGACTCAGGTTCCTGGGCCGTGGCGTCCTGATGCCGACACTCATGGCCCCGGACTTGTTGGTAGAGGAGGCCTAGCTGCTGCAGTACTCTGGCCATCTCTGCCGCTACCTGAAACCAGCAACCGAAGTTACATTATAGCATGTTTAACCCGATTAGCACATTGTTCTCTGCGCAAAATTGAAATCCATGTAGTAACATCTAGTATACAAACACTGCTAAAGTGTAGACTAATGGAATTTTTATGATCGCTAAGGGAGTGTTCATTTTCTTTTGTTTACAGGGGGGTTGTGGTTTTGGGAAGTGGGTGGTGGGGGGGGGGGGGGGTAAAAACAATGTGACCCCAGCCTTTTCTGCTGACGAGCACACTCTGTGGATGTTTGGGATGGGACACTAGTATTAATTAAGGAGTGCTCATTTGTTAACAACAGGTGGGGGGGCGGTGTAGCCCGTTTGTAGCATAGTAACGCGCGGGCTGGCTGGCAAGATACAAAGTTCCTATTAAACGCCCCGGGGCACAGCGGAAGGCGCGACAAAGCCTGGCGCTCCGACCGACTAAAGCAAGGCGCCTCCCACCAATCAACTCCAGACATATTTATCAATAAAGATAACAATATGTAGGATAGATAAAAAAATTCAGAAAATGACTAATTACGATAGCCCTAAGGGAATTCCCCTGATCTTGTACATATCAGTATTAAAGCTGATGTCATATCTGGGGGTCTAGATGGGGGAGCCCGCATGTCGCATGTCGAAATTAAGAAATGACCATGTCATGTCACTTAAAATGCCCATGTCCCATGTCGCCCCTAAGAACCTGCCATGTCCCATGTCAATTTTAAGAAATACCCTATGTCATGTCACAAAAATTTTCCCTCATGTCACTAAGCTCCATGTCGCATGTCGATTTTAAGAAATGGCCATGTCGCCATGTCGATTTTAGGGGTCTATACCCATATATCTAGCTGGAATGGCAACTAATTGGCTATTGTCAGACGGTTCAAAAAATTACTTGGACTAGTACCAGTCCTCAATATATATATATGTATAATGCTAAAACTGGACAAATATGACTTTGTATCATCAAAGTGATACAGGTGCAAATAGTGACATATTTGACCTGGTGACATCTGACCACCGCCACGGACGTTCCGAGTTAGCAGCCACGGGCCTGAAATCCGGGAATATCCCCGCTAGGGGGCGCTCTCCGCAGGGTGAGGGTGGGGCTGGTCAGGAGCAGGGGGAAGGGGTGGTGTCACCCCGTGGTCAGGAGGCGGGATGCAGGGGGTGGGGAGCCGACAACATACCATACACACACGGCCACTGCTAACTAGGTCAGTGTGTGTATCATATAAGTGACCAGTTCTCCCTTTCTGATGATATTTATGAGATAGTATTCATACGAGGGAACAAAGGATGTACCCTCTACACACAGTGTGAGTTTCAAGCCAAAAGTGCCACAAATGCCCTTCTGGGAGGGGTGTAAAGTTTTAGTCCATGCATTCTCTATGGGGCCACGGCTGATGTAGCCCCACCTTCCTGCTCCTCCGAGGCCGGCAACCAGCTCAGAGGTGGTCACGGAGGGTAACTCAGGATGTCCCTTGTGAGCGATATCTAAATGTGACACTTTATGACACCTCTGTGTGCGAGGAGGCCGCAGGAGGTGGTTACCATGGCAACCCCCGGGAGTGCGGCCGAACTGTACCGCTGGCTTTGCCATGCCCCGCCTGGAGGAGGCTGACCACCGCACCTGCCGGGAAGGCAAGGCTCCCGTCCTGCACGCTATCTTATCTTTCATCCCGGTCTTTCATGAAGTACAGACTATAGCAAAATAACGATATCTTAGCAATATTTTGATAACATATGTCTAGACCATGTGAGGTAGAGTTACCCTATAGGTATGCAAACCAACCTAATTATTAATTTTAAGCGGCCTTACAATGAGAGTAGAAGTCTATAAGGGGGGGGGGGGGGGGATGATAAGGCCTGTTGTCAGACTGTCTGCTGGTGCATGCAGCTGGAGGTGGTCATTGACAGGTATGGGTGGGGCTGGTGACGAGTGGTGTGTCCAGCGGGCGGCAGGCAGGGGGTCGTCAGCGGACAACACACCATGAATCCATGTTTTAATTGATGCATTCTGACCATTCCATGCACGAGGCCATGCAGATTGGGCTAATGCGACCTGGGGCCCTTGATTTAAGCGACTTTCCAACCTGAGGGGGGGGGGGGGGTACCCCTCGGCACCCCCATAACTGCATTCTGTGATGACCGCTAACTAAATGCCCCCTGCCTCCAGGCAACCGCCCTACCCGTGGGGCTGCGTTCTCACCGTTCATGTGGGTGGAACCCTACCCCCGCGGTATTTCTTTGACCTGTCACCATATCCCTACATTCACCCCTACACCCGCAGTATATTTTATGAGATGGACAATAGCACTATTGGCTTACCTCCGACAAGGCCGTCGAGCACTCACATCCGCCGCCCCGAGCTTGGTGACCTTGCTGAGCCATGGTTGACGTTGAGAGGTTGTGTGGTGTCCTGGTGTGGTGGGTGGCGCGTGCAAGCAAGTCCAGTGAGTTGTGGAGTGCACACTAGAGTGAGCAGGTCGACGCTGCGATCCCATAAGGCCCTGCTGGGGCGACGGCAGGGCGCATCCGGTGCGTACCCACCGACCCCCCCCCCCCCCCACCCCCAACCGGAAACCTAACAAGACACTTACTGAACTACACGCTGCACTTACGCCGGAGACGGTACTGATTTGCCCTCCCTAAGTCTATGGTGGATCTACGTCGTTAGATGAAAGGTTGACTGAACACAGACGCTGGCAACGACACGAGGTGAGGATACAGAGCTCTACTTTAATATATAGGAAGAGCACATAACATAGGAGGATACCTTATGGGGAGGGGGAAGTGGGGGGATCCCCATGTCGCATGTATATTTTAAGAAATGATCATGTCACATGTCACTAAAGGAAAAAGCACGTCACTAGTGTCACAAAGCGATTTTTACATGGGGGTCTTCGGGGCCATAGGCCCCAGAATATATTTTGGAAAATTGACAACCTACAGGAAATAACATTTGAAGAAAACTTTGGGTAAGGGAGTGGTCATTTTTTAACAACAGGGGGGGGGGGTTGGTGGATTTTGCTGTTCTAAAACGCAACAAATAATAATATGGTGCTATTTATAAATGTTTCTTGTTTCTAATAAATGACCATCTTCTTCAGCATGGGACACGTTGGGCTAAGCTTGCCGGGATTCGTAATGCATTTCATCGAGACGTGTCTAGTGACCGACGATGAAAATGTCTGCAGCGATGAAGCGATCGACGAAGACGCTGTATTGGCCCAGCGTGAAATGAGGTTGGACATGGGCCAGTTCTGTGCGCAGTGCTCAGACCTCGCCCTGGTCGCAATCCGAGGGCTGCTGGAAAGGGAGGACACCTCGGGCACAGGAGATTTCGGCAATCTCATATACATTCCCAGCTTCGTGGAAATGTTCCTCGATGTACTGGGACAAGTAGGTGAAGACACTCCCAGACGAACTGAACAGCTCTGGGAAGAGTACTACATGGATTATTAACCTTCGTATGGTTTTAGTTTTACCCATAGATAAAATAGTACAAAAGAAGACTACGTGAACAGTATTGCAGTACTATCATTTATTGCTATTAACACTTGCTGCCATCTTCCTGCCCTTCTCTGAAATTTAAGAAAACAAAAATTGCCTTTCATTAGCACTCATTTGGTCTCATCCAATTTGGCGAATTTTTATGAACATAGACTAGCAAAATAGAACAGCACCTCACAGTTAATTCCCAACTTTAATTTTACATGTTTTTAAGTACAATGTATGGTGTGCATGTTGTCGATTATATACATGAAACAGAGAGTTAAACCTAAACCTAAACCTAAATGTTTTGGTAGGCTGCCATGTCGGATTGGTGCGTGATCGAAATTGGGGCATTCCATGACGTTATACCAACAGAGTACAAACCTCGGGCTATGTGGGCAAAAACCCGCTCGTCCCATTTAGGGAGGTGGACGAACCCGTCCTCTCCCACAACCACCTCCGGATCTGGTAACAGTGTAAAAAATATACAATTAAGTTTCTTTGGCAAACTCTCGAATACCTCCCCCGACTTTAGGCGGATCCTATTAGGCGCACCGCGGATATTATGGTTAGGACTTTACCGTAGTAGCTAGTACAAGCCCCACCTTGCAGATGGGCTGATGATAGAACCCCCACCTCTCATACGTGAGGTTTTAGAGTATGTTCCTATATTGTTGCAGTGAAAAGCTTACCATTGTTCTGTTCAAGGAGCCGTCTTATACGGGCCCCCTGGGCCAGGGTTACATAATGGTCCCAATCTGTATGTGAATGGAAAGAGATAATGTATTTTAGTATGCACCGTGTTAGGCTTTTATTGCCTTTAATTACATTGTCAGCGTATTGTATGTGAATAAAAGAAAATGTATTTTAGTATGCACCGTTGTAGCCTTTCTTTGCCTGGTCGATCCCATACGTCACACTGACAATTACACTATTACCTAAATCTACAGTAATTGTTCACAAATGTAGATAACCAGAAACCTGGATAGCCATCTGACAAACACCAACAAACCCCCTAGCAGGTGAGGTACAGTGTTATGACAATGACCTACATAAACTATGTAGGTGTTTGGTTATGACAAACCTACCATCGCCACAGTCAGTGTCGTCAGCGGGCACCACGGGTTTTGGTTTCGGGTTTGGGTCAGGGGCGCTGGCGGCTACCTGCAGCGCTAGAGGCAGTCCTTCATCGCCACCTTTTTCGGGGAGTTCTAGAAGACCATTCAATACAAATGTAGATAATAAAAGTGTAGAAAACCACCTTCGCACAGCATGACAAAATAAAGGACTGTGATTATTGCCTGCCAATAAATTACGAATACGGCTCACCATTTTGGTCCCCATTTTTGAATTATATAGATTTTTATTGATATGAGAAGAACGGTTGTATTAAAAATTGCTTGCAAATAAAGAATCACCACAGTGCGGCAGTGCCCACATTGGGATGGATGTAAAGATAAGGTAAAATGCCCCCCCCCCCCCCCCATGGCGGGGGTGTATGGTTTATTACTGGGGAAACCCACATAAAGGACACGTGTAAGATAAAATGATCTAACCATAAGAAAACTGCACTAAAAAAAAACTATGCACTAAAAAAAAGCAATCCTGGTTTTATAACAAATTAATAAGAGTGGTGCTATACTATCTGAATTATTATCTCTTTGTTTTCATTGTATCACACTGGGTTTGCACCCGTACTAGTCAAACTGGTGGTAGTGTCTGGTGCTGTAAAGGACCAAGAGAATCTCTATATATTTAGTGGTGCTGCCAGATGTATGCGGCACATAGCGTGTATTGTAGACGTCATGACTGTGCGCAGGTGGGGCTGGTCAGCATAAGGGGGACGGGGGAGGGGTGGTTTCACCCGCCTGTTGTGCAGGCCTATCCTAAGTAGGTCAGTGTGTGTAGTAGTATATGATATACGTGAGCAGTTCTCATTTTCTCATCATATGCAATGAAATTGATATGAAGGGATGTTTTGGGTACGCAGAGTGGGGTGGGGGGGGGGGGCACTGTGAGGTATCTGTAAGGGAGCCTGGGAGGGCCGCCCTACACCACCGTGAGGAAATAGGGATGACGTGATAGATTAAAGTCAAAATCATTATGTATACTAGTATGGGCAGAGTGTATTATTTTGGAATAGTGTATGGAAGTGGAGCGTAGATTTAATAGAGGGAAAATTAAACCCACAGTAATCGCTCCATGTGCCAAACCAAAATATGAACATAATTAACAATACAGTAAGAAATGCCCCACTACAAGTTTCAGGGCCTTATTTACCTCCAAGTTTTGCAGAGGAAGTCATTGCAGTTTAATACCCGCGTCGGCTTGGCTTGGTGGCAAAGGACTATGTGGACGCAGGAGTTACCGCAGTAGGTCAAAATACGAGATACCATTAACCTAGATAAGGCCGGACACTAGGTGTGTTAATCCAGTTGGGGTGCCCGGCAGGGATGGGTGTCGGGGTGTACACGAGTTAAGATGCTATAGGCCTATGTCCTACGTAGCACAAAGTGTAAACATTGATCGATTCAAAGTCCACACGGCTTACATATGAAACATTGCACCCCTCCATTGAAAACACGTGTAATATATGATTGATATATAAGACACGAAAAAAGGAAAACTCAGTGTATTACACACTAATTTCTTTACTTTAATATACAATGACAATGACAATGACAATGAAAACGATGACAATGACAATGACAATGATTTCATTTCTCTAAACCTGCGGGAGGTACATGAGATATATGGGTCATGGATAAATATATATATGTACAAATACGATACATAGGGATTTGTTATAGTGACATGCCGTGATATGACATGTTAAAAGGTGAGTAGTTTTGTAGGTATTTCCTGACGATATGCCCATAATAATGATATAAGGCCACCAAACATAACTTAAGACTAGATCTGCACAATATCGCTGTCTAATGTACTTTGTACCAACATATAGTACTATATAAAATAACAATACAATTCCACAATAGATGTATGACGGTTAGATGTTACCTACTTTCAACATGATACACTGCACAAATTTTGAGAGATTTTGAAGTTGTTTGTGGTTGGTGGTATTCCGGGTGGTATTAAACAACTCTGAGATTCTTTCGGCTCTCTCGCCTCCTAAGTAGTAAGGTTTGATTAGTGTCCTGCGTTCTACTGCAAAAAAGGTGCAGTCTCTGATGTAGTGCACTTCACCTCCGATTGACTGATACCAAAAACTCGTATATCAGATGAATTTATACACCCCACAGCCGAGAGCAAAGCCCAGGAGAACTCCAAAGGTGAAGATGAGGGCCCGCGGCGGCAAAGTGGTCTGTAAGTTGTGGCGGCAGCAGCAGGACGTTTGTAGGCGCCTGTCACATGCTAGGCCCAGGTCCGCTACAAAAAAAAATAACCATAGCCATGTATACCTACATATATAAGTTTATATATATATATATATATATATATATATATATATATATATATATATATATATATATATATATATATCTGATAGCAGCAGTTGAAGTTGTTGGCCAGATACAATTCAATTCAATTCAATTCAATTTTATTCACACACAACCCCTTTCAGGGCAAAGGAGAAAGGATGAGATAATACATGCCGGGTGTAGCCGAAAGTTACATTGGCATCACCGGATACATATATGCCATAAACATGTGTTTATAGGTGTAGCATATAAAATAAGTTAAATACATAAATGGACTAGATACATAGAGTAGCACCATTCCTAGTCAGATCTATGATAATGAGGTTGAATACACATACCTAGTCCGAGGTGATGGACCATTTCCTGGTCAGCCACCAACTCCATGAACTGCATGAAACCGGCCACGCTACCCGCCCTTAGGAGAGCGAGTAGACGGCTGGCGCGGACAAGGGGTCGGGGGGTGGCCTGTGTGTATAGAAGATGTAAATCAACATAACGCAACATGTATTTATCATGTCAGTTTATAAGTTAGAGACTAAAAATGAGTAAATTTGGACGCGGGGAGGGATCATTTATCACCAGGAGGGAGGATGGTGGGTGGGTGGGGGGGGGGGGGGTGGGGTGTATTTAAAATTATGCTGCGCATTATTAAATTTCCCAGGAACCGCGCCCAAGACGATTTCTCACCCCTCCACCGGGGGGGGGGGGGATAAAATGATTTGGGCCTGCGCGCTGCTTGGAAACCCGCCTGCCCCCCCCCCCCCCTGTTAAAAAGTGATCACTCCCTAGCGAGCTTGGGAGTGATACTGATAGCGCTATGACTGAGACATAGATGACTGTAGGACGACCAGAAATGACGTCACACTGCACGGAGTGGGTGGGTGTTGGTCAGAGTGTGACAAAGTGTGACAGGGGGGGTGGATTGGTGTCAATGGCAGTGTGCGTCACACTAAAAATAAATTAGAGATACTTTAAGACCTATATAAAAAGTACTTCTTTTGTACAAAGAAAACAGGAAAACCCCAGATACCAGAAAATAATACATCAGTCTGTAGATTCCAACTTGGATGCAAATAATTGTCATAGTCACAAATGCCCCACAGTGCAGTGCATTTAACAGGGATGAATGCGGAATGGCTCCCCTTGGGAGGAAATTATGTACCCAAAACCACCTTCGTTTGAAAGGCTGACCTTGAATGTATTTAAAAGAGGCTACAGCATTATAAAAAAAATGGTGTTGTCCTGAATAATGAAGGCTGAATATAATAGACGCCCAGTCACCTAGGTATGTAGCAGCATAGAGGTACGGGTACTGACATAATGCAGTGATAAAATGAAGGGATCCAAACTTGTCAAAAGGTTGTCGTATAAAAAGAGTTTACGGTCTTTAAAGTGACGGTCATAAAATAAACGAGTTAAAGGTTGTCTATTCGATGAACTGTCCGGTTACCATCCCACAAGACAAGACTAGGGTCATCTAACTGACAATGTTAGCCCAGGCAGTGGCCCACTCCAACTGACAAGTGTAAGGTCGTCAAATTGACAACCCAGAATAGTTAACCCTTTATTGGCTGCAAACTGCTTTCAATGTGATTGAATCCTTTTGTCAGCATAATGCATGAATGTAGGCCTGGTGAGTGTATTCGCCAAGCCGGCATTCATCCACCTTTGGAATCAATATTTCGGTGAGTATACTTGCCAATGCTGAATTCATGTATTATGGTCACATAGAGCATGGCACCTTAAAGCACTATCCACCCCTTACAGGGTTCACGTGTGCACTCTAACCTCTACTTCACTGCAGGTGGAGCTAACTGGGTTCTGCCCAGGCATAATTGTTGTACATGTCTGTCTATATTTCAGAGGTTTATAATAGCTAATTCATACAAAGATAGAGGTATGTCGGTTAGGGGAATTCCTGCCATATACCCAAGTCTATATTGTGAGTATTTCTACCTTTAGTTACAGACTGCTAACACATATTATGTGCATGTCATACAAATGGGAGTTTCCTTGCAGCTATAGTACCATAGAAATGACCACAAAAGAGGTGTCTTTGCCCTACTACACACATTTGTTTTGTCTCAATTATATCAAAACATTGATTCCTTTACCTTTTCTAGCATCCCCAATAGATAAATGTCAGGATTCTCCATAACATGAATGTGTATTCCCATAAATATGATTGAAATCAACATATAAATTATGCAATTCATTCCCCAACTATATAGAGAATTAATGCATGTTATACTGATGCCACCTACAGGGGAAATCCTGAATCAGACCCTGCTTGACGAGAGTCTAGGGCTGGCATGAGTCAGGTTTTGGACTGGCAGATACCAAGTGTATCTTCTATCTGACAAGTACAGCTAGAGGACCCACTCTCTTGTCACTTGGAAGAGTCTGCAGACGAGTTTACTTTTTGAGTGTGATCCCCGGTATCTCAATGTATTTAACCTCCAAATCTACTGGAATTGAGTCTTACATCTAACCATTCTGCTGAATAGGCCTACTGCATTATGTCTCCGCTTGGTATAAAACAAAGAAGGCTCAGAATAACTGATCCTCCTCCCCGAGTCAGGCATTAGGGGCCGTCCGTAAATGACGTCACCCTAATTTGGGCCATTTTCAAGACCCAACCACCCCCCTGTCACACTTTGTGACACATCAGCCAACACCCCCTAGAAAATTATGTCACAAATGTGCAGACAACCCCCCGCCCCCCCCCCATTAATGAATTATGTATCGTATCAGAGTTCTACTATAAAAGATCATACATGCGTTGTGATTAGGCTAAGTAATAGAATATAATGTATTGAATATATTCTTACCCAAGTGTTAATTACAGTTTAATTGTTACTTAAATGGATTTCTATCACACTGGTCAAATATTACAGTCAGTCAAAAAATGCACCCGGAGTTTCACATTGGCCCGATCTCGTGAGACACAGCCATCAGTCAAATTATGCAAGTCTTTCTAAATGGGTTCTGTAATAGCTAGATATAATCACTAGAACACTGTCCAAAGGGACAATAACATATTCACATGAGTATTCATGAGTTTAAAGAATGGTCATTATGGAACAATGGAGGGGGGGTTGGATTTTCGTATGACTACCGTACGAGAATGGTGACTTACTCCAGAATTGACACTACCGTAAATTCTCGCGTATAAGCCCAACTCTCGTATAAGTCATACCCCGACTTCAGGCCGATCCTATAAGCCGCACCAGCGATCTGACTATGGTGACTTTTAGTACTGTAGCATAGTAGCTAAATCTTGCGTATTGACCATACTCTGTCTGTGCTAATCCTATAGGAATCTGGAGCTATACCCTGTGGGTCTGCCATTTTATATTTCGCTGGTTGCTGTTACACCAACTGATAACGACATCCCACTATGGGTAAAAAAAGGGGACAAACAGGGGACAGGCTAGTAACAGTCTTATCAGCTCTTATCAGTGCTGGCTGCCACAACCAGCTCCAGTCCCGACTAGGCCCTATAAGCTGCACTTGCGATCTGAATCTCGTACTAGCTGCGGCTTATACGCAAGAATTTACGGTTGGAGCCAATAACATTAGCTGATATAATTTCCAATCTGCAACAAGCTTAACGTAAGGCCCTAAGTGTTCTATTAAAGCTTTATGTTTTAAAATAGGTTTTATTTGTATTTTCCAAAGTGTGACGTCACACTAGGCTTGACGACTCCCCCCACCCCCCTGTCACACTTTGTCACACTCAGACCAACACCCACCCACCCCCTCCAGTGTGACGTCATTTATGGACGGCCCCTTACCTGACTCGGGAAAGAAAGCTAGACTGACTCTGGTGTCTATCTGTCTTTCTAGCCTGACTGACTGTAAATGAGGGATCCAACTCAAAAGCGACTAACATTATGTGACCATTAAAGGAGGATCTGCCTGACTGTTGTTAAATAGACATTGATGTACCAGCAGACTATCTCACCCGAGTCAGAGAGTGCCTGGCCTTGGCGAGAGACCAGCTGATGCTGACTGCGGTGGTGCTGAGTGCTTTCTCAGTGCAGTGGCCCGCAGTGGCCCACCGTTTTTCCTGGGCAGCACTGTTAGGAATGCAATGGATCAAGGATCCCTGACCAATAGAAATCATTTATTAGCTAGTATGACAAAATCCATCACTACACATTTAGAACAACTTGAAGAATTGACTCATATGTGATGTCATACTTAAGCCCATATAAGAAACAATATACATGTAACTGAATAACCCTTTTTCTACAACCCCAGGGTCAAGATGTATGTAATCAACAGTCATGATATTGCATTGTTTAATTGTAATTCAGTAAGAACAACTCGGATACGACAAATAGCAAACCCCCCCCCCCCCCCACCCAATGTGAGGGCTCCTGAAGGGTAAATTCGACAAGGCGACAAGCCCTTGATTAAGGCCTTATGGACAAGGGACAAGGGAATGCTGGGGGTGGGCAACAAGGGCAACAAGTGACAACCCTACCCCTTAAAACCGACAAGGGACAAGACCCATTTCTTAGGATAGACAAGGGACATTGGCATTTCTTAGGATCGACAAGTGACACAGCCGTCTAGGGCCCTAATGTGTCAGTGCAACAGGCTAAAAGTGTACCCACAGAAAGAGTGTACCGGAGTATACAAATCTACAAAAAGAAATAACGAGAGACTCTAGTGGAAGAGCTCTTAATTTGTGTCACATGGAAGATACAATTTTTATCCTCAAGAGTTGACTCGAATAGTACGGGAGTCAATTGGCACTGACTCAGTGAGACTCCCATGACACTAGCATGATGAAAGAAGTGCAGGCCGAGGCTACAATTCAATTCAATTCAATTCTATGAACAACACTATACTGACTTCTGTCTTGTTAACATTCACAGAGAAAAGGAAGGGAGTAATTTCGGAGTCAGAATCGAGACTAGCTGACCTGGAATCCCTTTAGAAGAGAGTGAGAACAAACTGACTCCCTTTGGTCAAATCACATCTATCCTGACTCAGTTTAAAAAGGGAGTAAACCTTAGTTGGACTCTCGTACGGAGCAAAGGGAGTCTAGGCAAATAGGAAGGGAGTCAACAACAGTTGGTTGTAACATGTCCTGCTAGGTGGTAGCGCTATGATGAAAGGAGCACTAATCTTGATGCTAACATCTATACATTTATCTAAATTCATGAATATTTATAATCTCTCTTACTATGAATAATTGTAGCATGAATATTTAGTGCCAGCTCCGATTTTAATAACATAATTAATAGTTGGTACATAATTGTAGCATAACTATTATGGTTATGGTTTATGACCTTTCATAGACACACAGTTTGTGGGAAATACAAAAAAAAAGTTAAATACATGGCAATTCTGATGTTGATTCATATTGACTAGTGTGCATTGAGGGATCTGCACCACTCTTAGACCTTGCCTGGGAGACCTTGCAACAATATTGTGTGGAAAGACTCAGCCATAGGGCCATAGACGGGTAAATTAGACAAGGGGACAAAGGCACTTATTATGATCGACAAGGGGACAGGTCCAGTTGTAAGGATCGACAAGGGACATGGAAGTTGAGTGACACACAAGGGACAAATGCCATTCCTTAGCTGCGACAAGGGACACAGTGCTCTTGGAACAGCTTAGTGACAAGAAGTCATGTTAATTTGCTGTATATAATAGAGTACAGATTGTGGGAGTTGTGATTCACAATTTTTATGTATTACGAGTAAGCATGCGTCACAAACACATAAACTCACCAATAGCTCCTCTGCGTCGTGAGCCTGTATCACACCGAACTTGACCAGGACGCAAGCCGTCCTTTCGTCCAATCCTGGATTGAAATAAATGAATAATGAAATATAATCAGGTATTGATGCGTATAATTAATATAATGAACAATGAAAATGGCCATTGAAGAATTGCTCAAGTTACGGATTGCAAGAATTGCTCTAGTCACGTGTTATGATGGTCTTCGGGGTTGGTCATATAGGGTTAGACAGTAAAAGGATACTTACTGACTCTACTTAAGAGGTATGGACCATTCTGGTCCAACGTTGCTGCCTTCCTATGCCAGTCCATTGTTGGTGTCTTGACATCCATTTTCAATTTGAGGAAACAGTTGCTTCCATAGTGAATACCTTTAAACGCTTTTCTCACGCAAGAATACCCATGGTTAAAGATTTTAAAGCTGAGGTAATGCTCTAAAACACTTAGAGGGAAAGCGATATGGTATAATCTTAACTTTTGCTTAAATGGGAAAAAAGAAGCATGTGAGGATATAGAGGGGGGGGGGGCATGTCGGATGGTATGGGATGGGAAGCAGGGGATGGGAGTGTGCAAAGCGGCCCGGCTGCCGGCCCGCCGGCGGTGCTATGCAGGGGCGGATTTAGGGGGGGGGGGCGGACCAGGCGTGCGCCCCCCCTATTTTTATGTACATTTTAATGTGACAATTTCCAATACCCCCAGTACATTGCCTATTTCACGCCCCCCCCCCCCCCCCGCCTTTTCCAAAATCCTGGATCCGCCCCTGCTATGTCCATGTCCCATGTCAATTTGTACAGAGTCTGTACGTCATGTTATTTCTAATATGATTAATGTTATGTACCTGAAAGAGAACATGTGCATTTGAAGTAAATAGCATGTGCATTTGAAGTAAATAGCATGTCCCAGTATCATAATATAACGATAGTAGGGGACTTGAAGACCTTTGATATGATAGAGGGGCGGTAGGGCGGCAAGAACTGCAGTTATCAGTTCACACCGCCCCCCTACTCCGCCCTCCCCATCCCCGCCTATTAATGGGGAAGGCGATAGTGCAGGGAGATAATGTCTAAACTATCTAATAGCAATGAATCTATGTAAAACCACGGCCTCGGGTCAGATTCCATTTCCCATGGGCCAAGCCGCAGTGGCGGATTTAGAGGGGGGGGGGGCGCGGGGGCGCGCGCCCCCTCCTTTAGGCGTGTAGTTAATAGTTTAATTGTGTTTTTTAGACCCTAATTTTGGCCAAAATAAGGGCCAGAAACAAACAGCCGATCTACACACAAAAAAACAAAAAAACAGAATGTACTAAAAAATTAACAAGGTATGAGCAAATGTATGTGTGAACCACAGTGCAATTTTATCACCCAGGTAGAGTAGATATATGAGATGCGGCACAGTAGGCTACATGTTATTGTACTATGTAACATGTTTCACCAGCCGGGGATCATTCAGTCATTTGATTATATCGCTGTACGCTGTAAAGCAGTCTACATGGAAAGTCCGCAACATTACATTTGACAATGCTGACAGTCACGGAGTTCAGTATGCCCCCCCCCCCCCCCATGTAGTGTGTTATTGCAAGTATGGACAGATTAGATGCAAATATGAATAGATTAGATGGAATTGTGAACAGATTCTGTGTTATAACATATTACGATGGCTAGATAGAGGTATTTTGTGCCATTTTTGTGACATTGCAATGGCGATTGGTGTACTACTGAGAAGAGGATTGGCAATAGTTACTGTAGGGAACGGGGGGGGGGGGGATGACCTGAGCCGGGGTGAGGGGGAGAAAGGGGGGTTATCGATGTCAGTGTCCATCGGTGTGACGCGTCGCGTGGCCGCGTGTTGACTGGGGGCTGCTCCATCAGCGGCGTGGGGCGGGGGCCGGCTCAGTCAGAGCTCAGCGGCATAACAACGGCTCCAGTGTAGGCCGCGTGTCGCCGCCCCCGGTGGCTTAGGTAGACAGGCTACCCTACAGGTCTACCGCAAAGAAAAGTGAGTGATGTATTATGTCAAAATAGTGAATTGGGCAAAAACTGTTGTTTCTCCTTCAGGTTGGGTCGGTTTGGGTATTGTCTTGAGTCGGAATAAAACTTTATATGGTAAAACGCCATTCTCCCGCCCACTGGCCGAATACCCAAAACAATAGAGATGGGCAGTAAGAGGGGAAGGATTGGGGCAACTCTACTGCGCGAGGGACAGGAAACTCATAAGACGACCAGATTCTCCGCTTGGGGGCCAAACGCTAATTTGTCAATGTCGCGATAGTGTTTGCCCGGTGTGGAACTCCAGAACGGAATAAAGTGGTTTAAATGATATGTCACATGAGTGTTATACTTAGGAATATAAGGAGATAAGACGGGCCACTGTGGTGTATAGTACACACTATCAGAAAGACATGTCAACATGCCCCATTACAGTGCTATCTTTTCTGACACCTTTATCCTGGTTAGCCCGACCATATATAAATCACGCGGACCTAGGGTCAGGCAACAGTTCTAAACCTGTGGTATACCCGCCATAGCCCTTGCACAATCGGCTAAGACAATCAAGGGGGCCCCATACACCCCCGTTCTCTACAGGGTTTACCCCTAGAAATATTCTAGGGGTACACATTACAATGAAAAGAAAAACCATTTAGAGAATCCCTGCTGTCAGTACCCCTGCAGCGAGCGTCTAAGTGGAATGGGGAGACATAGTCAGCCCTATATGTAGAGGCGCATGTTTGGTAGATTATTGAGCTACTATAACGATTACTGGCCTGCCATATATGTATTTGCAAAATTCATAACCCACTGCAATACCACAGCCGCGGATATCTACGTTTGTATCGTTGGGGGCGCTGCCCGCAGGGTGAAGGTGGGGCTGCTCAGGAGCAGGGGTGAGGGGTGGTGTGGTACCCTGGTCAGCTGACGGGAGGCAGGGGGTGGTCAGCGGACAACACACCCCATACACACACGGTCACTGATACATTAAAAGTGGGTCAGTGTGTGGATGATATAAGTGGCCAGTTCTCCCTTTCTAATCATATTTATGAGATGGTATTCATGTCAGGGGACAATGGATGTACCCTCTACACTCAGTCTGAGTTTCAAGCCAAAATTCCGAAAAATGGCCTTTTTGGAGGGGTGTAAAGTTTTAGTCAATGCATTCTCTATGGGGGCCAGACTGGTGCAGCCCCAGCTTCCTGGCCCTCCCAGGCCGGCAACCAGCTCAGAGGTGGTCACGGAGGGTATCTCGGAACATCTGTATAGTATCGATGCTTATTCCCAGCCCATATAAGTCAGCCTGTTACTAAGCAGTAATGACCGCCAGCGGGGACCGCTATTAATTAATGATGCGTCAAGGAGTACATTAGTGAATGTTACCAAAGGCTTGTTGGCCGAATGGGCCGTTGACAATTGATATGTATTGGGGACGGGCATGGTGAGCCATCTTGGCTTACTTTGTTAAGTATCATGTGATGTAAGATTAAGGACAACTACGAAGTCACTCGATTGACATTTAAAAAGAAACAAACATTATTTATTGATAACATACGATGTTACAGTAGGTGTTTTATGAGAACAAATCGAGGTGTACATGCTACATAGTAAGAGGAGAGGTGTAAGCACTATTATGAGTTTTGCAGCAGTTTTTTTTAAACAACATCGAAATAATGTTATAATACAGCCACTGGTGTTTCGAGCTAGGCGCTGAGGTCGATACAGCCTGGGATATGTACGTACGGTGGCACTCCCGTGAGGGTGAGGGTGCGGCTGGTCAGAAGAAGGGGTGAGGGGTGGTGTGTACCCCGGGTCAGCGGGTCGGAGTAAGGGGGGGAGGGAGAGGAGACGACACCATGCACTCACGGCCTCTGCTAAGTGGGTGGGAGGGTTGCCCATCGTATTAGGACTGTCATGGATAACCACTGAATGGATCCCGGGAATGGATACACCGAATACATTTTCGGATAATAGGCCATTGTATGGATACACTTTATAGAACCCCAGGTACTGCAGGAATTCACCTTAATAAAACTGAAAGAATTGTTTAAAATATCCATACGAAGTACACTAGAACTAGCCGTATACTAGAAATGAGTTATTTATAACAATTGATATTACAGGAAAATAATTTGATATGATTGAAAAATCAATACTAAAATAGCGATAATGTACATCAAAATAAATTGGATACCAATGACACTACTACATGTGCCATACATGTGGTGATATCTCTGTTTGCTAAATATCCATGAGTTAACACACGACCGAATGATAAAGGGATGTATTCCATACCCACTGATGTATATTTTAACTGAAAATTATGATAAATCCACATTGAAGGGGGTGACACTGTTTCAGCCCATACTTTCTAAATGGGGGTCAGACTAAAAAGCACTACCCCGCCACCGGTATAAGGCGGGCAACAAGCTCCGAGGTGGGTGCGTACTGAAGTATGGATGTCCCTCATTATGTGTAATAACGGACTGTGTACAGTTCTATTCATAACAGGTGGTTTTCATAACCCATAATAAATACAAAATAAATTAAATTGTGCACAAGAGCAGGAAGTACTCGGAAAGTAATGCCTACAAAAAAAGTTCTGTTCCGGTAACTTGGCCAAAATTAAACAGGGTCTATCTTATTTTATTTGTTTTTACTTTCCATTTAGCTGTTAAAATGTCTAAATTGGGATAAAATTTTCAACAAATTTCAAATATGTCTAAAAATGATTTAGGGTCTGCCCCAATAACGGTGGGGTGGGTCAAGATACCGGAACACAACATTGGTTATTTTAGTGCGAAGGCAACTGCAGGGGGCCGGGAGCACGAGGGAGAATTTTGGCGAGCCCTTTACTGATGTCGCGCAGCAGTTCCCGCTCAGAGACCGTCCCGCGCTCCTTGTCAACCACTTTCCCTTCCCCGTTTGTGTAGGGTGTGTACAATAACTGGAACATGGTGGTCCCCGCAACCTTTTTGAGACTTTCAACGGTGGCTGAAACGAGATATGAGTGAATGGTACAGTTACATTTGTTACATGTAGTATACCTGTCATGTGATGTTAGACGCCTGGTATGACTTTTTGACTATGCAGATAGAATTTAAGGTGTTATATATGTAAAAAATACAGTTACATTTGTGACAACTAGTAGGGCCTATACGTGTCATGTGATGTGATATGTCTGGTATGACTTTTTAACTATGCAGATAGAATTTTAGGTAATATATTTAAATAAGGTAGAAAGAGGGGGTATTATGTATGAGAAGAAATGAAATCTGTCTAGGATTGGCTCACCTGTGAACATGCTATAATTATCGACCTTGTCGGTGCCCATGGCAAACTGCCGGGATATGTAGTCACCGACCTGCAACTGTGGTGGGGGTGTGTCGGACGAGTGGACATGCCGACTTCTCCTGGGCCGGGCAGCGCCTGTGTGGAGAGGAGTGGGGCAGGAGGGGATGGAGTGAGCGGGTAGGGGGGGAGGGGTGGGAGAAGATAAGTGGGAGGGTGGGGAGGGAGCTTTTGCCGTCCGAGTGTGGGTAGCGCGTGCGTGCGCAGTGGGAGGGCCATTGGAAGTATCGGAGTGTCGCGGCTTTTTGAGACGGCCGCAAGAAGGGGTAGGGATGGCGCGTGTGGGGGCGGGGGGACACTGTTCACCCACATCTGCCCTCCTCTTGCTACCACGTTTGGGTAGAGAGGGTGGTGTAGATGTGGGAGAGTCGGCCGCAGATATAGTGGGAGGAAGGGTGGGGGCAAGGGGGGCAGTGGTGGGGGCCATGGAAGGTTGACCTGGAGTGGCAGGTAAAGGGGGGGGGACGGAAGATGAGGGATTTTTTGGACACTTGGTGGTGCCCTTTCCTTTCACGCGAGTTTTAAGTTGATTTTGAGACTTGGTGGTAGACTGCCGTTTATTAGCCGCTGAGTTGCGTGCTTTGTTACTCTTTCTGCGGAAATGAATGAAACATTGTAGGACATAAACATTTTCGGCCACTGAACATTGTACATGTTAAAGGAAAGATAATGAGTATTGAGTTGCCTTAACAAATACATTACATAAATAGTATTGTTGTACTTTAAGATGTGCTGAAAGGAACAATGAGTAAATAGTAATACATACTAAGGATATATACTAGATTATGCATAGAATATTATGTGCATTGCACATAGTTACAGGAAAATGGCAATAAACATTGGGAAGGGAACATTCACAAATTACGTCACCTATTTTGGGGCCATTTTCAGGACCCGCCCCCCACCCACCCTGGTCATCTTTTGTCACCTACGAGGCAAAAAACCCCTAAGAAAGACCTCACTAATTTCTAAGACCACCCCCCCCCCACCCCTTGGTCCACCCCGGCTATACTTAACCCTCTATATGCTCAGTCTCTTTTCTTTTGATACCAAACATGCCTATATAGGGTGCGGCTTATACGAGAGATTTTATTAGTATACTACAGCACCAAAATCGTAATATTCAGACCCCCTCTGCGGCTTATATAACTTGTCAAAGTTAGGGTGCGGCTTATACGCGAGAATATACGGTATGAGTGGAATTCCCTCAGCCTCATTTTCATTACATTTCATATAATATTATGCTCTATACTGTTTTTTTTTCTATTCATAAATATGTGTGAACTTGAAAAGGTGATGTCACACAGACCTTGACACCCCACCCCCACCCCCATGTCACTTTTTGTCACGAAACCCAAACACCCACCCACCCACCCCATAGCAGGTGACGACATTTGTGAAACTTCCCAAAGGGACGTACTTATTATACACTAACCGCTAATAAGACCCATTTTGGGGCAAAATATATAGGTAGGTAATGGTGACTTACAGTATATCAGTATGGCGTTTGGCACGCTCCTGCTGTAAATTAAAATAAAATAAACGTTTTGGTCTTTTTTAAAGACTATGGATATGCTGTTATATATTTGGAACAGAAAATTGACCCTGTGCGAAAAGATAACCTACAAAACATACAAAGCTAGATGAAATTGAGAGAAAATGCATGCGCCAATTTACAGTCTTTAAATTTCAGTTGGTGCAAAGCTGTAGCGATAATACAAGCAAATGCAAAGGGAAAAGTAGGCTTGAAATGGTTTACTGTACGTGAGATACATGTATCTTGTTGGGTATTTGGTGTATAATTAAGACCCGATATATATACTTACTCTTTGCTTGTCAGCGTTCATGACAAGCAAGCTCTGTTGGGGTGGAGGACTGAGGAGGAGCTGCGTCGTGACCTGTGGGTGTGGGGTGTGGGTGCCGGAGAAGGTGGCCGCCAGGTGGCCGCCAGGCGCGGGCGCGTCGAGAGATACGACCGAAGAGTCCTCAGAGTTGTCTACCTCCTGACGGAATACCATGTTGCTACCTGGTGAACAAAGACAGGGAATGAAAGTAAAGTGATGTGTCCACATAGCAGTGCCCGGAGCAGTGCACAGATGCATTAGTTCTCTGCTGAAAGAACTGTTGAGAATCACATTGTAGAGACTTGTTATTCTATAACGTATACAGGGGTTATCAGTACTGTTTTGTCATAGCAAGAATTTCCTCCCTTTCAAATGATGACAATTAGAATAGTTGAAGGTGATAAGGTACTCCTTTCCCCTTTGGTGCTAAGCTAAATCAGGAACAGAAACTTTTTGGGCCTAATGATAATACACAGGAGCTCCCTGTCTGTTACAATCATATAAATAGTAGGCTAATAATATGCCAATTACTGGACACACTACAGAATATTAAAGATAATATTAATTTTTGCTTTTTTTTAGGCTGTAGAAACCTTAAGACTGGTCAGATCTACAAGCAGTATAAAATGGTTTCTAGGCAAGGATCTGCATTTTACAGCCAATTTGCCAGATATAGCCCGTGTCCGGCAGGCTGTTATAGACTGGTACGGGGAGACTGGTGTTCCCAGGGCGCTCAAAAAAAGCGACGGCACGGTTCGGCATAAGTGACAGTTACTCACCTACTAAACGGACATATTCGTCGTCGGCTTGGGATTGGGAGCCTGCAGGTGCCTGTTGGGATGGGGGGGACGCAGCTTGTTCTAGGTTGTGGTGGGTGGCAGGGTGTGGAAGAGATGTATGTTGGGCAGAATTGTAACGGGGGGGAGCGGGATTCCTTAGGCCTGGAGGGATGAGAAGGGCGTCGCCCGTGGGGTCGGGAGAAGGGGTAGGGGAGGAGCAGACAGAGCCGGACTCGCTGCAGTCAACTCGTAGTTGCCAAGCCCGATCGTCCTCATAGGACTGAGTACTGTCCTCATCATAATGAGGAGGGAGAGAGGACGTCTCGTCCTCTGAATCCCGTTCAGGGCCCAAAATGTGTTGGGACCACACATCGTCATTAGGGGAGGGGGAGGGGGGAACAGTTGGGGGAGTGTGGTGGGAGGGGTCTGGTGCTGAGCTGGATTGGATGGGCAATTGGGCTGGAGGGGAGGGTTGGGCTGTAGAGCCTGCTGGTGCCGAGGCAGCGGCTGGGGGTTGGGTTGTAGGGGAGGGTTGGCCAGGCTGGGCTGATTCAGCTGCTGGGGATTGGGCTGGGGTGGAGGGTTGGGCTGCAGAGTCTGATTGCGATGCTGTTGCCGAGGCAGCGGCTGGGGATTCGCCTGGAGGGGAGGGTTGGGCTGGAGAGCCTGCTGGTGCCGAGGCAGCGGCTGTAGATTGGGTTGGAGGGGAGGGTTGGCCAGGCTGGGCTGATTCAGCTGCTGATTGGGCTGATGGAAGTGAGGGGAGTAGAGGGGCAGGCAACGCGTAACCAGGTGTGCCTGGGAAGATAAGAATAATATTATTATACAAAAATCACTACAGAATGATGGATTACAGTTAAAGTTGTACAGACTTAACCTTTTGCATGTTTATTCGGGAGGATATAAAGCATCTTTACAAGTCGCAATTATCTTATTGTCATCAGTTTTGATATTAAAAACTAAACCCTTTGACATGAGTGAGGCGATACTTTATTAATGTATGGTTAATAAATCAGATAAGGCGGGACTCATTTACATTATGTATGATGTGGTGAAAATTTTTTGAAACTAACATTGGCTGTGGTAATGGCTGTAGCTAGCGCTCAAGTTGGCAATGTCCCCGATGGCCTGCTTCATGAAGGCTAGCCCACTAGGCGTTCCGCCATGACACGCCGTGAAGCCTGGCTGGACGATGAGGGTCATGGCACCAACCCCAGCTTCGTGCAGCATTTCGTACTTGAAAAATTAATAAAGAAAATGGGTTGGATTATAACAGTTTTATAATTGGATTATAACAGTTTTATTTCAATTATTTTCTACCCGAATCAAAAAGTTTTTTAAGGGGTTGTATTTAATAATAATATTATTAGAAATAATACAATTCGGATTTTTTCTTAAAATTTATGTTTAATTAGGAGAATAATATTCTTATATTTTATTTAAATTTATCATTAATTAGGAGAATGCCAGATTACAATAACTTATTATTACCCAAAAGGCCATGCTCCGCACGATAAAATCTACGCGATCGTGCAGTTTCTCAACTTCACCCGCCCGGGCAAGACCAGCGGTGGAGTCTAACCGCGAAAGCTCCGCGGCACGTGCTTCGTACGCGGCCCGGTACCCAGGGTCCTTCTGCCGCCACTCAGCGGCCCACTGCCTTGAACGATCTTCGAACGGAATGGTCTTGTCCTTCGGGTGGTCTTTCTGGTACAGGGAGTACCCAGAACCCTTCTGGGGTTTCCCAGGAGTTTTATAGTGAGCACCGCCCTTCCGAGTGCCGTTCTCTTTGGATCGGTGGTTTCCGATCCAACCCTGTAATAAGGTAAAAACTAGGGCTAGACACCAATTCTATGATAGACAACCATAAATTAACATTAAGTGGACTCGGTGTTACGTGTTTATAAGATGGATAAAACAATTTGGGAGTTATAATATGAGTCTGGCATTGTGATGGATGCATATTATTAATTCTTACTGTGGTATACCCCCTATACGAGAGAAAAATAAAATTCGTTCTGTTATGCTCTCGGCATACTAATCAAGGCAGATACTATTGCACGCTGCCATGTGTATACTGATTTAATAGTTATATTGTTTCCCTGTCTGGACTTACTTTCACCCGGGCAACGCTGACATCGCATTCTCTTGCGGCTTCTGTGATGCGATCAATACAACGTACCCCCGATGATCTCATTCCCAGATCAAAGTGACTGGTGAGGATTGCTTCCTGGTCATTAGACTGCAAAGGAGAGTGTTACAAAAGTGATGTTAAGTGGAAAAGTGATTCATATGGGTGTGGACCACGAAATTCGACATGGCGACATAGCTATTTCTTAAAATCGACAAACGACATATTATATAAACGAGGGTCAAAATCATAATGACAGGCAAGATGAGCAAATATTTAAATTAAATCAACATGGGACATGGGCATTATCAAGCGACATCTACATGTGACATGGCCTTTTTTTAACATCGACATTCGACATGGGGATGCCCCCCAAACAGCCCCCCCCCCCTTCATGAACAGACAAAAATTCAATCCGAGGAAACTGGGCTTTTATTACATTCTATTAAAGAAACTTAGGGGTGTTTGGGCTTTGGGAAAAGTTGGATAATTAGGAAAGTCATACCCATAATTGCAATCGTATGTACGCAGTTCATTACATCACAAAATTTTTTGACACATTTTGAAGAAAACCCCTTGACTATACATGAGTTGTGGGAATTATCTAGATTTAAAAAAAAATGGTATGAGAAGTGGATACAGCATGGCCATTTAAAGGACTTACAAAGGGCTTTGACTTGAGCATCTTGGGCAGGCCATTTCGGGGTCGGTGGACTTTCTTCTTGTGCCCTTTTTGGTTCAGGGGTTCGTAGAGGGCTGGTTTTCGGGTGACCGCGGAGGAAGAAGATGCCTGCAGATGTTCAGGGCCATTTTCCGGAGAGCCTTGTTGAGAGGTGGACGACATGTTTAGTGTTTGTAATCCAATGGTCGCGTCAACACGTCCACTTTGTTTATTCACCGGCGGGGTACTGTGAGTGACGACCGTTGGTCAGGTATCAGATTCCCGCGCCACGAGCCGGAGTGACCGGAAATTGGGGGGAGCAGATGAGAGCGATGGGTGGGGGTAAAGGTCAATCTCCAAACATAACTCAGATGTCAGGAGTAGTTACGGCAGAATATATTGACGCGGTACTTTTTGATATGCGGTATTTGGGGGAGAATCAGGTTAAGGTTACGGCGGGATTACGTTGAAATGAACAAAAAATATAAAATATATCATGCAACAGGTAAAGTAGGGTATTCGTCTGGTGGTGGTTATGGAACAGTGGTCCACCTGCTGGGAAAAATGTGCAATATGATGAAGGTAAGGGGGAGATATCGCTGTACAGAGAACAGAGGCGGAATTGAGTACCAAAAACACACTAGGTGACAATATAATATTACATTTCCCGATAGAAATGTGCCCAGAAGAGAGAGGAAAGGGCCAGAAATGCCTATATAGGAAAAAGGAGGGGGAATAGGGGGGGGGGGGGGGTAATGGCGGGCGCGGGGTGCATGGTGTAACGCGGGTGTTGGCTTGTTCCGCTAGGGGCTGGGTGGCGCTGATGACACCGATATGTCTCTCACTGGACCTAGGCGAGTGAGAGGAAGGTAGATATCACACCCATACATACTGTGATACCTATACACATAGAACTCTCGTACCTTACGTGTGAGATGTACCGGGAGGGGACCTGTAATTCTCAAATGTGGATAAGGAGTTCAATGTTAGAACTGCTGGTTTATACATTTTACATTGTAGTTATATAAAAGACTCAAGAATCATTCACATCTGTTCCTTAGATAATCTTTATTACCACAAAAGAGTTGCAATAAGCCTAACCAACACAAACATCATTCTGATCTCCGATTGTCTTTGGCAGCTTTCTTGCTACTCAGTTTGTATTTTTCTATCTATACCGACAATAATTGATAAATTCATGGACCTTTTTGTGTGCCTTACTTCATGCTTGCTGTACAATGAGGAAAACGCCTTACTGCGAAGTATTCACTAATGCCAATGAATTTTAGAAAGCTTCATAGGTACAATATCCAATATGTAATAATGGTATGTGGGATGAGACTTGGAACATGGGGAAAGGTTCACATGAAATTAGCCACATACGAATTCACAGACATATGCCATAAGATCATGATTCAATTCTGGCATGGAACAATCAACTAAGATTCAGTCAGAAATATCAACTGTCGGAATGGTAACTGCCATCCTTTCATGCATTTGATATTTCGACCCCACATGCCGCCATCTTGTCAGCCAATCACCTGCCACCTGGTACATTATGGCGAAGACGGGTAGGTTTCTCCACCATGTTATTATCTCACCTTAAGGCTTTGGGGCACATTAATGCCTTACTGTGCTCATTACATGGATCCATGTCTACAATTCATGAACAGAAACAGGTGTTTACATTGGGCTTAGTGCTATAATTCAATATGACAACATTCATTCTGTTTAATTACGGCCTAAATGGTAAAAGAAAAGTAATCATATTTTTATTACAAGACAACACATATAGCAAATTTGTTTTAGATACACACAAAGTATATGGCATGTCGCATACATGTTTATTTCGCACCCCCCTTCCACAAAAGAAATGAATCCTTATATCCGTAGGAAGTGGTCAAATCTTAAAAACAGCGGGGGGGGGGGGGGGGGGGTGGTAGATTTGGAGGGAAACAAAATTATTTGGACTCCTATTGAGTGGGAGGGCAAACATATTTTCACCCTATTTTGGTGGAA
This sequence comes from Harmothoe impar, assembly GCA_947462335.1. NCBI lineage: Eukaryota > Metazoa > Annelida > Polychaeta > Phyllodocida > Polynoidae > Harmothoe > Harmothoe impar. The sequence continues at coordinate 59,696,743 of OX381712.1, read as the reverse complement.
CATTCCGTGCTTTATCATGGCTCAAAGTGGTCAACCACTATCAAATTTAACCAATATGGGGGGAGCAGAAAGGTTTCACCGTATTTGCAGGGGGAAATCAACCGATCCCCACCCTACTCTAAAAAAAAAAGGTCACTGCCTTATTTAAGGGAAATTTAAATCACAAATTTAAGGGAAATGAGCTCACAAGCTCCATGCTACTAGGCTGTATACAATACGTGGTAAAGGCCGGAACAATCTAAAGATGTAGAGGGGACTATGCAACATAGTTTTTAACATTTTGATAATCGTTTTCCCACCTAAATATAATTTGATATGATGTGAACAATATCTTAAAAATATACAGAAGCAAAATACATTTATGAATATTTTTTACAAATACCACCAACCTCATGACATAATGACACTTCAAATGTGGGCAACGCACTGTCCACTGTCGGGGCGTTTCTGTGGGGTGGGGCGGTTCTGTGGGGGTGGGGTGGTACTGTGGGAGTGGGGGTGGCACTGTGGGAGTGGGGGTGGTACTGTGGGAGTGGGGGTGACACTGTGGGGGTGGGGGTGGTACTGTGGGGGGTGGGGGTGGTACTGTGGGAGTGGGGGTGGTACTGTGGGAGTGGGGGTGGCACTGTGGGGGTGGGGGTGGTACTGTGGAGGGTGGGGGTGGTACTGTGGGAGTGGGGGTGGTACTGTCCACTGTCAGAGCGGTTCTGTGTGGGGGGATGGGGTGGTACTGTGGGGGTTGGGGAGGTTCTGTGGGGGGTACTGTGGGGGCGGGGGTGGTACTATGGGGGTGGGGGTGGTACTATGGGGGTGGTACTGTCCACTGTCAGAGTGGTTCTGTTGGGGGGGGGGGGGTGCTAATGTGGGGGTGGGGGAGGTTCTGTGGGGGGTTCTGCATTGAATTGTATCTTGTTTGATATAAACCCCTTTCCATTCAACAATCTACTTACTCTAGACAGGAGTGAGCTTTATTATACTTAGAAGATTCAACTATTCCCTTTTTTTCTGGGGGTTGGTAATTTAGCGTTGACGGCATCTCATTGACCAATTATAGTTAGTGGGTGCATTAAAAGCAAAATACACTTTTTGAGTTCTGACTGGCCATGGATAACATTTGAATGTCTCCATCCCTTTGATACTGTTTTAACCAATCTTTGGAAGATCTTGAGGTAGGATTTAGAATTCGGTAATAATATAGTGTAACCACTTCAAATTGCCATAGAGTCTCTACATATCAAACCGTTTTTGTCTAAGGTGTCATAGTGTTAGGTATCTTCAAAAGCTTTTTGAAGGCAACATTGAATTCCTTGCTCTTCCAGGCATAAATGAAGGGATTAAGAAAACTGTTGGTGTAAAAGATTATGGTTGTGAAAAACTCCAAAATGAGTGTGGCATTAGTCTTTCTGCTCTGTACAACTACAGTTACAACTATGCTGGGCAGCCAGGACAGCATGTGAGAAGCTAGCACTATAAACATAACCTTGGCTATCTTTCTCTGCCTTTGATTGTTTGAAGCTTCAATGGTGTTAAGCGGTTGGTTTAGGGCAGCAATGGCTCTGCTCTGTTTGATTGCAATTCTTGCAATAGCAAAATAGAAGGCGATGGTCAACACATAACAGAACAGAACATGAGGGATGACATATCTTTTGTAGATTTTTGGATTAATGATAAGTGCCACTTTGCATGTTGTGCCCATTTTGAGAACATTGTACAATGTCATTGCTATGGTACTATCCACTAGGAGCCAGACCCATGTCAAAAAGATGAGCAAAAATGTCCCCTTGGAAGTTATCCAAAGGACATACTTCAGGGGGTAGGCAATGTATAGGTATCTATCCACAGCAATCCAGAGGATGAACATTAGGTTGGCTCTGAGACAGATGGCACTGAATATCTTCTCAACCATACACATGGGTATAAATATGGGGAGGTCCCTAAGTAGATGGTGGGCAATAGCTACAGGCATCAACAGGCCTGTGATCATATCAGCCATAGCCAAATTAGCCACCAATGTATTGGTGGTATTATGCAGGGTGTCAAACTTCATTATTGCCACAATGGTCAGGGCATTACCACCTATAGCTAGAAGCGACATGAAGACACGTAGAATGAAGTATACACCCATGAAGGATTCTGGCACCTCGGGGTTAGAGACCTTAATGTCATTACTTGTAGAATTAAAAGTTGAAGTACTTGAGATGTTATTCAACATGTTGTCAAAGGCTGTAGTGTTTTCAGCGTAGGCAGAGAGTGTGGAGATGTTCAGGTGGGCTGACAGGAGACTTGTAAGGTTCAAGTGAGCAGCTCTTACGGTGGTTGGAGGTCCAGCAGTGAGCAGAGTGTGGATCAGCTCCTCACTGCCAAGTGTGTTGATTCTGTAGCTGGTAGTCATTGCTGCTTAGGTTGTGCAGTGATCTGCAATACAGGATACAGACAATTAAAGACAAACTGTCAGATTATCATTACCGTGAATGTACCGTCTATGCTATAAGGAGTAGACGATAGTCGTAAGTTGGCAGCTCAGGACTCATAACTCGGTGTACATGTCTCTACATGTAAGGCTATTGTGCGTTGGGGTAATTGAGAGTACTGTAAAAAAAGCCTTTGAAACAGCCTGGTATTTATTTTCCCTAGATATGGGGTCATCTTTAAGGCCGGGTCGTCTTATATATAAGTATATAGGATTGAAGTGAAAACTAGTCTAAAGTTTTTTCTCATACAAGGGGGTCGTGTTAAAGGGAAGGTTGTCTTAAAGGAGGGTTTTTTACACTATATACCCTGATATCCCTGAATGAAAACCTTGACATCATTATTTTGATTTTTCATGAGGACTAGCATTCGAAGCTTCTAATAAAATGTGAATTTATTTTATACCCAATGGTAGGCGTCACCCATATAGGACATAGTGGTGGTATAATTTAGATGGGAGTATTCTGAGAGCATAGTTATTATAACTGATAACCTGATGAACAGTCTTCTTAGGGTCTGAACATAACTTTGTGGAGCCTCTGTTTCAGCTCCAAGGGTTAGACATTGTCTCTGGGAAAAAGGTCCATCATCCCAGACTCTCCAGTCATTTGGGTGCACGAAATATTAAAAATTTAAGTATGGTATTGCCTGACCCTCTTAAAATGCATTGCCGTGGGAAGAATGTCGTTTTTGAGACAATGCGTGTGGCAAAATGTTCTCCCCTGGAATTAAAGCTTCTGTGTTCGAAAAATTAGTTGTTTGAATTGAAAAACTAGTTGTTTGATTTTGAAAAACTAGTTGTTCGATTTGAAAAACTAGCGCTTTGCATACTGAAATTTCAATTTCAGAGTTAAAGATATTGGGGTTATTTTGAACAACTAGTCGTCCTATTGCTCACACTTTTCTTTTCTCAGCGTACTACAAGCATCATCATAAATGACTTCTATATGTGGGTACCTATTAAATGACACCTTAATTTGGAACAATGTAAGATGATTCAATGCAATGAGAAAAAAAAGCAGTTGCTGAACAGTTAAAAAACAGATGCTACTTATAAACGATTACCCATGTGGTAAAACAGAACTCAGTAATTTGATATGAATAACCTGGAATTCTTTTTTAGAATGCAGAGTTAATATTTCTTAGTGACACATGTGGTCATGCAGATACAACACAGTAATTGGATATGAATACCATGAGATATGCTGCTATGAAAAAAATCTCTGTGGGTGGTTGGGACCTCAACTTCTTTCACAGAATTTAAAGTTAATATTTCGCAGTGACACATGTGGCAAGATACAACCCAGTAATCTGATATGAATAGCATGAGATATACTACTATAAAACTGTAGCTGGTGGTAACCTTAAATATTTTTCATGGACGTTAAAATGACTTGGCACATGTGGCCAGGTATAAATCATTTTGGGTGGCGGTGACACATATTTTGTATGGACTTTTATAGGGATTTGCAGCTAGTGGCAAACTATGGAACTGCATAAAATGTATAATGTCATAACTAATTATAATTAACCCTAGAAATGCCACACCATAGCATTTTACACATCTTGTCATTGTTTTCTCTGATGCCAAACATCTTTGTACTACTCGATTATAAGTATTTAGGCTCACTCGAAAAAATTGAAATAAGTCCCGAACTGATTAGGTTTATCAATGAACCACTTCTCTTTTTTCTTGTTAAGCGTAACTTGTGACCCCATGAACAGATAACTAAATTTTGATTAACAAATGTCGGCAACTTTTCTTCTGTGTTGCAAAATTTAGAAAGGACTTAATGTCAACTCATTAAAATAAAGCAGAAGTTATTATCAAGCAACTGAATTTCAAGGGTAAGGTATGAAAAATATATAGACCATTTATGATGGGGAATATTTCTTGAAGGGAAAATACAGGCAATTACCACTTATTTTATATAGGATGTGACTGTTCTATGGTGGTATTTTAGAATAACTTAAGGTGGGTCGGTGCTATTGAATCAGAATTTCACTTTTTTTTCTGTTGGCACCCTAAATCATTTGAAAACGGAAAATGAAAAGAAAAATAGGGGGTCCCAAGCTACTTTTTAGAACATGGAATTTTGAAAAATAAAAGTATTTTAAAGGGATATTAAATTCAACGTTTACCACTAATATGACATTACTTAAGTATCATATCTAGGTTCATGTACCATTATATTCTAAATTTGGGTTTACTGGGAGTAAATTGAGGGAAACCATCGCCACCTAGGCACCATGGGCGCCGCCATTATCACATTATGCACCCCCTGGAGCACATAAAGTTGTGACCCCAGTCACCTACGTCACATTATCTGCACAGAGTTCACACCCTTGGCTAGTTAGGTAGTTAGGGTCACAGTGTAGTGAACACAGTAGAGTCACCATGCTTCAAAGGTTCACTGTGTTAATTCGAATGCCTACTGCACAGATCTCTAGGATTTAGAATAATTTTGACCTCAGCACCATTTTGCATATCCCGCTGGTCCTGGGGTGAGGAGCACAGAGCCTGCAGAGTGTGGGTGGTGTATCCCCCTGCCGCTGCATCGGGTCTGCTGGCCACGTCCCCATGTCACCAAGTCCTCAACCACTACACCCCTCACACAAACACAAATACCTTCAATATTCTAAATACTTTTGAGAAATGGTGAAAGCATAGGGTTGTATTCCAAGTGTCCCCAGTTTTTATTCATATGTCAATGGTTACAGAAGGTTAGCAGCTTTGCTATCCCTCTACACGGACCATGGCCTACACAGTCGATATAATTATGTAAGCAGTGTGTATGTCAGATTTACTTGTGTTGCCTGCAGTCATTATCATGTATATAATTATAATTGTTGGTCCTCACCCTAGGCCTTTTATCAATGATATTACCTCTCAGAGTACCAGAGGCCAATACCAAGGGGGCCAGTGCCAGGAGTACAATACAGTGAGTATTACACAGAATCAGTGGTATGGGGAATGCTGTGCCATACCTGTGTGGATACATCCATTGAGGATGCTGTACCACACCTTACAGCTGTGAAGGCATCCATTGGGAAGCTACTAAGTCCCTCACATCTTAAAACCATACTTGTGAATATAGGTATGGTAGTAACATATCTGACTTAGCTAAATAATAGGTCCTATCATGCTCCTATTCAGCACTTTTAAAATGAATATAGTGAATTAATATTTCAGAGATCGTTGCATCCATGTAAGATGATGTCTGTTATTAATTATCTGACCATTTTAGAGAAGGTGAATTTTAACAATTCAGAATAATAACAAAGTACTCACCAGTGGCCAGGTGTCAGGGTGAGTCTTCTCAGTGTCTGTGATGTAGTGTAACTACAGGTAGGTAGGTGTGTCAGTCTTCTGGAGGCTTCCTCCTGTACATACATATACATGTATGCAGTATATATAAGGCCTATCTCCATAATTATGATAACTACCCCTACCCACCTTCCCACCTCATTCAGCCACAGCCACCATGTTGGGATGTTATCATTGGCTGGGTTCAACAGGTAGCTCATGGTGACAAATTACAGGGACCAATGAAAGCATTGGTATCCAGTGTCCGCCTATTAAATATTCCAAAGTTGAGAAAAGAAGAATCAACAAGGGAAAAGCTAACTTCGAGCGTGATTTCTTAGTACCAACTTTGGCCTGGGTGCTCCATTATAGCCAAACATGTTCAAAATAAGTATAACAAAAATGATTTATGCTGCTTTTTGAGTGCTACTTGTGAATGTAAAAAGAATGGGTTTAGGCCTAAATTGGCGTTGTTTGCCATGGACTCATACCCTATGACGTTTAGATTTATAGTGCATATAGCAGATATTGGTGATTCTATTATGTAGGTTTGCTCATTTCCATGCATTTTCAGCATAATATCTCTATGCATAAAGACGTTTACATCATCACGTTGTGTTCTGTTCTTATTAAGGAGAAACATCCTAAGCTTTCAATAAAATGTGATATTTTTAAAAGCCAATGGGAGGTTTCGCCCTTATGGGACATGTTTTATTAATGGTATAATTTGGTCGAGAATATTGCAAGAGCATAATTGATATTACCACTTGATATGGACGCTCTGCCCAGAGTCAATGACCCTAAGAGGCATTCATTCAGCCTCAAAGAGTCCATCATTGCCAGAGTTTCCATTTAGGTGAGTCCAGCATCTGATATGAAAGACTAGACCCTCAATAAAATGTGTGGCCATGAGAAGTATGTTGTTTTGAGACAATGCCAGCATTGCCCTGACTTTCACATTTTCCCTGTGAAGAACAAACATCATCACAACAACGCCCATCAGTAAGTACCCTTCTTGAATAACGCCCTCATTTGGGAACAACCTGATATGATTAAATGGAAGCAGACAAAAAGCAGTAGCCGAACAGCTAAACAACACATAGTACTTTTAAAAGTAACATAATTATGTGGTCAGTAGAACCTGGTAATTCAATATGAATAACATGAGATATGCTGCTATAAAACAAATATATGTAAGTGCAGGGGACCTTGACTTCTTTTATAGAATTCAAAGTTAATATTTCTTAGTGACGCATGTGGCTGGATCCAACCGAGTTATTTGATAAATATGTTATGAGATATGTTGCTATAAAACAAAAATGTCTGTAGGCTGCGGGGCACCTTGATTTCTTTTCATGGACCTGAAAGGTAAGATTACCTGGCACATGTGACTAGCTATAATGCAGTAATTTAGGCTGTGGTTCACAAGTTAATTCAATGTCAACTCAGTATAAAAAGGGAGAAGTTACTATTGAACCACAGGTTGGGCTAGAATTGGGGAGGGAGTGAAAAATACATGGACCCTAGAAGAGGGATGGGAATATTTCTTTTGAAGGGAGAACCGAAACAATTACCACTTATTTCATGCATGTTGTGAATTAGAATAATGTTAATCTCCGAATTGATGTAAATTGAGAGGAGTTCTAGAAAGTGACCAGTCATCCCTCTTCTTAAAGTGATAACGTCAGTAAAAAAAGTGTGAAAGATTGAGTTTTAGCTAGTGTTGAACAGCAGGTGGAAGAGGCGGCACCAGCTTTCTATTTATTTTTTTATTTGTGAAGAAAAGGAAAGAGAGATGAGATGTACTGCAACATCTGTTGCACTGGTATAAAGTAGAGTAAAGACCTTTAATTAAAGGTTGATTGTGCAGATTTTGGATCAACTCACACTTTCTCTGAATTTGTGTTTTAGTTTAATGCACAGATAATGCATTTGGTGTTACATATTTAAGAAAATGTGGCTGTTGTTCCATTCAACTATTAACATAATTATTGATAACTCAAATTGAGCCTACACCCTTTAAAAAATGATACTAAGACTATGTTTCGAGTCACCTCCAAGCATATGATTGACCAACACCTTGGGTTGACCCTTTATATAATTGTATTCATTCTATGGTGTGTGTGTCTTATGTTGCTTCCAGCCATCATCATTGATATAACCTTGGCTTTCACCCTGGGCTTTTATCAATGATATCGGCCCTTACCTGCCAAGAGTATATATATATACAGTACACATCATACAGCAACGGTGGCATTGGCAATGCTATGCCGCAGTTATGTGGAGGCATCCATGAGGAAGCTACTAAGCCCCTTCAACCATAACCATAGATGTGAATTAGGGATAGAACCATAGAATTGTGAATGTCATTGAGCTTCGTTATATTGACATATCGCTATTATGTCAATATATCAATATATTATATTGGCAATTTATTGGCCCATGTAATTGCCATTATAATACCGCCCACAAAATGTTTCTTATATGTATGCTCTATATTAAAGCGGGGAGATGTAAAATCCATTTAAACATAATTGGTTCTCTAACATGAATCTGATATATATAGACCACTCAACCCAATTAATGCACGGAAAACAGATTCAATCATCTTCTGATAGAGTATGAATCTTAATTAAAGGCCACAGGGGTACTCCAACCGTAAAGAGAGCTAATGGGTTTTCTTCTGTCTGAGTGTTTCATTGGTTACATCAGGTGCATACAGGGATCTAACTGGAATGTGTTACTGTGTACCGGCCACCATCTTGGAAATATTAGGAGGTGGTCATTCTTTAACAGCCGGGGGAGGAACCAAAAAAGCCTGTGAATTACTAAAGCTTTCAACCCACTCAACCCCTTTCACAGGGGGACCGAGAAAATCATATATAATAACTATCATATGGGAAGTCGATTGTATGGGATGAATGATTTGCCTCTAAGATAATACCCTGCAAGAATGTCTCAATATTCCGTGGTAGCGGATGTATAGAAAATATGGGCACACAGCCCAGACATTGACTCTTTACCCATTCAAGGAGCATGGGGTCAAAGAGATAAACCAATGACTTTAGCCATATTGGCTACATGGGTTTGGTTGGTACCACATTTACACACTGCACTGGTTGATTGGTTGTGACATGGATAGGTACCAGCGGCCCATGAGGACAGAGAAAAACTCACACTATATCATGTCCCAAACGTTCAAGATGTAGGCTTGTATGAGTCAAGTCTCATTAGTTTATTTTACCTCCCTCATCAGATGATTTCTTTCTCAAATTAATTCCAATCAGATTTTACCACATCTACTGGGCTTCACCCGGAGCATTTTGAGTTATGGAGAAATAGAAGAGGCCATTTGTAATTAACCCAGATGAGGTCAGATTACAACAGTTATGATGCTATCGTTTAACCATTGGTGCTTTAATGCTATGCCATGCATACATGTGTGTGCCTCTACATGGGTACCCATTTTTGACCGTGTCGCCGTGTCAATTTTTAGCAAGTGGGCCATGTCAATGTGCCGATTTTTATATATAAGAACTTAAAGTAAAATGTCTGCAGGTCGATTTTTATCCTTTATTTTTCTGTGTCGAATTTTAAAAGGGCCGTGTCGCCCATGTCGCATTTTAAAAGGGCCGTGTCCCCGTGTCGCCCGTGTCGAAATTTACCATGTAGGGGCACATGTGTCATCAATGCATAAATGCCAACCTTAAAATGTTGAAACACTCCCACAGGGTGAACCTGATACAATGATGTAAACGTTCTGCGACAGCATTGTATTGCTGTGGACAAACCTAAAATAAACTATTTCCGCAAGTCAGTCCTTAAAGGGTTAATATGACCATTATTTATCTGTTGTAATCTAAATCGAATTTCATGAAAGCAACAGTGATGACTGACTGTGATATCAATAATATTAAAGGGGGAATCCATGAAATTTGAGCAATACATCGGCACACATTTAATGCAGCCACAACAGCTGGGATCTTTATGATATAAAGGAACCGAACCATTTAATCATGTACAGACCAACATATTTAAGCAAAAACATACATAATCAATTACCTTGAAACCTCGCGTATAAGCCGCGGCTGGTACGCAAATCAGATCACTGGTGCGACTTATAAGATCGGCCAAGAGTCGGGGTGCAGCATATACAAGGGTTTTTGCTACTATGGTACAGGACTAAAGTCACTATAAACAGATCGCTGGTGCAGCTTATAGGTGTGGCTAATACGCGAGTTAGGCTTATACGCGAGGTTTTATGGTACTCATCAGACACAACCGTTGCTGTCGTCTAAAAATCCACTGTCAGATTCAATAAGCAATCCCCTTTAATATACTATGGCCCTTTTTCGTTATGATACATGAATGCAGTCCTGGTGAGCAGCCCTGATGAGTTATTCTGAATGTATCATACCAACCTTAATGGTTGATACATTCTTGCAGGATCGGGATCATTAAGTGCATGGGCAGGTTCTAAGTATGGCCTCATGCACAGGATACGGATTTGGATTTGTTTGACACATTTCGTTGTATGGATGTCTTCCCATGTGAAACTCCAGTAGGCCGATGTAACTATTATGATTGCGGATCAATCCTTGACAATTACATGACTATATGGATTAATCCTTGATACTTCTATGCTGCATGCACGATACATATTTATGTTATGCAATGACGTTAACACCAGTAACCGTGGGACCTGGTTTCCCATGTCAATAAGTATGACATGGCACTATGAAAAAAGCATCAGTATTCACAAATGTGCGTTCAGCATAAATTCTTTGAACAGAAATATTTCAGGGCTCCCTTCATTAATTGAGATTGAGAATCAATTCTATATTGTAGGTAGTATTAAGTGTTGTAGGAGGAATGATCGGGGTGTGATGCAGGGGTGTGAATGTTGGATACAGGGGCGGGAATGTGGTTTCCCTATCTACTTTAATGCTGAAAGAGTATTGAGTAGCATGATGAAAAGGCGGTCTAGGTCAGGCAGCAAATGGAAGTGTGGGACATTGACAACCTAGTACAGACATGCAAGGGAATGTAGGGTCACCCAGTGAATAAGGATGTCATTGGTATTGAATCATGCAATATATCCATCCGCCATTATAAAGAGGGGTATTGAATGACCGAAATTCCACCAAAGCGCACTTTAGTTGTCACTCAACATTGCACAGTATATCTGTATATAGACGGGGCCATTGGACTAATCTTTTCAGATTTCATGGTATCACATACCATTCCTGGCATTGGAACAATGAATTTGTAAGCTCTTGTCAGAATTTGAAAAAGAACTCATATCGTATCAGACTCAAATTGTACTCAAATTGTAAGCTCTTGTCAGAATTTGTAAAAGAACTCATATGGTATCAGACTCAATTTGTACAGGACTGTAGATATTATCTTTAAATTGGCCTTCCAATCAATGACTTTGGGTAAAAGGCATGAATAGGAGTTACATACTATTAAAAACATGCATCAAAAATGATGAATGGAACGATTTTACTAAAAGAGATATCTCACTGATTTGTTAAACCTGGTTAAAGCCTGCTTGTACAGATCTTTCTCAAGAAGGGAATATTGTGAATGAAATACATTGTAGGAGATTCGGTTGTCTTATCTAGATTTGGGAACGTTCACAAATGCTGTCACCTACTTTAGGGCCCATATTCACCCTATACTGTAGCCTATAAAAATCAAAAAGCCTCCCACCCCCAACCAGTAATGATTGTCATTTTTGTGAATGACCCATTGGTAAACATACTAATACATCTGATTTTCCCTTCTTAGGAGTAATCATTGATTCAGTAACCCCCTGTCAGGCTTTAATAAGTCACTTACTAAGTGTTCCCGCAGGGATATCATACTTCACTTTTTCATTGCTATATCTTCGCATCACCGTAGAGTTCTCATCTTTCAAACTCAGCCCACACTATGGCTGATATATATCCCTACAATGATATCATTATTCTCCTGTCACTGCCACTTTACACGTACCACTTATCAAGAGTTTAGTGGTGTGTTCTTCATGCAATATACTTAGATTGCTGTTGTGTAATGTCTAGGCTACACTGCTGCCATTATTGTTGAAGCTATTTTTGATCATGAGATGATTTTTAGGTAAAGGTCATTTTTAAACAACTGGGGGAGGGGGCGGTGACTTCTGCGCGAGAGTTTCAACATTTTTTCAGTGCCTTAGTGAGAGGAGTCAACATTGTATCACCCCCCACGCCAACCCGAGATGGTAAAAATAAACTACCGTGGTCGACACGTTTGAGCTCCAGTAACACACTGGTTTTTCTTTCCATAAAGACTTTGTGAAAAAAATTCCAACGCCCCAACTGTTGGTAACATATCACTACTCCCCTATGTTGCAGGAATGCAGCCTACAAACCTAATGGATTTCCAGCCATCAATTTGTTTGGTAGAATCTGTTCATTTGGATGTTTTCTATTTGGTATAAAAAGGATAACTATCATCATAAAACCTTTTATTCAACCAACAATATGTCTTGAGCACTTGGGACTATGTTGATCAAATGGCTTCACCAGTTATTTGCCATATGAGGTCATTTGGGATCACCCATATCAAGAGTCAAGGATGCAAAGCAGTAGCGGCTACAGAATAGCATCAATTAATTACATTCACACACTGGTGTCCAACAACATTAAGACCCTTTCCTATAGTTGTGGCCGGAAAGGCAGCATTGCCTTTACTTATCAACGGTGTTGGGAGAGAAGATAGCAGGCTGGGAGCTATATCTTGGTATTCTGAATAATAAATGAATATTCATCTGCGTAAGGCTATGTCTTAAGCCTGAGGGTGGGACAAAATGAGACAGGGTGAATGGATGATGGTATACCATGATCTAGCTAATGCTTCCATGCATATAGAGGATCTTGAGAGTTTCATCATTGTATTTATTGTGTCTTCCACACACAACACACCTACACAGAAAATATAAATGCCCCGGCCCTTAGTCTGAAGTGGCTATCCTAGATTAGTCATAGGGACATGGGTCAAGCATGAACAAGTGTTATTCAAAAAGGACTGAGGCATAACAAGATATGACTAATGCCTTATACTCAAAAGGACTTAGCCTAAAGCTCATTGAAATGGAGAAGATAGAAGGTGAGTTTGTCAGTACTGACCAACCTGACAATATTAACCTACATAGGTTGGTCATATAGGGAGCCAAGGAATAACTAACTTGGTTCTAGGCTATGGTCACTGAGAGATTGCTCGTATACAAAGCCAAAGAATATCAGGGACAGGGTAATTTTACTGGGGATCAATAATTGATTCAACCGCAAAAACTACAGGGTATACATGTCCACGTTAAATCCAATCAGTGATATTAAAATTTGAAGATGATTTGGTAGAACCAAGGTTTCTGGAAATAAGAATTGTCCGTATTCAGAAAGCTTTACTGAAAAGTGACTTCACATTAATGTAATATGATTTCCTATGCAGATACCAGAGGAATTGCTAGTTGTAGATGAAGGAAACATATTTATGATATGGTATGGCAAAATACTTAGCTCATTGAACACTATATTTTTAAATATAAAATGATACGTTCAGATCAATTCTAGTGACGGTTGTGTTACATGCCCCATTCAATCATATGAGGGTAGCATTAAATATGCTATACTTTATGCTAGGTATATCCAGAGAGAAACGCAATGGCTGTAGGATATTTGGGGTTAAGCGACCGCACCACAGCACTATCCCTCACCTGTCACCAAGCTTAAGGTAACATTGAAGTACTGTTTTCTTTCACTTAATCTGATATTATATCTTTTGAATCATACATGAGGTGAAATACTTATTTAATTCAACTTTGGGAAATACACTTTTATCAGAAGAATTGGGAAGCAAATCTAAACATTTTAGCAAATGTTGGTAAAATTAGGGACTTATAAAGACAATTTTTAGGTTGTATTGCATGCTTTATTTTTTACCTTAGTTCTGCACCTGCCCTCTCCTTTGGACTCTAAATTAGTACAAGCATTCCTTAAGGTGGCTGTAGACTGTAGGCCCACCTACATTGTAGAGGTGATGGGCCATGCATTTAGATGGCCTCCTGGGTATAGTATCTGTTCTACCACAGTGGCCCCTTTATATACAGTTTATTGCCTACCTCACCTCAGCCCTGACCAGACCCATTCTGAGACTATAGGTAACAGTCCTGCTGACATGCTGAATCCAGTCCTACATCCCAGACTAGGTAACGTGAGGTAATTGTACAATTGTCCATATAGTAAAGCTGCTAGTAACGATCCTAAACATTCAATCTCAAGCAGCGGTATACAGCATTGCTGGACACCAAGTCAGCATTGCTATTCTCATCTGGGTTTAAGTGGGCTGCCATATCAGACCTAACTTTTCCTACCATGTTTTTGGTGTGGGCTGCCATAAAAAGTATACCTTACACTGAATGAACCATCCTATTTTAAGCAATATCAAACAAACAATACGTCCATGAATGGCCTTCTTTAGGCAGCTTTGAGCAACTTTAAGTAATTAATATTAATCCGAAAAGTTAAAGCTGCTGGGAGAAAGCCATTAAGCAACTTTAATTAATGGTAATACAGTGTCAAATAGATCTTTTTAGAATAATCACAGTTGATTATGATTTGAAGTATTCATAATGTTTTTCATTTTGGTGAGCAAAGCCAATCTGGATTCTCGCTGGCAGTACTGGACCATTATGACCAACTTATGGTGCTTCAGCAGGTAATCTAACACAAAATGGGCATGGTGCATGACAAACCCTAACATGTGACCACTGGTATCATCAGTTCACTCTATTTTCATCTTACTTGGCCCCTCACCATCCAACTTACCACCTTGTATATAAACATAGGTGAATGGCCTCATAAACAACAAGTCTCTTTTATGTGACTATAGGGTAGCTTTCCACATTACCTCAATAAGTAGATAGGGTCTGGCCGCTTAGGTATACTAAATTGTTTAACGAAAAATAGGCAATATCTTACACGTTACTTGTTTAGTACCTAAATGTCTTAGCCTTAATGTCATTTGGAATGTTTGAAAATGTTTTTTTAATTTGCCATTGTGCAGCTTGTATTATTTTTGCTACCAACGAAATTGTTCTGTATTTCAAATGTATCCCCTCATAAAAAATGACATTGGATCATGAGATTTCCAGCATGCTCAATCCTAACTGATATCTCTCTCATTTCCTAGCTTAGGAGTATTCATGCCATTAAGGATAATTCAGGGAAACTAGTGGCGGTACCCTGTGGAGATGTTCAGAAGCTTTAGAAACTCATTAGTCCCACCTTGTGGATATTCTCAGAACCTTTGGGAATTTAATGACTCCCCCTGGTGTGTGTTTGTTCAGGGCCTAATTTTGAAATTAAAATATTTTAGTGAGTTTCCCCAAGAGAGCCTCAAACCCTCAACCCGCGGATATAAAGGCAGACAATCTACTGACTGAGTTAACCAGGCAAGTATCAGCATGGTCTATTGATGACATAGCCAATGGTTCATAACTATAGTATAGAATGTTCCATTTGGATGATATGTTAGCTAATAATTTCCTAAGTTATTATAGAAATTATTATGATAACCCACTCTGATATCTTGATATTACAGTATGGATATGTCCCCAGCCTATGACTAAGTCTGGTGAGGAGTCCGCAGACCACTCCGAACAAATGTCATATCACTAGGACAGACCTCTGTCATTTTCAATGTAAAGATGTGGCTTGGTCAATCACTTCCCTATTTTGGTTAAGCATGGATTATATGTTGTAATGACTCATGAGAAGTCTCAAGGGGTTTATATGCTAATTTGAGATACTAGGATTTTGCCTTAAGGCTGTGTAGATGACATTCCGAAGACATTAATGTCATTGTTCCTCAGTTATAATGTATCGAAATCAAAATAAATCAAACATTCATACTGACGACCACTGACAGCTGACTACAAAAATATATTATGGCTGTGTCTCACGACCTTGGGCCAATGTTTTCGTCTCTGACTGGGTGCCAGCTCTGACCGGGTGCCATCTCTGACCGGGTGCCAGCTCTGACCGGCCTGGATAGAAACGGGTTATTTAGGGCAGATATAGATAGAATTTGGCTGGAAAGGTTAATGGATGTTATAACCCTTTAGACTAGTAATTAGTTACCCATTTTAATCGTCATCTGCCCTAAATAACCCGTTTTTATTCAGGCCGGTCAGAGCTGGCACCCGGTCAGAGCTGGCACCCAGTCAGAGCTGGCACCCGGTCAGAGACAAAGACATTGGCCCAAGGTCGTGAGACACAGCCTTATGCTATCATGCTGCTATTGAAAACAGTGGCTGATGTCTATGGCTAATCAAAGATGGCGTTAGATAAAAAAAAAAAGGCAGGGTGGGAGCCACAATAGGGAAATGTCGGAAATGGGTCACCATAATGAGGAACCATATCTCTGCCTGGAGTGTAATTGTCATCCTGTTCCGCAATTAATATTGAGCACATAATCAATGTATCATTTGCTATGTTGAGCCTTGGAATAACAGAATAAAAGTGCACGTCAGTGGTTTATGATATGAATAGTGCACTGAAAGAGAATCTTCCTTCTCATAAATTATATTCATTGCCATCATAAAAGAAATGTAGTTCATTATATATGAGATCAAAATAAACTTGGAAGGTGGCAATGTGTGTGAGTATCATGAAACTTGGAGCTAGTTACATCATTCTGGGAAGCAACACACAAGCATTGGAATATGCACAGTCTTGCGTAAGTTCGGCTTTGTCATTTCCTGGCACTCGTACCTCATCATTGGGAGTTTGGATAAAATATGGTAAACCAGGATCCATAAAATCTACAGAATTTACATACTGACCATGGTAGCAGATGCCATCATTTGCTAGTATTGTTGAGCTGAAACAGCCCTCAATACCCACCATCATACATGTGTGGGTCATCAATTATTCATATCCATATCTTCCCAATACCACTCACTAGTTCCTCTTATCATGCTGTATGGGGAGGGTGTGAGCTGTCCTGCTTTCACATTCGTGCAAGATACAAGCCATACTTTAAATAACCCTTTAAGGACAGCATTGTGCTTTATTGCAGCATTGTGATCACGACGTTATACTCAATATGATTTTCTGTTAGAAAGATTCAGCTCCTAAGATTGAGTAGACAGCTGTTACCCACAATTCATTTTGATATTTCCTATCGGATATCCATCTCTTACATATCAAATAGCTCCCTACAAACAAGCCAACATTTTTTAGTAACTTTACCTTCCTACCTAGATAGTTTTACCAAACTTCAATCTAATAATAACCTAAAATGAGTTATCTCTTCTATAGACAGGACAGTGATGAGTACACGGTGCAGTGTTAACTATTCACACCCTGGGTAGGTTTATGATATGGGCAGCTGGCAGCCAAGGTGTAGCAGGAAATGACCAGCCTGAGTTTAGCACACACATAGATCATCAGGTATAGGGAGCCATCACCTGTACAGGACTGTACCTAATCATCTTGTATACCCCGCCATCTTGTCCCTTGTCATGATACTTTTCAGTGAAGATAGTACTCCAGGCAGATTTTCTTTTATCCATTGCAAGTGTTTAGATCCTAGTGGACCAAAAATGACCTAATCTATATGGGGTGTATTTTCCTTGTCCCTTATAGCACTTCACTGGTACGCTGTACACCATCTTGCGCACTGGGATATAGACATGTTGTTGACAGGATCCCATCATCTATAATCATTCCTGTAATCCAATAATAAAGATGAAAGGAGTAGTAGATTGTCTCTACATACAGCTTCATATTGAAGTTGATTCCCATAACTATTGTTTCAATGTAGACAATCATAATAGCAGGGAAAATCAGGTCTATTTCTATTTACCTTTCATTTACCATTTCTGTTTTAGACATGGCAGTGGTACAGCTGTGTCATAACACCCAGACTCATCCAACACCGACCCAGGTTGCCATTGGCCCCATAGATTAAGGCCTGCATATTTTGGAGATGAAAGTTTTATTTGGGGAAAGGGTTGTTGTCGATGGGTCAACCTAGTTCTGGAGAGTTATGACTACTCATAAAGGCTGCTCTATTGCATTATAACTAGTTTTTTCCTTACTTTTTTTTCTCATTCTTGTGCAAGCAAATATGTTTACTTCCTGTGAGAAATGGTTATCTTTCCCTCCAAGTGGAGGGCATACAAAGGCGGACTGGATCCGATTACAGTGCATTTTCTGTGTCCCAAGCTGGTCTTAACCTGCTTGCATGATAATACTCTACAGAGATTGTCACAATTATGTCACAGTTGTAGGCTGCTACACATTCTACCAGCTTGTATCACAGCTGACGAGAGACAGAAATATGAACGGCTAGTTCAGCCAGGTTTCCATAGGCAGTGAGGCTAGGTCCTGGGCCTGGCCTGCCCGGAATTATTTTAGGAACAATCTATTGTGAACAGAACCAGAATCATATAACCTGATCTAGACCAAGGCTAAAGAAATGTGTGTTTCAGGCAACTTGATACGGAAAACTAGGGTAAGTAGATTGGAAAATCCCTTCAATTATGTAGATATGTCCAGGTTTGGTCCTCTTTTGATAGGTAGAATTGCAGGTAACCTGAAACACCTTTTTTGACCAATGTTGGGTGGGTAACATGCAGGGGAGAAGGGCATTGGAGGAAGGTCGGAGGTGAGATGTGATGGATGGGGTATGCTGCCACAGTTAGGGGGTAGGGTGGTTATTGAATCATGAAGATGGCACCATACTATGGTCCATAGATAAAAGTCAATCCCTCACAAGCTAGGTGATGAAAGTAGCCATACAGGACTGCATCCTGGTCTACACAAGCCCCCTAGCTGCTTACCCTCTCCCACTCTATTCAAGTTGCTGGAGTCTCCCCCACTCCCTGCCTTTCCTCCTCCTTTTTTCCTCCCATACTCGCGGTAGGCATGAGCTGCTGCTTTATTCTCCCGGTGAAGCTTTGTTAAATACAATGAAAATCTGCAATTGTATAACTACAGCTATAGAATTATAAATGTATTTACAGATTTACTTGTACTAAAATCTAGAGGTTCCTTGATAACTCTGTTTCACCCTATAATCCAGAACTTTGTTCCTTACCCAGCTCCCGCCCTCCTCCCATTAACCTTTTTAGCCCTGTCCCTTGGGACCAGAGGAAGGGAACACCCGTGTAATTATATACTGGGGGTAATCTTATACCTTTAAGGGCCCCATACTGTGACCTTTGTCATCATGATCCATTGATTCAGATCTGATGTGTAAAGTGCTGCATTCAAGCATCATGCCAAACCTATGGGGTTTATTTAGTCCCAGAGGGTCAGCATCAAATTTGAATGCATCATAAAGCAAACCTTAACATGTTAAGGAGAGGAAAAATCCATAGATACAGTTTGAATCCTTTTTGCATAGAGATTGCAATACTGATGTTACATTGGTGAACAGTAAAATACAGAAATATTATGCTTGGCTGCTACCAGAGTACTATTTCTGGTTTCGGGTGGTCAGACTAAATGGCCCTCATGGGTTCCATTTATCCTGAATCCCACGGTTGGTGTCCTCCTCAATATTTGGGGAACATCATTTGATGAAATGTGTCCCTACGTGTCCTTGTAGCAATCTCCAAGCATGGTTATGTTGCTGTTCCCACCATAATATAACTCTGCAATGAACTATGATCTTACAAGTATAAAAGAAGGCTAGGAAGCACCCTATTCAGTCCATGAAACTGTATCTCACGCTTTTAACACATACTCTTAACCCAAATCATTTTGATAAAGGTCAAAAGTCCATTTTAGCATATAAACTTCTAGGTAGGTCTAATTAAAGAAGATGGGAAACCTCATTGAACGTAGGTAATATGTAACGTAGAAAATGTCATTTTGATCAAATATAGCTAGCATGGGCCGATAGGAATTCAAACGGGACATATAGATCTTTGTCCAGAGGTATTTGGCAGTACAAATCTACTACACAGCAAATGATACTTTCATCTATTCTACAGGGTGTTTTCAACTTCTATTATATTGCTAGACATAGTCTATGTTTCAAGTTGATAGGAAGTGCAATAAAAACTTATCATATCACCATTAATAAAACGGCAAAAAGAATACATTAGACAATGCAGAGAATGTTAATCATTTCCACCACTAATCGTGCATACAGCTGCTTCCAGCACATTACATAGTGGTGAGTGGTGTAGCAAATAGACTAAGACTATTCCCTAGGGAAGAGGGATTAGATTTCCTGGTATCAGCGATTGGTTCTATGTTAGGATGTTATAAATCTTATCTTGGAAACAAAATGTAAATACATAAAAATCCATTAGGGTCTACACATTAGTGCATTAGTGACTGGCTACAGTTCATCCATACCTGGTTTTACCGAAACTATATTTATTTGAGATGTTATGGGCTACTTCTCAAAGATTACTCTTGGACTTGAATTTTTAAATCTTCAGTACATGTATATTGATACTTGAAATCTCTCTATTTCTTATGCTTCTCTTTCTTTAAAGCTGCTGTACTACCTCAGATATATAGATAATTATATTTCTGCATAGTTGTTAAGAGTCTGCTTGTTGGAGTGTACTGGTAGCATCCCAGTACATTTTGTGTCTTTTAACCATGCTAAATCTAAGGAAATAAATGAGGAAAAATTAAATGCTTCCATCATTCTATTCAGCACTTAATTACATCAACAAGGGAGTGCCATCTACAGGGATACACCTGTACTAGTAGACTGAGTCTGTGAGTTGAGCAATGGAAAACCTCCATGCTCCAATCCACTCACTACTGCCACCTGATGGCTTTAGTCAACACTAAATATCCAAGCCCCTCCAGAATATAAATAGTAGTTGAGATTGGAATCCTGTCTAACATAATATTAAAACTTTCTTGTCAGAATAAATGATGGATTATAAGAGGGAAAGGATTATACAATCATCTGAGATTCAAATGAGGAAACTGTAGGTTTGAGAGTGGGAAGACGTATAGCAGCTTTAAACACCTGACTGAATTACAGGCTGCAGATCTTTGGGTATATGTTTTCTAGTATATGCATAATATTACCCTAGCAATTAAATCATTCTCAGACCTTTCTAGGCAGTTTCTATTAAAGCACATTCTACACTTCTCATTTCGGGGCATTAGGAGATCTAATGGGGTATTAGCTGTGGCCTGGGAGTATTACTCCAGGGGCTGGTCTCATTAGATACCCCTCCCTTCAGAACCTAATTAAAACGCTACAGTCTGGAAGCCTCTTTAACATCCACTCAATCAACTCAGCATTAGAATCAGACAGACATGTCTGGTCGATGTGGTGTTGGTGTTGGTAAAAGGGGGCAGAGTTATATGGGCAGCCTAGTGTTTACTGTTATATCAATGTACCGTAAGTTCCCACATAACTCTAGAAGCTTAGGTTTGTACAAAAGTCAAAATGCTAGGGTTTAGACATCAACTAACAACATAGTGGGGTACCTTAGCTTCCAATAGGAAGATGATCGTTCATTTTGTGATAGAAGCATATAATTTGGTCCCAATATACTTTGGAGTGTACTTTTTCATTTCAGGATGGGAGGCACCTGGAATTCTGAATATCAAGGTCAATTTTGACCTATATAAATAGGTCAGTTTCAACATCTCTAAATTCTAAACCAATGTTTAAACCATATTATCCTTTGTTGTATAATAGTCATCTCCTATCTAAAATATATCCCCATCCATACTCTCCATACCCACATTAGCAAATTTTGATATAGTGACCTATTTCAACCTCATTTACATAATTTGCATATTTGTCCTCCAAGTCTAGATTACATGGTAAAAGTTGTGTAAATTAGTCTAAACTTTGCATATAGATAGAAACATACATACCTTAAATAATTGGAAGGGGTTGTCACACCAACTATGACCAGGGGGGCAAATGGCCCCTTACAAACTCAAATTTCTCATGAATAAGGCAGAACCTGTTATGACAAGTGTTATTACTATAAATAGCCAGTATGTGCATCTATAAGTTCACATACATTTTGATAACATAAAGAGGAATGCACTGATCCATGCTTATGTACATTACTGAAGGTCAAGATCAATTTTCAAGGTCACACTTTCCGAAAATGTTTGCTATTGCAAAAATCTCTTCAGAATATAACCTTTTGTGACCAGGAAATCTGATATTAGTCCTCATGAGTACATGGAGAATGTACACCTCAACCTTTGCTTCTGAACAATATGATAATACAGTGAAACTTCGTTATAAGGAACTCTGCTATAAGGAGACCTTGCTTATAAGGAGCAGATTTGTGTGCTCCCGATTTTTCCCTATACATTTATATAGTAAGAAAACTCTCTTAGAAGGAGGTGTTTTTACCTTAACCTCTGATATAAGAAGGTAATTTTGGCTCATTTCCTTATTTCGTACATGCAAACCTTACCCAGGGAAGTTATTTCTCAGGATTACAGTCACACACTGCCCCATCCCAGAGGTAGGGAGAATACATTTGTAGCTTCCCTAGGGAGGAAGGGAGATCAAAAGTTCCATCAAGGGGATCTAGAAGGGGTTTTGACTTGGAATAATACACACACTCATCTGAATTGTATTCAAATCAAGTCTATAAGGGTATAAGAGACACATGTAGCGAGTGTTCTGTTGCTGGACCTTTATAAGGCTGACCTTGCTTATAAGGAGACCTTGCTTATAAGGAGCAAATTGCACTGGTCCCAAGGTCCTCCTTATAACGAAGTTTTACTGTAGTGGTAAAACATTAAAAAATGGAGTAACTTTTATTAGTTTAGTGAACTCGAGTGACATGAAACGCCCAGCCTACTATCTCCAGCAGTGTCGTCCTCTGTAAAATGACTGAGGTATCGTAATGGCTACTAAGCATAATTTACCAATAGGAAATGGGATATAATGGAAAACATGTACAGATATCCTGTATGTGTTGGTAGAGGTTTGGCTTGCCATAACTGACCATCCCACATGGCAGAGAGGGAGAAATCACACAGCAGCACCTTACACACATCTTGTGATTCCAGTGAAATATGTAAGTATTTCCCTCAAATACAAAACCTGCCCTGATAGAATGATGGACAACATGTTCTGTTTATGTAGAGGGATAACCTTTCTCCATGTGGCCTGGATGACCTGTATTGCTGATTCTACTGAAAAAATATAATCACTGTAGTAGTGAAAGGCAGGGCCTATTTGTGACCCGTTTTAACGAAATGGGTCGGAAGTCGCAGATATAAAATGTTCTGATATTGCTGGATTCGTGTACAGCTCATCAAGAGCTTTCATTTGATATATGACAAGTGGTATATTGCCCAATATTCACTCTTAGGCAATATTTTTGATACTTTTTTGTTGATTTAAATGGAAATTAATTAAAATGAGATAATTAACATTTAAATTAGATATTTACTATATCATACAATACAATTGTAAATCACATGGCCATTATTTTGGGGAAAATGGGGTTAGAAAATTGTTTTTTAACTTAGTTTGCCAGAAGATAACTATTCATATGTAAGAAAAATGTCAAAAACTCATTTTTCAAAAATGATATTTTTTCCACACTATGCTACTTTAAATGCCCATATCTAGGCTCTTAAAGGTGCGACTTCCGACCCATTTCGTTAAAACAGGTCACATTTATACTGCTACTTGTAGCTGGTAACACTTCATTGCACTGCTTGCCTGGGTAGGAGGGGGAGGGGTCACACAGTTTTGTACCAACCTATGGCAAGCCTTTGTGGTCATAATAGAAATATCAAAAATGATACCATGAACTTGGTGGCTTTGCATTAAAAGACATAGGTAAGAGTATTGTGAGTAATGATAATCAAAGAGTGTATAAGCTTTTACATACACTTATATATATGTTTGATTTATTCCCAGGTCCATCCATGGCAGCTGAAATGAAGACATCAATGTATTGTAGATGTAGCAGTTGAAACATATAGCAGTAGAAACATCAACAAAAATGCCTTCTAAAAAATGAAAGTTTATTTCACCTGGGAAACTAAATCCAATTGAACCCTATGCCTGTCAAACCAATTGGGACTTATGTTTCCCATGTCAAAAAGATCAACCTGCTGAGAAACTTGTCTGTCCCGCAAATGCCAAAGGAAAAACATGTGGTTATGCATCAATCAGCAAGAAACTAGTAAATTTTTGAGAAGATAGACTCATTACCTCTGAAAATAAATGAGTGCAGGGGGCACTGAGGTCCCTTCTCTTAGTACATGTCACATATTCTGGTACAATCATACCAAATACAGGTACCAATGAGAAAAAATATATAAAAATGTGCTATCTATTTGACTTTTATTTTGCTTGGTGTTTTGATGAAGTTTTATCTTAAATTGCAATATTCTAAATGAAAATATGCAAATAAGGTATAAATAGGTCAAAAATCATAGAAATAGACAGGAGAAGCTTGATAACCATACATGGAACATATTTTAAGGCCTAAATGAATGTGAGGAAAAGGTGAATAACCTATTTCAAATATACATGTGAATGTTTTCAGATTTTAAATTATATCTAATTAGCGTCATTAAAACTCACTTGAAAAATCTAAATTTCACCAGGTTATTTTTTTCCCCAAAAATGCTACATATCAAAGTATATGTCAACCAAATTTGTGACTTTAAATTGAATTTTAACATGTGACCTAGATTAGGAGCACAAATATGGAAATTATGCTAATGAGTTTCATATTGGTCAGAATATGTGACATGTACTGGGAAGAGGGACCTTAATGCACCCTGCACTAAGGTCCCTTTTTGCAGATCGTGCCACATATGTGAAACTGTTAATTGGATAATGTCAGGCATGTTTGGGGCTACATGCTACTGTATACATTGATATAACTTGGCAATGATTAGGCTCGTTTAAAGAATTTTGCAAAATGTTGGTCTATTTTATTTGACCTACTTTGCGCCATCAAAAATGACATTTAAATAAAAAATTCCAGGTGCCTCCCATCTTAATCTGATAAAGTATCCTATAAAGCATGTCTGACCCAATCTATATGCTTCTATCACAAAATGAACGATGGTTTTGCTAAGGTACCCCACTAACATAGAAAGCCTGTCATACATTGTCAAATATCATGGAACACAAACCACAGCCATTCGGAGTTATACTGCTCTGCTGCGTGGCACTGTCTGCACCCCCCCCCCCCCCCACCAACTGCCACCCTTCTCCCCAATAGGCAGGTGGCAGTGGGTGAGGAGTCAGAGTGGATGAGTTGAGGAGGGCTTTGGCAGGACATCTAATATCCGGTCTGCACTTGGGAAGGCCACTTACTGCAGACTGTTTAAATCCATAGGATCATAGGGCATGCTGTAAGGCTTTCAGATGGGGATGAGGGAGGTGGTGATATAACTGTGCACATGGATGTAGCCCTGTAGTGTTAGCATGGCAATGATCTAGTGACAGTGTAACCCTGCTCTGTTAAGACTTAGTGTAGATGAGCGGAAGAATTTTCTGCAGTTTTACAATATGTACTATGGTATTTGCATTCATGAATAGTAGAATATTCTGTTAGTTTGCAGTTGAAAAGATGGTATCTTGTGTGACCATTATAGAATCTGATAATGTGCTTTAATGTTATACCTTGTGAATGGTGCCTATTTCTAATGATGAATTCATTGTGTACAGTAGCATTTTGCATTTGAATAATAACTTTACAATATTATTTAAGAAATGACTCTTTACCAGAAACTTTGCTTTATTTTGTAGGAGATCTATGTTTCCTTCATAACAGTGCTGTGTAGTAGATTTGAACAGTTGTACTACCATGTTTGGGGGATTGGGTGTCAGATAGGACATGGAGTAAAGCTGTCATGGAGAGGTGGGGAGTGAGGTATCTAGGGGTAATAACGTGCATGGAATAAATGCCAACACCACTCACAGTGTATTGCCACATACTTCTCATATTGCTTTTCTCATTATTTCTCAGTTTTTGCACCACATGAACCCTGGGATCCTGAGACTGTTTGGAAGTTACTGAAGGCTGCATTTAGGTACACCCTACCCATGTGAAGATGATGATCAGTTCTACTTGGATTGTATTGGTGTCATGATGTCGCGAGTTTCTTCATTTTCCAAACTGAATGTCTGTTGTATGCGGGAGGCAGACCTCTACACCTTGCATTACATATGGTTTTGTTAGGGGATGGGAGAGGGACACACAGCTGGAGCATCATCAATGTCCTGTATATAACTGATTGTTATTCTCAGAATGACACATGTTTGTTCATTCAATAGTCTAAAATTGCTGTTGTGTTAAGTCATAAGTCCCCATACTCTTCTATTTGGAACTTAAGCAGGCATCGAGCTCGTTACATAGTTGTGGAAGAAGGCCTAGATTTTTTTACTTTGCTTCTCAAGAACAGTGGGAGAGGAGGTGCCAGGCAGGGAGCAATTTCACTGTATTCTGAATGATATGTGAATTTTCATCTGAGTGAGGCTATGCCTTAGAGGTTGGGACAAAATGAGAAGGAATGTGAATGATAGTATACCATGATAAAGCTAGGTAATGCTTCCATGCATACAGAAGATGTTACATGATAAACTTAAAATTCAAACCTGATAAAGACCAACACTGGTCGAAACTGTAGGCTCATCCTTGTTACTTTCAAATAAAAGCACACCATTAAAACAGTGCACTTTTTGGATTTCTACTTGTGTTGTATATATCTCTGATAACCACAAACATTTTAATAGCCATGTCTAGGGGAGACTGGGCCAAGTTGACTGAGCCGCCCGCTCTCTTTACTATTCCTTTGGGAATTTTCTGGCAGTATGTCTACCACATTACCCCCTTATATAGACAGTTCAGATCAGCAACATCATGATGATTTTAGGATGCTGATGAGAAAGTTAGACAACATTAAAAGTTTATGGCCTTGAAAGTAGATATTTGCAATTGTTAAACTTTTGTTCTTGTGTCGTTAAAAATCATCGCTGGCCTAACATCTCTATGGAGGTTGAAATATACATATGAACTCTTGAATAGTACCCAACTTTACTGCTGGGTGTGTTATGTAATTTGAAGAACATCAATCTTTTCTGTGATGACCAGCATGGGGCACATTGAGCCACAAAAAACGGGGCACCTTGAGAAATGGCTCACAGTGAGGTGTAATCTTGCAGCAGGAGAATTAGATGGAAATCAATGTTTTCAGGCAAAAACCTGTCAGGAGGACACCAGACATTCGAAACCAAGTGTATGGACCATAATATTACCACATATATTTTATTTAGTAACATGAAATCCTGTAGGGATCCAGAACTAAATACTCAGATGTAACCCAATGTAATGATGTTGCTTCTTTTTTAATTTCTCTGAAAAACTGGCCGAGCTACCAACTATACCTACCTCATATCAGGAAACACCAACTCTATATGTGAATGAATGGGGTACTGCTAGCCTATGTGGGTAACATGCAGGGGAGGAGGGCTTTGAAGGAAGGCCAGAGGTGAGATGTTATGGATGGGGTATGCTGCCACAGTTAGGGGGTAGGGTAGTGATTGAATCGTGAAGATGGCACCATATTATGGTCCATATAGATAGAGGCCAATCCCTCACAAGCTAAGTGATGAAAGTAGCCATACAGAACCACAGCTAAGCTTATTCAGGTCCACACAGGTTCCCAGGCAACTGGCTGCCTGCTCCCTCCCTCTCTATTCAAGTCCACCCAAGTTATTGAGCTCTCCTCCCCTCCCTGAATTTCCTCGTCCTCTCCCAGGAAACTGGGGTGAGGCTAGAGCATGCTAGTGCAAGCTAGGGCGAACTACTTTTGTGCCTAGCTCAAGGGGTGAGGTAGTGTGAGCTTTGGGTGAGGTGCCCTAGCCCTTCCACATGCCCACCCAATCCCACCCAGTGGCAAGCTGGTGGTGGGGGAACTTGGGTGAGAGGTGGGTGAGGGCTTGCACAAGGTGTGGGGTTGTCCAGTGTGCAGTATATATCAGTTACTTATATGTCAACACCTCACACCCACACTGTAGTATACTGGTCAGCACCGTCGCCTTGTACCCCAAAGGTCCAGGGTTCGTGACTCGGTCATGTCAACCTACCCACCATATTTTCTTCATAAAAATAGAAAATTGAAGATAAAATGGTGGGAAGGTTGACATGGCTGAATCACGAACCCTGGACCTTTGGGATACAAGGTGACTGTGATGACCACTAGACTACCATGTGGGTACAAGGTTGGGATATCTAAGGAACCTATATGTATTACATTGGAATGTTTTAACCTTTTGTTCCTAGCATTGCCCTCACACAAGCCTGAATCTTGTGCTAGCCCTATCTAGCTCTCTGCCATGTTGCCCAAATCCAGGCTTGATGGCTGGGACTGTGTGGCACTGTGGAAGAGTTACAAGAGGGGCTTGCAGTAGCATAAGGAAAGCCCTTATGCAGCTATGATGTGAGTTCTCCCAGTTGCCCCTTGTTTTAAGAACAATAGACCAGTGACATGTATCTTGTGGACAATTGTAAAGTTACATTAGTAAAAATTAGAAAAAAATGGTGGGTAGGTTGACATGGCCGAGTCTTGAACCCTGGACCTTTCACATACAAAGCGCCAGTGATGACCACTATACTATCTGATCTGTGTTGGGTGGCCATATAAAGGAACCTCTATTTATCCACCATGGCAATACACAACCTACTAAATACTGGTGTGCATGCTTGGGGGACCAAGCATACAGACCAGAGGGTCACCCTCAGTGTAGGTTAGGGTAGAGGAGGCTATAGGCACAAGGCTTGCCCAGTCTAGCACATAGGGTGAGCTTCTTCACACAGGGCTCACCCTACCTTGCTCTATGAGCAATGCTCGCACTAGTCTCACCCTTCCTCACCCCAGTTTTCTGGGCTATTTCTCTGTCAGTCTCTTTGGGGGTAAGTGTTACTTTATTCTTCCTGTCAGAAAACTTCCTGCAGATCTACATTATTTTGATTTTTGGATTTTTGGATTTTTGGATTTTTGGATTTTTTTAGTGGAATACCACAGAGCCAATTTTTAAACAAGGAAAGCTGTATTTTACTGTCCCTTTGAATAACACATGCTTGTATTTCACCTGCCTGTGTATTTAAAGGTTTATATGTAACAATTTTCCGTCAATAAGTTAAACATTTCCATCTAAAGTTACATTCAATGTTTATCTAGAACAGTCTCATTCTCCTCCCAGCATCTAGAAGTGAAGATAACTCTGTACCACCTTATAGTAGGGAATCAAATATGGATTCTCCAAGTTCTAGAAGCATTTCTGAGTAAAGTTTTGCAAGTGTTTTTTTCTAGACCTATTTTTTCTGTAGATTCTGAAAAAATAACTTGCGGAGCTGAGAATCGAATTTTGGGGGGGCAGGGGCCCCCAAAATGCAATTTTTTGAAAAAAACATTATTTTCCCCCTAGAATTAAAATGTCTTCTCATGTATCATGAAGTAATAATTAACATGAAAGATATGGTTATCATTCATCAGTAAATAGTGTTGTTATGGTTGCCATGGTTACCTGCTTACCAACAAAACAAAAAGTGCACATTAATCTATTTGGTTAATACCTATATTCATACATCCATCGTATAGACATAACAGGCAATATTTAACTTTTCTATACTTGTTTGTGAAACCAGCTGTACTTGTACTGACCATAGTGACCTGCTCCTAGTAAATGACACCTCTGATACATTGCTATATCTCAATAATAAGTAGCTTTTGCCATTAGTACTCTGCCAGAATCTCTGTGTTTTTACCGCTTACTCCTTAATTGTCATCATTTGAAAATGGGTCATAATCCATTATATTTCACACTTTTTATTTTATTGTCATCACTTGTGAACACTGTGCCAAGGAGAAGAGGCAGTTCCAGTGTGACAATTGCTTGTATACTGGAACCCTGCTTTCCTATACCCACATTACACCCAGTCCTACACTGGCAGATGACTAGACAGAGGCAATCCTCTGGAATTGCATCCTTTGTCATTGGCAGAAGTAACAGGTTGTTGTCTTCCATCTTCCATCCCATGCATGTATGATCTGTCATGTTGGGTTTCGGGATGTGTGCCAAGTTCCATATCAGACTCTGGTAGTGCACACACATGAGATGTAAGTTCAGTGCATCTGATGTTGGAGGTAGAGCTTCTGTTTTCTTACAATGTCCAAACAAAAGAGCAATTGCATTGTTCACTGAACTGGTATATCTGTGTCCCTTGCCTGCATGACTATTGTGTTGGAGGAGCAGTTGATGGCATGCAAGATTATATGAGTGTCTGCCTCCTGGTGATCACCTTTCAAGCCAGATGTGTCTAATGGGAGTGTGGTCCTTACCTCCTCGGGATCATGGAATGGTCCACCCATTACAACCATTTTGTGGGTCACTGTTTTCATTACATGTTCCATAAGGAAAGTAGAGAGTTCCCTCTTGTTTCTTTGGGTGTACAATGAAATTCCCCCAATCATCAGGGAGAGGAATAGTTTACTTTTGCACCATCCTCCGAATTGGCCTTTTGTTGTTCTTCTGTTGCTTCCTTGTTTCAGCCTTGACGCTTTTGTCTCTGTATTGATCACCTACCAAATCAATCCTCTGATAGTTTTCTCTAATTCTTAGGATGGTGTTGACAAATACGTTTGCTAAGTCCCCGAAAACCTTTGCTTATTCAGGGTTGCCCAATGCATGTATTGTGGACGAAACATATATAATGATGCTTTAAATCATTTGTTGTGTGAATTGAAGTTGGGCAGGCAATGTCTTTAGTAAGGCTACGTATGAGGAGTGAGTTATCACCACTCCTTAACCTTCCATTTGCTTCTGCAAGAGGCAGAGGAACTGCCATTAGCTCAAGCTCCAAGATCTTGTCCAAATCCACAGCTCTTCCAGCAGCAAATGAAGTTGTATTACATTTCTGTCAGCTTTCAACACAACAGTTTCCCCCTTGGCTTTCATTTTCTTTTCAACTTTGTAGAGGTTTGTGAATGTCATTGGATTGTTCGGCTTGATTTGGCTGTGGAATTTTTCCAATTTCTCAATGAATCTCTCCACAACAAAGTGCTATAGTAAATCCTGTCCTTTGGAATAGCTGATGCTAATGCATCCTGAAACGCAGGTGTTGCCATATCTTTGTTTGCAATGTTATGGAGTAGCTCTGTTTGTGTGAATACCTCCATGCTCTTTAACTTTGACTTTAACTTTAACCAACTCACCCATAACCAAATCAATCAAGGTCCATTTCAAGGAATTTAATCTACAGGCCATAACAGATAATCAACTTGTGATTGATCTATATAATCACACCTACAAATGATAATTAAAACTAGCCGGTTCTTACAGTTCCTGATCCTTGCAGTGCAGAAGAGTCGTAATCATTGTTGTGTATATGTACAGTCACCTCCCTCTATGAAGACCACAAAAGGGGGTGCCAGAAGGAGGGGCTTCTGGCTAGTGAGACCCTTTGATGGGAGCATAGTGCGTTATGCCATTTTGGAATGATTATGCATGGATGTGAACCTGCTGTGTTTATCATTGGGGCTGCATTCATGCCTGATGAACCAATACTGTATGGTGAATTATTAGTCACCAGTGCTTCATTCATGCATCATGACAACAATTGAATGTCCAACTTGAAGCATCATGTGATCCTTCAATGGTTAAAGGGAAACTTAGATATATAGATGGTTACATCAATTTATTTAACACAAAACGAAGGTTTCTTAGGTAATGATTGTAACCATGGTTACCATGGTTACCATAATGGTAATTCATGAAGATGCCTCTCTACCAGACCTTTCATTTAAGGAATTCCCTGACTAAATATGATAATAAACAGCCCTTTATGACAATGAAATGTGGATTTTTGTCAGAAATCTGTGTTTTGGGGGGGTTTTGACCCCCTTATATGAATTTCTCAGTTTCGCAAGTACTTTTTTTGTAATCTACACGAAAAATTGGTCCCAGAAAAATGGCTTGCGAAACTTTACTCAGAAATGCCTCTAGAAAGATTTAGGACGACATTTCTCTGATTCAATTCCCTACTATTACACTTCTTTTAGTTGCTCTTTACACAGTACCCGCGGCACTCCTCCCATCAGCTTCTGGTTTTAGGCCTGTCCCCAGACGCCTAAGGAAGTGGGCACCAGACAGGAGTCTGTAATGATATACTGGTTGTGATATGACGAAGCGGGAAAATCCATAGACAAGCTGGCTATAGTTTACTTGCAGAACCAGATTGTATGTAGCTGTTTCCAGAGTACTACTTCCAGTTTTGGGTGGCTCGCTGAATGACCCTCTTGGGTATTATTCATCATGTATATAATGGTCAATGTCCTCCCCCACTATTAAGGGAAGATCATGTGATGAAATGTCCCCCTAAGAGTCCTTGTACAAATCTACAAACACAGTTGTGTTGCTTTTCCTACGAATATAACTGTTTAAAAGCAGAACAGGAAGATAAGAGGAGGAGCCCTCTCCCAGTAAACAATAAACGTTACACAACGTTATATAATGTTTCTCTATGGCTAGTTATTATAACAGAACCTTATATAACGTTAAAAACGTCATTTTGATGTAAAAAAATTATTTTCGTTAGCTTAATGAAACTGCATGACTCATGTTCATTTGCAGCACGTTGAGGTTGGTCCGACACGGGAGAGGAGAGGGTAGGCATTGAACAATGTAGAAATGTCCCTTTTGGTTAAAGTATAGTCAGTATTGGCCAAAGGGGATTCACACAGGAGAAATGTACAAAGTGTCATGAGTTTTGGTCTGTAAACTCAAATCACGCCGTACAAACGTAAACAAACTGCCATTTTGATGATATCCCACACTGTCAGAAGTAACTGTAGCTGCACAGCGATTTATACTGTAGAACTACAGTATAAAAGGAGGCATTTTTGGTTTCAAATCTAAAAATACATCCTTTTATAATGTAGTTCTACAGTATAACTCGCTGCGCAGCTACAGTTACTTCTGACAGTGCAGGGTCGTGAAATATAAGGACAGGTTACATCGTGGGGATGTGAAACACGGCATTCTTTGGTTAAAGGGTCAGTTTATAAACAGCTTCTAATTGTCCAGTTATGGCATATGCAGTTGGATCCATATAAATCACACTTAGGCCGTACCATGACTGGTTTAGCTATGGTAGAGAAATAGGTTTGGTGTCCAGACTCCAGTGCGACGAAACATGGCACAAAACATGGTGGTGAGTGGTGTAGCAAATAGGCTTCGACTATCCCACCGAGAAGGGAGATTAGATTTCCTGGTATTAGCGATAGGCTGTGTGTGTGGATATTAGAGATCTTATCTTGGAAGCAGAATAAAAACACATACACATCCATTAGGGTCTATCCATTAATGCATTAGTGGCTGGCTAGAATATCCCTGACACCTTGAAGATTAGTTTTATTTCCAAGTTTTTTTTTGTTGGAAGATATGTTTGAAATGGTTTATCTAATAGTTAGCTTTTCTATATAATACAAGTAAGTAATTTCCGTTCCAAAAGTAATGAGCTACACCTCAAAGACAATTTGATGGATCAATCTTGGCTACAAATATACCTAATTGTCATTACCACAATACTTGTAAGCTACCGTTTCCTCCTTGTGTTATCCAATATGACCCTAACCATTAGATATTCCTCAGACCTTTCTAGAAAACCCCTATTAAAATACATCCTACATGTTCTTATTTCGGAGACTTTTGATGACAGAATCTAATGGAGTATTAACTGTTGCCTAGGAGTATTACTGCATGCAGCCCTGGACTTGTATCATAAGACTTCTATACCCTTCCCTTCTCAACCTAATTAAAATGCTACAGCAAGGTAGCGGGAGGCTTTATGCGGGTGGCCATTGCTTGATCTAGTACCAGCGAGATTAGGGCTAATAACAGCCATCACAATGGGTACCAGCGGTTAAATAATGCACCCTTAAATTTCTGCAGTGAATGCAGGGAATTTTCTCATTGGTTGATAATGGATCCAGCTAGAGGCCCATAACCTTGAAGACTCTTAAACATCCACTCAATCAACTCAGTATTAGAATGGGACAGACATATATGTAGTCTATGCAGTTATGGTGTTGGTGAGTTATAGGGTCAGAACTTACAATAACATTTACACTATATACACTTACATATTCCGCTTAAGGCTGTGTCTCACGACCTTGGGACAATGTTTTTGTCTCTGATCGGGTGCCGTCTCTGACCGGCTGCCGTCTCTGACCAGGTGTCAGAAAAAGGTGTTTTAGAAAAAATTATACTCATATATATAAGGATTTGGAAAAACGTTATGGCGGTTGTTATATAATCTTAGTTATAATTATAATTAGCCTCCCGCTGCTAGTATTTTGACCTTATCAAGCCAAGCCGGTCAGAGACGGCACCCGGTCAGTGACGGCACCTGGTCAGAGACGGCACCCGGTCAGAGACAAAAACATTGTCCCAAGGTCGTGACACACAGCCTTAAGCATGACACCTTTTTAGGATTTGATTAATTACGACTGCTCCTACCCCCTACCACTGTATTTACTCTTGAATCGCTCAGAATCTAAGATACAAGAGCTAATTTAATTAAATGTAATGGGGCAGGCCAATTTTCTGAGGCTTACGAGTCTAATTCCAGAGTCTGGTAACATTAGATACCCTTCCCTCTGGAACCTAATTACAAGGTGTCAGTCTGGGAGCGTCTCTAGCAGGTTTCCTCTAGCATACCCTCCATCAAATAGTGTAGCGTGAGATTGGTATGCATGCATTAGGTACTAGGCTTCATGTTTGTATTCAACGTGCAATGCTCACTGTTATTTAGGAGGATCAAATTTCATGGATCATCCGGATTTGAGCTGCCAAGGGGCTCGAAAGTAAATGTTTGACTAAGGTTTCCACTTTTTTTGTACAAATAGAATAGGTGTTGGGGCTAAGAAATCATATACTTGGGTAGGTTAAATATCAATATTGAAGACCACATCCAGTCGTTTTTAATTGGCAATTTTGCTATTGTAATCAGGTACCTAGGTATGTTAACTGACTTCCTATCTAAAGGTAACTCCTGTAGAGCTATATTTATTCATTTATTACTTGGTTTAGTTGGGGGCCAATCCATGAGACCTCATATCCTAAATATCATTGATTGTGCTGTCCCCAGTGAGAAGCACATGAACTACAGCCCAAATACCCAATGTGATCTCATATTGGGTGACAACCAACCCAATGGGGAGGCCACCCCATATATTCTCTATAGAAACTACATGCATGTGCAAATATCACTTCAAACCTGGTACTCTTATACAAAGAGGTAAATCAACAAACTAGCACTGATTTGATGAGAAACCCCTCCTAATCCCTATCTATAAAGGGCCCCAGAAGGTACCCTTTCCCTTGGAATCATGGTCACACATGCTAGCCAATACTGAGGGAGTGGCCCCCTGGGCCCCTGCAGTGGTCAGTCTGCCTGAAGCACTTACCTCCCACTGGCCGTCCCTCCCTCCCCCACCCAATCACTGAGCACTGGCCCTGATCACTCACCATACTTCAATACAGAGTGTAACAACGGGCAATCCATAGGGTAGTTAACAGTTGTTAGTCTCCCTGCAAGCATGTATACACACACACTCTCTCTCTCACACATGTACTTAGCAACGGCCTCTCACAGCAGACCATGTACAGCAGTGCCCCCTTGTGCAAAGTGAGGAAAGCACACATTGACCAATTCAGTATTTGGAGGGATTTACTATTTTTGCTAAAAACACCACTTTATTCACATATTTATGTCACATATACTAAAGGATTATTCAAAACAGTATGTCTGCAGTGGTTTATTCTGGTTTTCTCATATTATTCAAAACCTCCGGATGTGGTCTTCAAGTCTATCCATTGCAGCCCAACTGCACGGTGACATGCACTAGGTTTAATGAAACCTTATTTCTCACATCTGGCAAATTTACTGCCATAGAATAACTGGTTTCTTGTAGTGATAGCTTTCCAAACTGTATGACCAACATTGAGCTGTCAAGAGCTTGATAGGAAGATCTGGCTTCTAGAAAACCAATTCCAAAAGTAAATATTTTAAAAACAAACATGCATCCCTTAAAACTCATTAGCAGCAGGCCTGATATCGGTGGTTGCTTACCAAATACCCAATTGGTTCTGAAATCTGCCTCGTCACGGAAATGGTATGTTTGAGCTGAAAAGGCCTGGAGGGTGTGGTTGGCAAACATCAATACTGACTCAATAAATTGAAATAATATTTCCAATTATTGAGTCAGCCCCCAAAGCAGAGGTCTGAACCTATATACATGTCCTTAGAAAAGACATAATTTACTGAAATACCTCTCATGAAGAACAAAAGCAAAAATTAGGGATATGAAATGAATGGCATATAAACATTGATTGAAGGACATGGTTTGCATACCATTAAACTCTACTATCATTTCATGAATATTTTAGACATCAATTAATTAAATAGAAGAGCTTTGACACAATTTTGAATATTGTGGAACACAAACAACAGCCATTGGGGATTTATAATGTTCTGGTTTGCACTGCCTGCACCCTTCTCCCCCGCCACCCTCCTTCGCCCGATGGGCAGATGGCAGTGGGTGAGGGGTCAGAGTGGATGAGTTGAGGAGGGCTTTGGCAGGACATCTAATATCCGGTCAGGACTTGGGTAGGCCACTTACTGCAGACTGTTTAAATCCATAGGATCATAGGGCATGCTGTAAGGCTGTCATATGGGAATAAGGCGGGCGATGGTATAACTGTTCAAAGTCAACTCAACATGGATGCTGCAGCAAAGTAATGGCATAGTCACACTGTTACCCCATATTGCTAATAGTAATAAAAGTAGCCATCAGTGCAGCTGAGCAGTATAACAGATCTACCGTAGTTTTACAGTATACTACAGTATAAGTGTACATGAACAGTAAATTATACTGTTAGTTTAAAAAAGAAAAGATGCTATTTTGGGGTAGATTATGCTGCATATATGAATTGGTGACATAAATCTTCTATGGTGACATTCAGCACAATGTCATATACAATGACCTGAACGATGTTATTTTGGCAGCTGTGCATAATCAGAAACCTTTTTTTCTTTTCTAAGATTCATATAATATGGTAACAGGCCAGTGCTGTACGGTGGTTTTGAACAGTTGTACTACCATGTTTGAGGGATTGGGTGTCAGATAGGACATGGAGTAAAGCTGTCATGGAGAGGTGGGTAGTGAGGTATCTAGGAGTAATAACGTGCACAGAATAAATGCCAACACCACTCACAGTGTATTGCCACGTACTTCTCATATTGCTTTTCTCATTATTTCTCAGCTCTTGGTCCACGTGAACTCTGGGATCCTGAAAGTGTTTGGAAGTTTCAAAGGCAACATGGGCATGTTGATGACAAATGGTTTCCGTGCCAAATAAGGTGTTAGCAACAACGAAAACATTTTACTTAGAGTGTGCTGGCCCTGCATTAAACCAAGAGTTCTTACATTTTTCAATTAGCATAGTACGCAGATCTCTGCCACATAGTATTTTCTATCCCACTTCTGGACGGTGATCTATCTTATATGTTGCCACTATACGAGAGTCGGGATAGGAAGTATAAACACTGGAAACTAATCAAGAGCCTGCCTCTGGTGAAGCTTAGAAGACCACTATTGAGCCACATAGACTTGACTTCAATGTAACATTTGCCATGTGAAGTAGTGTTGCAATATGTCATAATTAGCTAGAGCATGCCTGGCTGTATAGGCAAGAGTATGATGGCCCATTAGTTTGCCTAAAGGTGGCGCTCTGGCCATGGCCATACCCATCTTATGACAGAAAGCAGTTGATCAGGGATAGTCTTCCTGAACAAGTTTTTACCCAACTTGACTTTTTAGTCCTCCATGTTTTTAATTTTGCAAGATCGACTACCTTCATGTATATAATATTGTTCAATTGTTAAAGCTGTGCTATTTTCAGAAGTTTCACGATATAAAAAGTATGTCAACTAGAAAACACAAAACTATGACAAACAGATCCTGGATAATATGGACAGGGAATAAGATGGGTAACAAGTAAAACTCTCTCTATTCGAAACAGTCATAGAAATTATTTACCCACCATTACCAATTCTATACAAATTAGTCAATATTTCAAGCCTCTCTAGTGCTGCAATGTGAGCATGGTCCTGGGAAGTTAGCACAGGATCACTAAAGGCAATGATGTCCAGGCAGTGACTAGAGCCTGGGAATGACTCTCTACATAGTTCAGATCCTTGCCACAGCTGGCAGTGCCATAGCTGGCACTGACTGTGGCTGCCTTGCCAGCCTCCTTTTTTTACTTCCAGGTGGCAGCACTGCAGCAGGCAGTTGGCAGTTTGGGGGAGCTGGGATGATGGAGACATCCCACAACATACAACCTGCACTTTATACACTATTAATGGCTACATTGTGGTTTAGTGCACTATGTCATGTGCTGTCATGATACATTCACGTACCCTCGGTGATGCTATTTACTAGCACTGCATCCATCCATCATACTGATCCACTGGGAGTGTATCAATGCATGAATGCATGCTGGTCTGCAGAAGAATTGGCAGTGCTGCGTATACATGCATCATGCTGACAAAGGGCATAGGGTATCAATGTACTGTGTGGCCCTTAACATGTAATGGTTAGAATATAGAAGGCATGGCAGCATTGTTAAACTGTATAAAACCAGATGTCACAAATGTCACAAATATCGCCTGATGACATTAGCTATAGAAACAGTCCTCAATTAATTTGTTTTTCCTCATACAAATATAGCTTGGTCGACAAAATCTGATATGAAAAAGTGGTCTTATAAACGGCACTCGGTAACTATACAAAAATGATATAATTTGCATTGCATGTATTTACTGTGTGTAACGCCACAAACCTATGCGTGTATTGTAATTGCAGTTTGGAATTCAACGGTGGCTGGTGACTGCAGCGGCCCACTGATCATACATGTGCGCCCCCTTGTGGAGTTATCCTAAACTAACCCCAGTAGGGTAACACCAAGAGGTACTAACTAAAGTGTCATTTATATAGTCAATAAAGTTTTTGAACATTTCTGAAGCTTGACCAACAAATACATGAATATAACCTCAAAATCCTGCATCATTTGAAAGATAATTGTCCTGCACATGAATCTCCTGAAATGAGATGTTTGCAAATATAGGCATTCCAGACAATGTTACATGCATTCTGTTGAAACTAATGAAACGCAACTTTATTTTGAAAAAGAAACACCCTTTCTTGGCACATTGGTCTATGGCTCATGCTACTCAATAAACATGTGATAATCCTGTCCTCAGCTCATGGTCAGCATTCCTTCCAGTGCACAATATACCTGTGCGCCTTTGTTCACGTGGCAATTGTGCACATGCCACTTTGTTATTTTTCTTGGTATGGCTGTGTTTGTTCTGGTTGTCTGTATCATGCGCTTAAATAATAGCCAATTGCCATGAGTGTCCAGACATAGAATGCTTTTATTTGTATTCTGTCCTGGGGGTCGTAACTGTGGTTAATTAAAAATTCCAGAAAGATGTGGTGAATCAGTTTCCCCGTATTTTGTCTCTCTGTCGCTATCTCACACTTTTTTCTGTAGCTCTTGAGTTTGAGTTTGAGTTTGGTAACGTTTTTATTGGACATAATTCCGCAGCATTAGACCAAATTTAAAAAAAGGTGTGTTTCAGGTTACCCGACCCTACCTAGCAAAACAGGGCCGACCCTAGATATTTTTATGCAATTTTGAAAAAAAAATTATATTTTGGGTCATTTTGGGGCTATTTAAGGGTCGATCTGATAGTTCACGAGTAGAGGCGGTCGTCGGCGAGTCGGCATTGCAGTTCACGAGTCGATTTCTGGGTACTTTTCAGGCTAAAGGAAAAAAAAATTTAAAAAAAAAAAAATCCGACCTACCTACCCTAGATTTTCAGACCATGTAACCTGAAACACACCTTTCTTTTTTTTGGCCTTACCCTACGTCTCTCAAATAGAGCCAATATTACAGGTGCAAGAAAACACATGTAAAACAAAGTGCATAACTCTTCCAATCAGATACGTATCGCTTGTAGATATAGTACAGAGTAAACACATGGATATAAACATAAGGCAGCAAGCAAGTGGAAAATAATGCAGTTCAAGCAGTATACAATTTATATAAGTATATATACTTTAGGTGGCAGGGTTCCCATCTGGGCCATCGATCTACTACTACATCAAGTCAAATCAGTCTGGAATATAATATATAGACAAATGTTCATGAGCTTTGGTCTGTTGCCTGGGTTATTTTACGAGTTGAAGGTGGGGCCGCATTTCACGAGGCCACAGGCCGAGTGAAATGCGGCCCCACCTTTAACAAGTGCAGCAAAGTGAAATACCGTATTCGACGTAATAAGCGCCCAGTGCGCTTAAAAATGATTATGGGCACCTTTTAGTTGTTAAGAGTTTAATTGGGGTCAAAAATTGAGGTAATTTTGGGGATTTGTAGTGTAAAAATTGGCCAAAATCGGGGGGTGTGCGCTTATTAGGGGGTGTACCCCAACAAATTACCTTCCCTCCTGTAGGCCAGTTTCTCCATAGCACAGGCCACATGGAGGTCATTAATAGATGTAGCTCTAGTATCACGGATGCCCATACAACATCTTAGACAGTGATTCTGAAGTGTCTGTATGTATTGTACAGTATCTTCAGGTCCACTATCCAGAATGAAATCACATTATTAAAAACAGGGCAATATCATCTGCTTATACAGCAACAGTGATAAGTTAAATCTATGAACTTCTTCAGGCGCCTGAGATGCGATAGTTTGGCTTGACAATTGCATTTAATATTTCTTGGATGGCTACTTTTTCACATGACATTGTGGCTAAAATTGGCAAAACGATTGTGATGGTGTCGAATAATACCGCCATTGGACTATTAATATTTTTGCAACCAGGGAGGATGCAAGGCACATGTGCGATATAGAAAAAATGTCTCTTCACCGTATTTTCAGTGGAAAAGGATGCTTCCGATTGGGTTTACAGTGTGGGGTGGTGTGGGGGAGACTTCA
This sequence comes from Harmothoe impar, assembly GCA_947462335.1. NCBI lineage: Eukaryota > Metazoa > Annelida > Polychaeta > Phyllodocida > Polynoidae > Harmothoe > Harmothoe impar. The sequence continues at coordinate 59,655,867 of OX381712.1, read as the reverse complement.
AGGGACCTGTGCCTGGAACCGGGTTGCATATATATCCAGGCGAATCCTGCCGGACCCTCGCTAACCCTTTAAACGTATCATCATGCTTCAATGCATCATTCTCTTTTACCTGCATGATGCAGCACCGGCATGCAAGTAACTACATTGGTGCATCATGCTGGCGATGTGATGGATGAGTTAGCAACTATTCAGCGCCAGCGAGTTTCTCGCCTGCTATACGGGTGAGACAGGATGTCATGTTGTTGGGTTAAAGACCCCCGACGTCCATCTAGCATTCTGGGTAATCACTCATCTGGATAGGACTTATCGGGCTAATCCCATTAAGTCACATCTAAGACAATACGGGCTAGTTAAGATAATGGTTGTTTTCAGTGTATCACACCTTCCAGTCTTAGCAGTGACCATCGTTCTGGGCTGAGGATGGGACAGATAAGAGATTACCCATAGGCCTATGCTAGCATCCAAGATGGCCGTCGGGGGTCTGTTGAGCAATATGGCCGCGCCCATGGTTCAACATGTCTAATCCGTTATACATTGATGCATGATAATGACAAATAACAGCGTTAACACTGGCCTCTCTCCATAGATCCCTCCTGATCACCCATGACATAAGTGTGCCAGTCCTTTAATCTTAGATGTGCTGACTGTTATCTATTATGTAAATCATGTAGCGTAACCTGCAAGCCCCTTACTACATAGGGTAGGGTCAGCTAAAGTCGGCCACACACTCTGAATCTTGGATCTCCCTTTTCCCTAATGCTGATAAAGATAATTTCTATCACCCCTGATGTGAGACGTGTATTCTACATTTTCCGATCATTCATAATCGCGATATTGTATATACATTTAGACGTCCCCTCATTGGAAGTGTTTTGAGAAGGGGAAAACACCTTTTACCCATAATGTTGATCGACGTGTTTACACATGGGAGTGTTGGTCCCCTGATCAACCCATGAAGCCAAGATGGCGAACCCATCAAGGCCGAGTGGGTTGGTCAGGGGATCCAACACGACAAACCATTATCATTATCTCTCATTTATAATATGATAGACATGAAGTAGAGCTTTGAAATTAGACCAGTTGGACCTGTAGCCTACAAGTCAATTACTGTGCTTTGTGACGCCACATTGCTTTATATCATTATCACTACTGTGTGTTAGTCCTCTAACCAACACCATGAAGGTTGGTCCACTGTTTTCAATGGGAAATGCATGGCCAACCCATGATAGAACTGCAATTTGAAGATTTTGAATTAATTTCTAGGACATGGTTATTGTCTAGGACATGATTATCTCCAATAGTCATTCACAGTAATTTCATTGACACTACTGGAAAACCTAGACTATAAGTATACATACAGTGGCCGTCTTAAGTCGACAGCACATGGCAGTTTATGCTTGTTAAATGTTCTTAATATTTGAAATTTTGGTCCTCCACATCATACAGAGACTCTAAATTCAATACAATATTGTGTTCAATTTTTGAGATGGGGTCAGAGTAGACTCAGCTTGCCATGACTTCGAGGTGCGAGCAAATCCTGGTCTACTCACGTGAGGGTCCTACACGTGTTGACATAGACGCTGCTGTGACGTAATCCGACACTCGCCTACGTCATGGCGTAACGTCCTACATTGGAATATATCACGACTCAGGTGAGGCAGTTATTGTCATCTTAATGACGTGCATCAGGGTGTGTTTGAGTGTGTAGGGGGGGGGGGGGTTAGTCAGCTGTACGAGAAGGTATGGGGAGCTCATTTATATATATATATATATATATATATATATATATATATATATATATATATATATATATATATATATATATATATATATATATATATAAATATATCGCACCACCTGCACTATCGGCCGTGAATCATGCTAATAGTATTACCTGATGGCTGGGTCTCACGACCTTGGGCCAACGTTTTTGTCTCTGACTGGGTGCCGTCTCTGACCAGGTGCCGTCTCTGACCGGGTGCCGTCTCTGACTGGACATCACTTTGGGGTTTAGCTACCTTCTACCAACAGCAGGAGGCTACTTATAATTACATAACAACTGCCATAAAGTTTTTACAAATCCTCGTATATGTGAGTATAGGTTAACAATTAAAAAACGGGTTTGTCTGACACAAGGCCTCATATAAATATATCGCACCACCTGCACTATCGGCCGTGAATCATGCTAATAGTATTACCTGATGGCTGGGTCTCACGACCTTGGGCCAACGTTTTTGTCTCTGACTGGGTGCCGTCTCTGACCAGGTGCCGTCTCTGACCGGGTGCCGTCTCTGACTGGACATCACTTTGGGGTTTAGCTACCTTCTACCAACAGCAGGAGGCTACTTATAATTACATAACAACTGCCATAAAGTTTTTACAAATCCTCGTATATGTGAGTATAGGTTAACAATTAAAAAACGGGTTTGTCTGACACAAGGTCAGAGATGGCACCCGGTCAGAGACAGCACCTGGTCAGAGACGGCACCCGGTCAGAGACAAAAACATTGGCCCAAGGTCATGAGACACAGCCAGATACGAGTTGGTGTCATATGGTGCCGATACCAATTTGGTCCAAGTGATAATTGACGGAAACCACGAGATGATCATTCGGCAAACATCGATACCTTGCATTGCGATTAAACCTCCAGGGACAGCATATCGCTAATAGATAACATTTGTCGTCATGATGCATGAATGAAATCCGAGCGAGTGACTCGCTTGAGCTATATTAGTACACCATGCCGACCCTCCGGGGTGTCTGAACTCCATAAAGTCGTCACATGTATTTGACATTATGCAGTTCATAAATGGTTAGGGGAATAAAACCTGTTTCCATAGACATGGTTAACGCCAATTGCTATCCATCCTTAACTGTCCTACATGTAGGACGCCAGGTTTAAGTGGGTTAATTATCTCTAAGTTTACATTTATGTTAACTCAAACATATTGCATTGATAAACGATCAAATGTTTGGCACGGATACAAAGAACTTTGGGTACAACAGAGACCTTTCTGTGGTATTTCTGACAATAACATGTTATCTATAAAAAAAAAGACATGTAAGGTTAACACTGTTGCCTTTTTGAGAGCTTGAGCGATAATGCAGTAAATTGCTGACCACAAGACGGCATGTGCAGCAAGGTGGTCACCTGTTGAGGGGAGGGGGAGTCTGTGAGGGTGGGTATACCGCAACGACTCGTTTAAGCACCGTTCTTATTTAGAATAAGCGCCTCTCTTGAATAAACGCTGGGGTACAGGGTAAATATACAGCAGTCCAACATTATAGCACTCCAATGCACTATATGGATATATATCTAAAACTGGACATCGACATCCATGTAACAGAAAGCGATATTTATTAGAAGTAGAAATTCATGAATATCTATATGAAGGAGAACACCATGTTCATGCCTATATGTCTGTGTGTATGTTCATTTCGAAATTCAAGATTGCAACCATTGATTGAATGCCACCATGCTTTCAATGTAATCTCGAATTGCAGTTGCAGTAGTTTGATACTAATAAGAAAAAATCTATTCTATTTTTCTTTCATGAACAGTTGGCATCCCATAGATTCCAGATGGCTATCACTTATTGAATGTCCCGATGCTTGAAATGCAATCTTGACTTGTAGTTGCATTAATTTGATACTATCAAAAAAACAAATCCCATTTGATTTTTCCTTCATTCAACCCATTCAAGATGGCTACCATTTACTAAATGCCACAATGCTTTCAGTGCAATGAAGAATTGTAGTTGCATTAATTTGATATCTATATAAGAACATTTCTATTTGATACCTTTTTCAAACACAGTTGGCACCCCATAGGTTTAGGATGGCCACCATTTATTGAATGCCACAATGCTTTAAATGCAATCTTGAAATGTAGTTGCATTAATTTTAAACTGTTAAAAACATCCAATTTAGTTGTTTTTTTCATGAAGAGTTGGCACCCCATAGGTTCAAGATGGCCACCAATCATTGAATGCCATAATGCTTAAATGCAATCTTGAGTTGCTGTTGCATTAATTTGATTCTTAAAAAAAATACTTTCTTTTTTTTCTTTCATGAACAGTTGGCACCCCATACATTCAAGGTGGCTACCAGTCATTGCATGCCACAATGCTTTAAGTGCAATCACAAATTGTAGTTGCATTAATCTGATACTAATAAAAAAACTAATTCTATTCTTTTTTTTATTTATGAACAGTTGGCACCCCATATATTTAAGATGACTACCATTCATTGAATGCCCCGATGCTTGAAATGCAATCTCGAATTGTAGTTGCATCAATTTAATGCTAATAAAAAACAAATTCTTATCAATTTTTCTTTCATGAATATTTGGCACCCCATAAGGTGGCCACCATTCATATTAATGCAAATAGAATGCTTTAAGTGCAATCACAAATTGTAGTTGCATTAATCTGATACTAATAAAAAAACTAATTCTATTCTTTTTTTTATTTATGAACAGTTGGCACCCCATATATCTAAGATGACTACCATTCATTGAATGCCCCGATGCTTGAAATGCAATCTCGAATTGTAGTTGCATCAATTTAATGCTAATAAAAAACAAATTCTTATCAATTTTTCTTTCATGAATATTTGGCACCCCATAAGGTGGCCACCATTCATATTAATGCAAATAGAATGCTTTAAGTGCTATCACGACTTGTAGTTGCATTAATCTGATACTAAAATATAAAAAAATCTATTTGAATTTTCTTTCATGAACAGTTGGCACCCCATAAATTAAAAATGCACCCAGCACCCAGGTCAACAGCTATATACAGACACGTGTACCTCCCCTGCCTGTTCTCCTTCAATGCACAGTGAAGAGGGTGGGAGGGGGTGACCATCAACAGTGCATAAACACTTTGATTGGATGACAATGCAGTTTTTATATTACAACCTAAATTTGTGCAACGAAAATGATCAAGAAATACTAAGTATTTTTTCCAAAGAATAGCTTTTCTAGAATGGCTCGGTATTCAGGAATCCTACTGTGAATAAAAAAATGTCAAATTCTAATTCTAAATACCTGAAAATTGAGACATGCTGACGTTCACGGGTTATGTAGGAAATGTACTAAAAACAGCAAAAAAGGGCAACAAAACCCTAACTTTCTCAAAAACTGTTCAGTAGGATTTTTTCTAACTGAGGTTCCACTGTTTTCTACCCTCATATTACACATTGGCATAGAGAATATATTGACACCTAGTCAGGATTTTGCGCTAGGAGCAATCTGTGAGGCGAAAAACAGCCAAAATGAGCCACTGGTCTGAAGTATAAAACTGGGCATCGATCACTATAGAGCTACAAAGAGACAGAGAATCGATGTCCAGTAAAAACTTCCTCTTATAGTTATCATTTCATGTACAACTTTTGCCCGTTTCGCAGTTGATTATAGAAGGTTCCCAATTGTTTTTTGTCAGTTATTTTACAGGTTTACAAAGAAACACGTTAGTCTATACGTCAGAGTCCTTTACTTCCCTTGATACATAGTCTCATTTTCTCTCAAACCTGTAAAAAAGCTGAGAAGATCTGGATTAAAATAGACTTCACAAAGAGAGAGAAAACGCTGGCAACCTGGTATGAAGAGGTGAGAGATGTTGAGAGATGGTACGTCAACTGCAACCATTAGAGGGTGTTATATGTTTCATATTTAAGGTTTCAGGAGCGCTTATGTTAAGCGCTCGGACGCTTAAACCCTAGGCCGCCGTATATAAAGGGCATAGTACCTGTTTAGCGTGCACTCTGACTGTTGCTGCCGGGGCAGCAAGTTCTATGCCTTTAAACGAGGCATTACGGTATGTGGATGGGTGAGGTCAGTGTGAGGTGGCTGGCTCGCCAGATGAATAAAATGGCTCGAAAGGCCTAGCTCCCGGATAAGCTTTATGAGTGAGTCTTAATGAAATCTTAATCTTACAGTCTTAATAATACTAAGATGCTATGACGAAATTGATAAAAACCTACCAAGTTTGACATGGCTGACACTAGAAGCCCCGGGTCTTTGGATGAGAAAGCAAATGACATAACCGTTATACTATAGAATATGCTGTAGGTGGATAGGTAGCAAGATCTGTTTATCTTGCCTGACATAGTTCTTACGTACCATATTGTTATCTTTTTTATTTCAAACATCAAATCCATAAGATTTGCCCGGGACCATAATTATGCTCAAAACAAATTTACTGGACAGATAATAGTATGTACAATATTGTGTTGAAGTATGAAGAAACTGCAGTCATTTTCAATGTTATTTCGTCCATGCACATATGTAAGAGAGCACTATATAATCATAATACAGGTCACTCAAGCTATTTGGTTAGATATCTCAGAAATAAGCGTGGGACCCCCTTATATTTATCTTATTTTCTGGGAGGATAATTATATCCTTTGGAACATTTGGTAAAAGTATGGTCAAATCGTAGTTACTTCTAGCCTATACCCGCCGGCCACCTTAAGACACTGTTTGTCCATGCACCTGCGATAGAATGGGTGGGCGGCCAGAAGTGAACAGCTGGGTGGGTCGGCGAGCTGAATGGGTGGGAGGGTGTGTGTGTGTTGGACATGGTATTGTAGGAATGGCCAGCCACCTGGAGTATCCTGTAATTAATTAGCTGTTGTTAGTGTGCGGTCATCCTGCTGTTTCGTAAGACCAATGTTAACCCTTTAAGGACGGCATGTCGCTAAAATATGACATCGTCATTGCTGCATCATGGGGCATCATGTTGACCCGTCGGAAGTGTCTCAATCTCGAAGGGTCAGCATTATGCTTGCATGCAACACTGGCGAGTTACTTACTCGCCAGGGCTACATTGTTGCATCGTGACGACCCAGGGCATGATGCATTAAGGCATCATGCCATCCTTAAAGGGTCAATGACGATGGTCAATGGCAAGGTCGGCTTGTACCTGGCGGCCAATGGTCATGTGACCAAGGTCACACGTGCAGCTCACGCTTGGTGTCGATAATGATGTGTCATTTGAGATGGAGCAATGCCTGCATAGTTAACCCCAAAGTTAATGCCACGTCTTGCTTTAATGGGATATAATAATCATATAAGGTAGATTCACCCTGAGTCAGACACATACCCTGAGACGGACAGGGAAGTTTGAGGTTATCTATGTACCCTACTACATACATACTTCTAGTGTTTTTACACATGTGAAGCAGTGGGTAATGAGAACATTTTACATGACATTCCCAACCGATCATGTACGTCATGTCAGGTTGGACATTGAGCCCCCCCCCCCCCTTTGGCCCCCATAAATATTTTGGGAGTTGTTTTTTTTCTAATAAACTCCCCAAAGATACATTACAGTCAGAAGGTATGGTTAGATAAGTTAAATAGTACATTGGGCCTTAGGGGAGTTTTGTTGTTTCCCGATCATGTACGGCCGCCGATCATGTACGGCCACCGATCATGTACGGCCACTTTTTAGTTGCACTGAATTGGTGAGAGTGAGCCATATGTAGTTAATTGAAGTTCCCCTTCTATTTATTGGAAACGTCATATGGCATTTAAATAACTGGAAATCACATTCAAGCAACTTTAATCTGGTCATAGTATCACATGGTAATATCTGACTCATATTGAAATTAGGGGTACAACCCGTTATACTACCCAGAGGAGTTATACGGCCCTGATCTGGTTATTAAAATTATCTTGAGGGTTTCTGGAGGGCTACAAGCCGTGATACTAAACAGGGGAGTAAGGGGACCCCGGAGGGGACTCTGTCCCTGTAATTATAGATCATTTTGAGGGTTTCTGGAGGTCTACAAGCCATGATACTAACTAGGGGGGTAAGGGGACCTTGATCCCGTTTAATAATATAGATTATTTTGAGGGTATCTGGAGGGCTTCAAGTCGTGATACTAACTAGGGGAGTAAGGGGACCTTGATCCCGTTATTATAGATTGTTTTAAAGGTGTCTGGAGGGCTACAAGCCGTAATGGTAACCAGGGGAGTAAGGGGACGTTGATCATTTTAGAGCGTTTCTTACAGTATTTAATAGCATTTCAAATAGTTGCGAAAATTGCATGCACCTGTGGAATTACTTGTGGTGATTAATATTTCAATGGACTGTATTTTGTTTTGGCAACCCAACCCCTGTAAAACCCGAAACCCTACCCACCCCAGCCCCCTCCTGTTGAAATATGATCACTCCCTGGACTTCTAAATAGCCAGGGTTCAGCAATAGCACAGGTTAGAGTTTTCTCTGCTACTACGTCACAGGGTCCTGGGTGAGGGGCAAACACAGCCCTCCACATGGTTAGGTAGCTGCACCATGATAGTACCATTAGCCTGAACTACAATATTTTGAGAATATGGGTTGCAGTAGATTGTAATTTTCAGTAGAACACATATTTTACGTTCAAGATAATACTAATCAATTCAGAAACACATACCAGACTTTATTTTAATTTACAATGTACCGGTATTTATGTGACTATAACTGTCCAAAATATAGTTCATATACCCTATAAAGTTTCACCCACGTGGCTTTTGTTTGCCCCCCCCACTGTTCTATTATTGGGTGCAATCTACAACTCTAACCTCTCCTATTGGCATGTGGGGCGAGTTTATATAGGTCGAGTTGCATAAAGGTCTGCACCGTCACAGTGTGGGCAAACAAAGACTACAGGTGGTTAGGTAACATCACCATGATAGGCACACACGAGGGTCATTACATTAAACACTTTTTTAAATTGTATCTGGGTTATAATTATCCACACCTTTCATCATACCATATATTGTATCAAATGTATGTAATAATGTGTACCTTATGATACATGTATATCTTAATATATCTACATGTAACTTGTCGATTTAGAGTTACACTACCTAGATGTCACAGTCCAGTGATTCGTTTGCCCACCGCAGCTGCCATATAAATAGAAACAATCAGCATATATGTAACTTGACCTATAAGGACGAGTTTAACAAGTCACTTGTATGGGGTTCCAGGGGTGGGGGGGGGGGCATTCAGGCGTGTAAGTAGCTTGCACGTTTCTAATTATAAACACATGGAGGGGTAGCTCTAAGCCCCTCCCACTACGGCCTATAAGTATTTTCCACATACATCTAGTAGGCACTACTCTGCGGCTATATTATGACACTTTAAAGCTCCAATACTGCCCAAATGCCTCCGCTGTCTCATGATAATAAGTTCTAATTATCATAGGGAAAAATGGAAATATGTCAATGCTCCTAACATTGTACGGAATAAGATTATAATATCATTAATAAGATAATCTAAAAAAATGGTTAGCTACCCCCCTCAATCTCTAGCTAGTGAGGTACTTACTCGTCATACTAACCAGTCGAGTTAAGGCACCCTTATCCCGGTATTATACATTATTTTGAAGTCTTTTAGTGCGGTATAACTCGTCATACTAACCAGGGGACTTAGGGCACCCTTATCCCGGTAAATTTTAAATGAACTTACATCGAGTTTTTCATGCAGTGCGTAGTAATAAGGTAAAATGGCGATTTACGACGTACAGCTGTGTTGCACTGCCTCTCCTGCTGGCCCTCATGGCCGTACAACGCTTTCCCGTGCAGTTTAGGGTTAGTGTCCAACCCTTTACTGTGTATAGCAGAGGTTAAAGTTGTAGATTGCACCTAATAATAGAACTGTGGGGGGCAAACAAACACCACGTGGTTGCTACTTTGTGGGGTATATGAACCATATCTCACCCATTTAAATTGATACACTGGTAGGTATTATTATAAGATTAGACATATCTCTGTAAATGAGATGGACTCTGTCATACAACACGTACGATGTATTATGTACTTTAATTATAGTGAGGACTGGAAATTATTAGAGCCCAATTTGAATATATCTAAATACAGTAAAGGGTAATGGTACTATCAGGGTGAAAGTACCCAACCACGTGGCAGCCTGTGTTTGCCCCCCAGTCCAGACCCTGTGACGTAGCAGCTGGGGAAACTCTAACCTCTGCTATATAATTACCCCATAGTTATATAAGTATAATGCTACCGGTATGATTAGTCACAGTTGTTTATATGTATTACTTAGGTTTATACTAAGCCTACCTGGCCTGCTGGCTCTGTATACCCCAGGTCAGGGTCAAGGTCACTGGACCATAACCAACTAACAGGGATCCACACCTGTGTATTTTTTCAAGGAGCAGTCTTTCCACCGACCCACTGATTATTCCACATATTTCCACAAGGTAGGCAATTGGATAAATTTTCCAAATTGTGTAGATTCCATATTTTATTGTGCCATGTTATTGGCCACAGTAGCAGCTTTCCAGAACATATTTACTCATCCTTCTATCATAATTAGAAGTGGAGAAATTGACCAGAACACAGAGGGTTGTGGAAGCAAGTGCCCACTATAGAAATGCACAAGGGTACCTGTGAGAGATTGGCACCATTGGAGTGGGTCTATACTATACATGTAGTTGATGTGTGACCATGCAGCCACTCTACCAGTTCTCTACCTGTATGGATCTCTTTAGGCTGTTATATTATATTTGAGGGTGTGTGTAATACACTGTTGGAAAGCTACAATATTCCCCTTTCCATATTGCTATAAAATATTCTTTAATTCACATAGGATTTATATGAAAGACCCTATTTACATATTGATGCTGTACAACCCATGTCATGTAGGCCAGATCAGTACTTGCAGTGCATCAATTTGGGCAGTCTAGAAAACTCCTTGGGCATCCATGTAGGAGGCTGTCAATGGGTACACACAATCTTCTGATATGTTAGGACCTGGCTGATTTGTTTTTACAGATGACTGGGTAATATTTCAATGTTATCTATTGGGTAGAAAAAGTCCATCACTTTTTAGCAAACTTTCATTTTCCCCCTTTGTTATAAACCTATGTTAAATGCCCACTATGGGATACTACTGTTCAAGGGCTTTCCAACGTGCTATTCCATAGTCTCATAGTCCTATCAGGAGCTGAACAATCTGAAAAACGCTGAACCTCATCTTAGGCAGACTCCTAAATGCAGAGCCAATTTTGTGTGTCACCCATTGCTGCACTTTGAGACCACTGCAGTGCGTATTTCAGAGTGCCTACACAAGGTATCTATACTTATTTTCAGGCTCAAATTAATTGCATAAAATTTCAAATGTTTATTTTTTTCATGCTGCTGTATGAGAGCCAATATAGGTGCCGTAGCAAAAGGGCAGGGAGTTGTGGGTCCACCCCCCCCCCCCCAATTCTAAAGGCGCCCACGATATATGATTAAATGCATATTGTATACATTGTACGAAGTCCATGTGGCCTTCCTCGACCCCAACCATAACCATTGAGCTTCCCAATAAAAATCAATTCATTATATGCCTACGATTGTTTCAGCTGAAAAAATCGGTATAATTTCTATATTTGTTGTTGCCTAATACCGTAAATTCTCACGTAGAAGCCACGGCTAGTAGGCAGGTCAGATCTTAATTAAGATCAATGATTTCACAAAGAGTAATATCCAAGCTGAATCAGCAGTGGACATTTTACATTGTTCTGAATTTAAAGGGACAGTGTATACGTGGGTGTGTCCACCATTGCTGGCCGGTTTGGGTGACCTTTCACCCTGTTTTGCATAGAGGATCCGCCCACAGCATAGTGGATCCCGCCCACAGGTCACTACAAGTCATGCTATATGCAAAGTAGGCAAGACCAGGTCATCTGAGGTAACCCTGTGTCCCACTTTCACCAACATCCAGGTAGGCTTTCAAAAAGGAGTGGTCATCTTTTAACAAGGGGTGAGGAAGTGGGTAATTTGGGGGGGGGATCCTTTTCAGTCGGGGAGGACAATTTGACCCATTTTAGTGGAGGGGGGGGAGTGAAAGAAAATAATTTTAAACACTTTTGGTGGGGGAGCGCAACAATTTTAAAAAATATGCTGGGAAAAAATAAACTCACTCAAAGGCAAAAGTCCCTTGTGTAAAATGTATATCAAGCACCCAAATCACCCACTCCCACCTCCCCAGGTTGGACCCTCCCCCTACAGCTAAACATGACCACTCCCTACTGCCCTACTGATCGTCACAACACGTTCCTGCTTACCTGGGTGGCGCAGACATGGCTCACTGACACCTATAATTATAACCTGAGCGGCCTGGGATGTAGGCCTATATGATCTAGGGAGTTTATCTGTAACGCTCGGAGCCACAGAAAGGGCTGTTTCTATGCTTTGCTCTGCATTTTGGCATGGTACTCGAATACTAAAAGGAATTTCAGCTTTACAATCATACCAATCTATAGCCAAGACCCTATACTTTAATTCTCTGTGAGCATTTAACAAATAAAGCGTTTCCCACAGCAGGATGAGTAGAATAATTAGGAGAAGCTGTCTGCAGGTGCCTCTGCACTGTGCGGACCTGTATGGGAGGGTCTCTTAGTTGGACACATGGCAGTAAGGATGTATGCACACATAGTACATCAGGACCAACTTTCTAACTGCTACAGTGGTGATCAGTGAGACAGGCTATAGGGAAGGTTACATATAGAGTTCTGCTACGTCACAATGTGGGCAAACAAAGGCGACACGTTGTTAGGTAACCTCACCATGATAGCCACACACCAGGGTCATCAATCTAAATTTTAATTTTAATTGTCTGTGTCTTGTTTGATATGCATATTGCAATATACAACATGCATGACTTGTAATATGTAAATGCATTTGCTCGATTTTAGAGCCATTTGACTAATAATTATTATATACAAAAGAAATGTTTGATTCATGATGCATATACCTAGGGGTCACAGTCCAGTGGTTTGTTTTCCCACCGCACCTCCCATATAAATAGAAGCAATCAAGTATATGTAACCTTCCCTATTCTGTTTGGGTTTGAATTGGCACTTAGCACTACGACAGACATCACCCTGCCATTTGCTTAACAGTGCTGACCCATTTATCTTTTCAATGAGGGCATGTATATTTCATATAGGGAGTAAACACCTTATATGATTGCCACAACACCTCCCTGCTTACCTGTGTGGATCAGACACGGCTCAATAACGCCTATAACCTGGGCGGCCAGTCACATGCCCTTATATGGGGGTCTAGATGGGGGGTCCCCATGTCACCTGTCGAATTTTAGAAATGCCCATGTCCCTTGTGCCTCTACATGGGTAAAAATCGACACGGGCGACACAGCGACACGGGGGTTTTAAAAATCGACACGCGCGACACGGGGGTTTTAAAAATCGACGGACACAGAAATTCTTGGGATAAAAATCGACGGACACAAGTAAAAGTGGGGTAAAAATCGACAGACTCAGTAAACCTAGGGATAGAATTCGACGGACACAAGAGCCAGGGAGTGAGTGGGGGGGGGGGGGGGAGGGGGGGGAGGTGTGACCGCCAAAGATGCTACAAGCCCCGGGCATAGGGTGTGAGGGGGAGGGGGTAGATGTTACTGTTACACCAAGCAAAGATGGAGGGGGGGGGGTAAGGGGGGGGGGGGGCGTGGGTGAGAAAACTTGGGAATGTGTAAGGAAATGTGTATGCTGGTAGACACTCACACCTTCTCCAAGCAGGATTCTCACAACTACAGTGGGTGTTAAAATGCTATATACGTGGGGTGGGGGAGGGACTCTCTAGCAAAACTCCTCTAGCCAAGGGTTACTTTTCACCCAAGTCGAAAGGATTTGGGGTTATCAAATGAATGAGCATTGAGATATTTCCGCAATTGAAGGTCAGGTGTTGAGTATTTGCTTGCCAGCATATGAAGGGTTTGGATGCAAAACGACATATCTCCATGCCAGAATTGAAGCATAGGCCACGTAGTGCTTTTTGTAAAGACACCCTGGGGTCAATTATTATACTTTGGTAACAGAGTGTATACTGAGTAGGTCCTAATGATATGAAAAATAGTAAAAAATCTTAGAAAAATAGTTTGAGGATTATATTTCACTCTCCCTATTCTTCAGTTTTGTCAGATTTTTATCCCTATTCTTAGAATGGCGCTTATGTCGTTTTGCACCCAAACTCTTCATATACTCAAAAAAAGAAAAAGGGATAATTTTTTTTTGCAAAATGCCAAAAATCAGGGGGATCCATAATACGAATTAATAAAACCTCCTAATTTGATGTACAGAAATGTTTAAATAGTATATATATTATAATATATTCTTAAATGCATTAAAAGTGACGCGTGACATGCCATCTCTCCTAAAAAGTGACGCGGTGACGCGCAATATTTCTCCTAAAAAGTGACGCAGTGACGCGCTGAAAAATGTGGGTACCCATGTAGAGGCACTCCCTTGTCACCATCTTTCTATTCCTCCTGTCGATTTTAAGAAATGCCAGGGGTGGATCCAGGATTTTGGAAAGTGGGGGGGGGGCGTGAAATAGGCAATGTACTGGGGGTATTGGAAATTATGACATTAAAATGTACTAAAATGTATTAAAAAGGTCTGTCCCCCCTAAATCCGCCCCTGAATGCCTGTGTCCCCTGTAGCATCGATGGTCTGGGAGGAGGGGGGTTGTACAACCGTGATGTGTATCAAGCAACGTGATGTGTAGTACTACACATCACGGCTGATCATTTAAACGTGATGTGTATCGAAATAACGTGATGTGTAGTAATAGTCCTACCGTGATGTGTAGTAACTAACTTGATGTGTACACGTAGTAACTTGAATTTAGGCACATCCAACGGTTATGTGTATCAATAAACGTGATGTGTATCAACTCCCTCCTGTAACTGGTGGGGATTGGCAGCCAAGTGGGCACAAAGTTCAGTTCAACATTGAATTAATGTTGAAACAACATTGAATCAACAATGACAACCAGTCTTCAATTTTGATTAAATGTTCTGTGTCCTTTGGGAGAGAGGCAGGGGAGGATAGGGAGGGGAGGGCCAGCTAGGGGAGGAACCGGGGGGTAGCACTTTTCTGTACTTTAATGTTTGATGGATCCCCCCCCCCGTTTTGGGGCAAAATTTGCCTTTTTTTAAATTGGACTCAAAAGTTAGGAAGGCTAATTTTTCCGATAGCGGCCCCCTTTCAAAATCCTGTATCCGCCACTGCCCCCCCCCCCCTCACCCTCTTTTCAAATTCTGGAGAGGAGGAAAATGATTAACTGAATGTTAGAACTTGAGGAATATATTTAGATTTAACCTAGATCTCTAAATAAGATATTCCCACAGATATTATACCTTTTCTAGGAACATATATTAACAAACTCCATAAAGAGAACACATTTTGATACAGACAAGGTCAGGGGATTAAATAAAATCTTGATACAGATCACGTCGATACAGATCACGTCGAGTTGATACAGATTACATCACGGTTGTACAGGGGTTGGTGGGTGACTGGGATAACACCCGGCGCCTGTCAGGCAGGCCACCCCCTGTGTATGATGGCAGTGGCTGGTGTCAGGGGCTGGAGGAGGCACGAGACCACAGACTGGAATAATATTATACCCTTAACTTAATTGAACTGTGACGACCTTGTTCTGTACTTGCATGCCACTTGGTATGTGCTATTGGTACCAATAGACTGGGTCAAATGGGCGTTACCAATTGCAGAGGGTGGGCCACACAGTGTTGCCAGTAGTGGTAGCCTGAGGTATAAACTGACACTTTAACTATGCAATATTGAGCCAGTGCTAGATATTTGTTACATACATAAGTTGATTCAACTACAGCCTGTCAACATTTACCCATTTCTTGAAGCTGAATCAGTGTTACACATTATTATGTATATTTCATTTTTGATCTAGGTGCCTTTTTATTTTATATCACTCAACCGTATACCCCTTACTCTTAATCTCCATGATGCTGTTGGTAATACTAATGTACACAACCATGTCAAGCATTTTGCGCTTCAGGTATCGACTTAAAAGCTCTAATTTCCCTACCCTAATTATACCAAGCACACTAATTATAGATTGATTAAATTTGTGTTTAAATTAGCACTAGTTCTCTGTTTCTATAAGTGAAGGCATATTGACCTAGACTACTCCCTAACTCTGAAATACCTACCACATAACAGAAGACATGCAGGCCTTACACAGAGTAGACCCACAGTATGTGTATCAGGTATGTCTGTATTAGCATGCAATACTCGATACATCTTAGGGGTAGATCTATACTAATGCTAGCTATTATGAATATATATGTATGATGTCATTCTCTATCGCTAATAATAGTGTTTTCTTAAAATGTAGCAAGCACTCTTAACTAGTTCGAAGGAATATGAAATATGGAGACAAAAATCATGTTTAACGATTGTTGTGGATTTATCCCACAACAAAAAACTTAAATTGTAACCATGTTGTTTTACAACAACAAAATCATAATTGAGCATATTTTTAAATCAAGGAAATAATTATACCAAGCACAGTACAGAATGAGCTGCAATACACCACTCAGGAGGGTTATTGTTATGAAGTGCTTAGTGTGGTAATGGCTGCATAGAATAAATGACTTCTTGCAACTATATTAGATCTTTATTTGCAGAGTGATTGATATGCAGAAATGACTACTTTGAAGACAGAGCAGTCATTCCTAAAGTAGCAACAGGACAACGATTATCCTTTTAGTAAAAGCTACCAAGAAGACCATGCAACCATCTGGCTCCAAGTTGTTGGCTGGGTACCTGGTAGGAATTGGTGCCATTTTGACCAATGTCCTCTCTGCATCGTGTGTCCAGGCCCTACAGGGAGCTGTCCCAGACTTCCAGCTGTCCACAATAAGATCAGCTGCAACAGCACTCAGCTTCATTGCTACAGGACTGATAGTTGGAACAGACTTCATTGTTGGGAGAGAATATGTTCCTGGATTGATATATTATGGTGCCTGCTATTTACTCTACAATGTTGGTTTGTTTGGAGCAGCAACCTACCTCCCCTTAGCTGAGTTACAGGGGATGGTAGTTATAGCAGGTATTGTATTTGCTCTACTCCAATCCAGATTACTGTTCAACAACGATATAGCAAAGAGTAATATTTTAGCAGCTGTAGTGTGTGTTGTTGGTATTGCCCTGACAACACAGCCCCCATGGTTGTTCAATAAAGGACTATCAACACCTGACCCTGTAGGGATTGGCTTCATAAACTCTTCCTTCAATGCTCAGCCACAAAACAGTTCAGCACTCTACAATTACGCTCTCAGCAGTAACAAGGTCCTGCTGGGTTACTCATTGAGCATACTAGGAGGTGCAGCATTTGGGGTATCTTTTGACATCAATGGTATAATTCTTCACAATGTGAAAACAATCCCTAAAACTGTATACACAATGTGTGTGTGCATGGTAGGTTCTACTGCCTTTATGTTTTATCTAGAGGACCCAGTGTATGTCCTTGATTTCAAACAGGTGTTGCTTCTTCTAGGGCACTCACTAACATCAGCAATATCATCATTTCTGACCATATATGCTGTTTCCATCATACTAGGCCCATCCTTTAGCATACTCCTGAGCTTTGAGGTGGTGGCAATGCTTGCCTCTCAATACACCTTCATGCATGCCATCAAACCAGGCAACTACAACTGGATTGAGGTCCTTGGATGTATCATCATTGTCTTTGGAGCAAGCATTCCAGGTGTGATCGACTTACTATCACATGAAGCTAAGGCCTATGAACTCCCTTGAAGATTCTCTCCCTAAAGATGCTGGCAATCCAATGTAATGAAGGCCAACAGGTTGGTTTGGAGGTACAAGCTACCCCCCCTTTGAGGATATTATTTTACTGTAATCCAGATTACTGAAATCCAGATCACTATTCAACAATGATTTTGCATACAGTAATATCCAAGCTGAATCAGCACTGGACATTTTACATTGTTTTGAAGTTAATACCTAATATTGAGGCAGTGTTAGATGTTTGTTACATACATAAGTTGATTCAACTACAGCCTGTCATCATTAAATCAACTTGTATATCTTGAAGAGTAGAACAGCTATCAGGATTTCTGTTCAACATTGATTTCCCAAAGAGTGATTATATAGTAAGTAGCTATGCAATATTGAAGCCGTGTTAGATATACATTTGTTACATACATAAGTTGATTTCACCACAGCCTGTCAACATTAAATCAACTTGTATATCTTGAAGCTGAATCACAGTTAAAATTTATGTAACTTATTTCCCCGTTAAATTCTTGATCTATGTGCCTGTTATTTTGTACATGTATCTCGTATGCCCCTTAATAGTAATCTCCATGATGATGTTAATGCTGTTGGTGTTAGTAATGTACAGGACCATGGTAAAGAAGCATTAAATTTTTACCTCACGTGTCAATTAAAATCTCTCTAACCTAATTACTCATAGTGTATATTTACATGCTATATATAGATAAATTAAAGTCATATTCTTTTAAGCAGTGATTCTCTGTTTTTTTTAGTGAAGGCATACTGACCTAAAACACTCTGAGATACCTAACAAATAACAGTAGACATGGAGGCCTTTCACAAAGCAGACCTACAGTTTATTTCATGGTGAATACGGCCTCCCAATGCTAAGGAGATGGGGGGGGGGGCCGTATGCAAGTGAAGCGTGCAATAACCCTCGGGCATTTTGCAAGCTCTGCCCGTATTGCATGCTCCCAGGGGTCACCATGGGGTCGCCAGGGGTCGCCATGTAGTTTCTAGCCTACTGAGGGTCACATGACCTGCGCCGAATTCAAAAATTGCAGCACCACCGAAGTAAACAAATTCTGCGGAAGTAAACAAATGCTGTGGAAGTAAACAAATATGGACTGCACATCTATTTTAGATGGATAAACCCTGGAGAATATTTAAAGAATATTTCATAGCCTCAGCAGTACGGAAAGCATGTAGTGAAAATTGTATGGGTACATTCATGACATGACCGAAACAGGCAACAGTATTTCCAATGGCCACAACACCCTCTAATACACCTGCGCCGTCTGCACCGGTCAGCATAAATCGTATCACCGGTCCACATGTAGATATGACAGAAACATGGCACATTACTTCAATACTGAGAACTGCTGATAAGGGGTATGAATATATCCTATTGAGTCCAATGACTGGACGCCATTCAAGGTCACACAGACCAATATAGTGTAAATAGTACTAAAAGAAAAAAGCTACCAATATATATGTGTGTTATGAGTATAATGCAAAGATAAGGTAATGATATTATTATCAAATCGGAATAAACAGTGAAACATCATGATCATAACCCAAATCATTATAAAGTTAATCTAAATACAGAGAAGATATCATATTATAAGCATACCTCTAGAAAGATGATGTATGGCCACACTGGAGATGGAGGATTTGAGAAAGCTTCTGCTCTGCCCAACTGAAAGATAGCTTTGAAGACCACATCCGGAGGTTTTTAATTGGCAATTTCGCTATTGTAATCAGGTACCTAGGTATGTTAACTGACTTCCTATCTAAAGGTAGCTCCTGTAGAGCTATATTTGTGGACAGTCGAGGGAAAAGGGTCCTCCAAGGTAAAAACTCAATAATAAAATTTGATGTCATCAGCTTTCCAGTGATATCTTTTATAAGCAGGTACCACTTCTAGTTTTTGAGTACTGGCTCTCTGAATATGGGTGGTCACTGTCCAATCTTAAATGCCAATAGGCTCTATCTTACTTTGTTTTAGAGATATTCCTATCTTATCAGCATAATTATGCTAATTACCAAATATACAAACTTTTTCAAACAATTGGTCACAGCTTTTGATCTAAAAATGGTATTTACATTCAGTTTTCAGCATAGAAATTGTTTTGGGGCCTTCTTTCATTCAATTTTTTAAAATTTTCGATTTAGAATGAAAATCATGTTTCCGTGGCAACCAATGTGTGCAAAAACACCAATTTAGGCCCAAAAACGTTCTTTTCCATTCCAAATATGGAACGTTTTCACCAAAAATGGAATCTTCTAACTTGGCCTATCATATCCTACATAAAAAAAGTAGTATAGACAGGTTTTTGCTGTATCTTGGTCCTTTTTGGCTATATGGAGCCCCCTGGTGGCCAAAGTTGGTACTAAAAATCCCCCGCGGAGGTCCCTTTTCCCTTGTTGATCCACATTTATTCATTTATTACTTGGTTTAGTTGGGGGTCAATCCATGAGACCTCATATCCTAAATATCAGTGATTGTGCTGTCCCCAGTGAGAAGCACATGAACTACAGCCCAAATACCCAATGTGATCTCATAGTACAGGAACTTTAGGTTTTTACCTGGAATTAAATACCATAAAGCTGAAAATCGCAGGAATGATTGGTTTTGGTATTGTCATCACTGTACTAAAAGTCCTGGAGTATCCTGTGTGGGCTTCCATTAAAAAACTGCCAAATCCAATATGGCCGCCAGATAATCAGAATCTCATCTCCTATGACAACAATATTTATCCTAGAAGAATATAAACCTTACCAACCCCCCCTAAAATGGGTCCAAGGAATCCACTGGTGTCATTGGCTTGTTGCTAGGACAAGTGGTTGCTTAGCAACAGCAGGTTTGCCTAGCAACCCGGCGTTAAACCCATCTCCTATGACAACAATATTTATCTTAGAAGAATACAAACCTTACCTACTCTTCTAAAATAGGTGCAAGGAATCCACTGGTGTCCTTGGATTGTTGCTAGGACAAGCAGTTTTTTAGCAACAGCAGGCTTGCCTAGCAACCTGGGCTTAAAAGCAAATATCTACAGCGAGAACCCCATGGTGCCATTCAGGAAGAACCTGCAGGTATCACAGAGCCCCACTAAATCAACTCTAAGTAACACATTGCTAATCAGTGGCGGATCCAGGATTTGGAAAAGGAGGGGGCGCGCCCCCTTATCTAGGCAAATGGAGGGGGCGCACCCCCTCTTTTTGGCTAAAATCTGGGTATAGAAAAGACAATTAAACTCTTAACTACAGGCAAAAAGGAGGGGGCGCGCGCCCCCGCGCCCCCCCTCTAAATCCGCCACTGCTAATATTGCTTTAGTTTTGACCTCTAGTTGCTCAGCATCATTACTTTCAAATACATAAGTGCTTAGCAACTCACATTTCACTTTTTTGTGGTTGAATTCCATGCAGATTGAGATGTTTTAACATCATTTAGAATTAATAATATGGAACATTCTAACAACACCAAGTGGAAAAAGAAAAACAATGATGTCATTTATAATTGTGGGAGTTGCTTAGCAATAGGTTTACTGTTACTGATGTTGGTTAGCAATGGCACTATTAACCCTTTCCATCCGGCTCTGTGATGGTGTAACCTCCACAGAATGCGGCAGATTGAGGCCCCAGACCCAGCAGTATTAATATATGGGGTTATATTGAGGTTAATATGAGAATTGGTACTTGTGATACATGTTTTCAAATGACTGATTTGCAACATGTATGTAATTTCCTTTCATATGGTACCATAATAACAGGTAATGTCTGTTCAAAATATTTATTTGGTGTACTCAGGAAAATAGCATTTGATACTTAAAATGCCCTCCTCATAGTGCATTAATGCATTAGCTGTTTTTACCAGGTAGTGCATCAATGCACTAGGTGGCTGGAAAGAGTTGAACCTATATAAAGAATCAATATATAAAATATCTATGGGTACCAACCTCCTAAATCAGCCTCAAGAAATCTATTGGTATCCTTTATCATTGGTCTCACTTACTTAGCAACAAGAATACAATTGATTGTTTTGTTTAGTAACAGTACCATATAAAGGCAAGGGGAACAGAACAGAACTTTACCGCGGTGATACAGGTAATAAATCATATTACCCATGTTGGACATCAGAGACATGGATGATACTTCTGCTGTCAGGGAACAGCCTGTGAATATGTGCTAAGACAACAGCATTCAAAGGGGAGCTTCATTTTGTCCTGCCTCCTTAACCACATACCTAGCCATCCTCTTACAAATCATAGGCCTAACAATATAATGCAAAATGCTGGACACTATCCAATTTACCACAAAGGCATTTATAAAATACAGAATAATTGACCATCTACTCTTATATATATCTCATTTATGAGGATACACCCAATAACTTCTGTGTTCTTGGTCAATTTTTACTTGACCTCATGGTTATTCCACCCATAAGCCTCTTACATGTTAAGGGGCATGCAACAGAACCACTTGGTTAGACATAGACAGTCTTATCATATTTCTAGAGTTTACTTTGGAGACTTCTCATAGTGCACTTTCCATTTGTCTCTGAATGCTATATGCAGAAATGAAGGCTATATACCATTCCATATACATTACAGTCATATTACTGTATTCCTCACTATCAGCTGAAATAATTCTTGTCTCACAAAACAATCTGTGTAGAGAGTGACAGAAGCATCAGTGAGTGGAGCCTATGGGACAGCTACCTCACACCCTGGTCTGTGCTTGATAAGACTATTGTGGCCTCCCTTATAACTGTCTGTACAAAATGAGAAAGAAAAGGGGGTTGTAATTACTTCATGTATACAAGGAATAGCCCCCTAACCATATATTACCTTCTGTTACACTGTAAATTGTAGTAGTAGAATATACTGGATGTGTATAGGATTTGTATGACTGGTTACATATTTGGTCTCATGTGACATCACTCTGATCTTCTTTATTACTCGTTAAAGTACATGATGTACATTTTGATAGTGTGCAAGTCAGAATATTGCTAATCAATACTACCGATAGAAGGCCACATGAAATCATGCTGGTCTTTTTTCCTTTAACCCGAAAAATCAATTTTAGAGAGAATATTTTAGCAACGAGTGATTAGCTACACTTTCATTTCTATCCCAGGATTATCTTATAATATAAGGAAAGGCAGAATGAAAAGTGATCTGGGCACCCATGGTGTTGCTAGGCAAATTAAGAAATATAATCAAGGTTGCTAAGCAAGCACACATGTTAGCAAGAATTGAATGGAAAAGAAAAGAGATTGGTATCCTCACTGTCCCTTTTGAGGGGATCGCTATATTGATATTGCATTAGGAACAAGTTAGACCTGTGTTGCTAGGCAACAATATAATTGGAAGTAATATTGCTAAGCAACTAGAGGACCTAGCAATACCAATTGATTCATTGGAGTTAATTTAGTATAGGGGTGTGTGATGTCAGGATCTTCCTGAATGTTGTAGTGGGCTTTTGCTGTAGATGCTTGTTTCTAAGCCCAGTTTGCTATGCAAACCTGAGTTGCTAAACAATTATATGGTTGGAAGTGATATTGTTAACCAACTAGAGGTCCTAGCCATACCAATTGATTCATTGGGGTTCATTTAGTTGGGGTGAGTGATGTAAGGATCTTCTTAAATGGAGTCTTGGGGTTTTGCCGTAGATGCTTGCTTCTAAGCCCTGTTTGCTATGCAAACCTGCTATTGCTAAGCAACCACTTGTCCTAGCAATTAACCAATGACACCAGTGGATTCCTTGTACCCATTTTAGGGGGGGTAGGTAAGGTTTAAATTATTCTAGGAGTGATATTGTCATTATTGGAGATGAGATTCTGATTATTTGGCGGTCATATTGGATTTGGCCCGTTTTTCAATGGAAGCCCACATAGGACACTCCAGGACTTTTAAGAGGTCAAACCTAATATAATGACGAGCCATTCCTGAAATTTTCAGCTTTATGGTATTTAATTCCAGGTTTGGATTAGAATTCATCTAAAGTTCCTGTACTATCATATTGGGTGACAACCAACCCAATGGGGAGGCCACCCCATATATTTTCTATAGAAACAACATGCATGTGCAAATATCACTTCAAACCTGGTATTCTTATTACAAGAGGTAAATCAACAAACTAGCACTAATTTGATGAGAAACCCCTCCTAATCCCTATCTACAAAGGGCCCCAGAAAGTGCCCTTTCCCTTGGAATCATGGTCACACATGCAGGCCAAAACTGAGGGAGTCCCCCCCCCCCCCCTGTGCCCCTGCAGTGGCCAGTCTGCCTGAAGCACTTACCTCCCACTGGCCGTCCCCCCCCCCCCCCCACAATCACTGACCACTGGCCCTGATCACTCACCATACTTCAATACAGAGTGTAACAACGGGCAATCCATAAGGTAGTTAACAGTTGTTAGTTTCCCTGCAAGCAGTTGGGGGGGGGGGGGGGGGTATGTGGGTACAACTACACCCCCCCCCCCCCCACACACACACACACTCTCTCTCTCACACATGTACTTAGCAACGGCCTCTCACAGCAGACCATGTACAGCAGTGCCCCCTTGTGCAAAGTGAGGAAAGCACACATTGACCAATTCAGTATATATCACATATATACTAAAGGATTATTCAAAACAGTATGTCTGCAGTGGCATATTCTGGTTTTCTCATATTATTCAAAACCTCCGGATGTGGTCTTCAAGTAAGGTAATACATGTGTAGAGATATCATAGTATAAATATTCATGACCATATCTGAATAAGCTTATGTATGTGATATATAAATATATATGCATAGATAGTATAGATATACATGACTAATATTAGAATGTGAATACAGTGACGCCATCTGTACACATCCCTGGAGACCACATGATAATACACTGATGTATACCAGCAGCATGAGAGGGCGCCACTAGTGCTGTATATGAATACATTATGTATCGGGCCATAGATAGAGGATACCGAAGTAAACACCCACCCACCCTACTAAGACATCCTTACCGTATGCTCCACGCTCTGATGGTGATGAACTCTGACCCCCATAGGGTTAAGCATTGCTAATCTCGTAAAGCTCCCTTACTTCTGCTTATATTCATTGACAACATTGGACAATAAAAATTGCCTCATTATATCTACAAAGCAAGGGTTGTTCGGAAGTATGTACGATTCAATATTCAGTACAAGGTTGGGATCCACATAAAATCAACTTTTTTTGACCCATGTTCATAATTTATGCACAATTTGTACCAGTACATGTTCTTCACTGAACTTGCATATGGAAAACTTGAATTTTATGTCATTTAAAAAGAAATATTATGTATCCAGAATTATCAGAAGTTGCATTATCTTGATCTGGATGTCAACGATATAAATATAATGCCTTTCCCAATCATTCTATTTTATGATAAACTGTCACAATATATATGTGCCAAGAAAATGTTATGCGCTTGAAATTGACCATTTTTCCTTATGAAGAATAGACAATGATGAACTGCTGTACATATAAAACATGAATACACAAGTGGATTATAAAGTTTAATGGCGGTGACATAGATTTACTTTGTGTATAACATATGTATATTCTGCCTTGTATCTATACATTGGGACCGATATGGGAAGGTTGTGTGCATTGAAAGGTGTTCATATAATTTTGTGATGAAACAGTAGAACCGCTATTAGCCGCTGCTAATATCCTAAGAATGGGACCTAAAATATATTAGACTAAAGCTGGCAAAGTATATTATAACATTGCATCATCTTTTTAGTGCTGTCCAATTCAATTGGGCTTTCTATGGCCGTTGCGGGATGTGAATGGCTGCCCTCCCCCATACCAAATTCGGACGATTTGGTTAAAATCCCTCTTCAACTGCTTGCGTTCCTGATAAAAGCAGCGCCTAAAATATATCAGAAATGTTTAATATCATGTGATTATTCATTTATCAATATTCACTCTGTGATCCTCCATTTTGAAATACGGCACAATTCTGTTCAAGGGAAAGGCCTATAGGTAAATGTCTTTATGGATATGTCTGCTGATTCTCTGTTACATCTTTTATCATTATGTGGCCAACTGGTTTGCCATATCAACAATCATGCAAGAATAAATCCCATTCTTGGCACGTGCTTTGCATGCTGCATCGAGCAATTTAGACAATTG
This sequence comes from Harmothoe impar, assembly GCA_947462335.1. Taxonomy (NCBI): domain Eukaryota; kingdom Metazoa; phylum Annelida; class Polychaeta; order Phyllodocida; family Polynoidae; genus Harmothoe; species Harmothoe impar. Next base: position 59,630,113 of record OX381712.1, on the reverse strand, counting down.
TTAACGTCCCCAATTTCCTTTCGTTTGAGCTCACGGTAATTGGGATGTTCAGTCTGTTGTTTAACCCTTTAAGGGCCGTGTACTGCTTTAACACACCATTTGTCGTCATGATGCACGAATACAGCCCGTGCGAGTAATTCACCAGTGCCGCATTCCAGCATCATGCCGACTTTACGGGGTTGATACAACCCCAAAGGGTCGTCGTGATGCATGAATGCAGCCCTGGTGAGTGAATTCGCCAGAGCTGACGGCAAAAGGCCATAATAGTATGCGGCACTTATAGGGCTAAGCAAATATGATCTGTCTGTTTTACAGTTGGCTGCAATAGAGGTAGGAATGACAATTGGTAACATGATATTATATAGACTTTCCACGTGTCTAGATGCAGATAAGACTCTATGCATTGCTATAAAAAGTTAGCACCTGGGATGTGTGGCGCCATAAAGCATCGTTCAGCAATTTACTGCTGGAATATTGCGATTTATATCCTTTGTAACATTCCTGCACTAGGAGTGTAGGAAAGCTTCTCTTGGGCTTCAAACGAGATAATCAAAACAGTCAACCGCTTCCAATGTCCCAGGAGTTGACCCTGTCCCCGACCAGGTGTGAAGCAAGCTGTAGATTATAGCAGAGGTAGAATTTGGACTGCGACCATAAGTGAATACAACCTGCGAAGGGCCGGGTAAGACAGGAGAAAAGGCAATACGCCTGACCAGAGCTTGTGTGGGGTATTTTCTTTGTAGTCCCATAGCCTCTCGCCCTATTGTTTATATATTTTAGATTAAAAAAAGGGTTTTAAGCCAGATCATTTGGAGGAGCACGGTTAAAATCGGATGAAGAAAAAGGAAATGAAGGTATACATTGTGGATTCAATTACTGTCTTTACGTTTGCCTCTGTATAAGTATGCTATGAGATGACGAGGTTAGCATGAGTATTCTACTGCATACGTTATTCAAAATTGTCAATTAAATTGCAATTGTATTCATGCGTCGCCAGTAGATATTACCTGGTACGTTTACAATTACAAGTTTGGGAGCTCTCCTTCAATATAAAAGAACTGATATTTTAAGGTGATGATTTAACCCTGGAAGCATGTCGTTAAAGATGACATTTGTCAGTATGATGCACCAATGTATTGGTACATCATACTGACCCTTTGGGAGTGTCTAAACCCTGATAGGTCACCATGATACTTGACCTCAGCACTGGCGAGTTATTTGCCAGGGCTTCATTGAAGCATCATGACGATCAAGGTAATGATGCATTAATGCATTATGCCGACCTTAAAGGGTAAGTTATATTCTTGAAAAGATTGTCATTATTACCAGTGTATATATATCGTATAAACTCGGTAGGGGCGAATAGTTAATTTTACTATTAATCTAATACTCCAGCGCTCGGGCTAGTTAAGTTAGGTTGCTATGGAAACTACTTTCAGGTGAGATTAATATCAATAATAGTCAGGTGCATAGAGCTACCGGTAACTGGGAGAGAGATGCATGTGAAAAGACATGAGAAGACAAAGACATGGGTGTGGTGGAAATATATAGCACTAAAATACAATAGCCTATACCTTTATTATCACAGTAACAACACAGTTACATCAATAAAAGGTCACACTCATTTTTTTCCGTGACATATGACAAGGCTCACCAGGCCCATATGAGATAGCACAAGTCGAGAGAGGGCCAGCAGGTCCCTATATCGCAATAACAGTCATAAATTAGCGCCTGACAGGTCTAAACAGACCAGAAGCTAATAACAATAACAGTAGGCACCCTAAGGTGTACAATAATTGAACAATAATACAATAAATACAGTATATACAAGAGTACCCAGAATTCCTCCCAGGGGAACCCTAATAAAAATAAAAATTAGAAAATTGAAAACTGATGACTCAGACTGAGACTCAGCTGTTGACGCTTTGGATGCTGCCCACCGACTGACGGGCAAACCGCCAGACTGCCCATTTATAGTGGAGGTACAACAAATAGCGCGGTTGCCCGGATACCCTGGCAACCGTGACGTCACAGGGAGGGCGCCCCCCCGCCATCTGACGGCCTAGCGGAGAACTAATCTAGGTCGCGCCGCGCGCCCCCCCTGGAGTGAGCGACCAGAACTACGCCGAGTCGCTGCCACGCCCTCTTCCTCCAGTCTATACGTGTATAGTCCTATACCCTGTATAAACTCGGTAGGGGCGAATAGTTAATTTTACTATTAATCTAATACTCCAGCGCTCGGGCTAGTTAAGTTAGGTTGCTATGGAAACTACTTTCAGGTGAGATTAATATCAATAATAGTCAGGTGCATAGAGCTACCGGTAACTGGGAGAGAGATGCATGTGAAAAGACATGAGAAGACAAAGACATGGGTGTGGTGGAAATATATAGCACTAAAATACAATAGCCAAAACACCCACCACACACATAATGGAACATTATAATTCAAGCAGTGAATTACAGAGAAGAAAGATAAGTGCAAGGGACCCGCTCTAAGGCTGACAATTCAAAAGTAGACTGATGCAGGTACCTCCTCACCGCCGAGGAGCGCCAGTTGCCCTTGGACATAATGGAAGAGACAGGCATGCCTAAATCCTTGAGCAGGGTGGAGCCCCCGTGTCTCAGGGAGTGGGAGGATACCCTATCAACTGGTAGGCCTAGAACAAGGGCAAAATGCTTCAATCTAGAATTAACCTCCTCGTAGGCTTGAGGATAGGAAACCACACCTAACCTGTGGGACAAAAGTGGTTCATTAGGGAGAGAAGCCTCGAGTAGTTCCAACAGGTGAGACCTGATACACCAGGGGGTGCCAGGCATGTCCTGCAGGTAGACAGAAAACTCCTCTCTACCAAACTGGTTGGTTTTAGAAGATTTAATATTAATAAGGATATACCCATCCCTCACTCTCAAATCGGCAGCGCCAATATTGTGTAGCGAACGCGTCATGTGGCAGACCCGGAGCAGGCATCTGAATCCAAGCATAGCTGAAACCCAAAATAACACATCATTAGAATCAGACAAGTCCAACCGCGAATAAATAGCTAATAAATCAGAGGGGGAAAGGGGGTACCGAGTCACCCTCTTAGAATTATCAAACCCCCGCTCAATACCATTTAAAGTTTGCTTCAGGATAAAATCCTCACTACAGTCCCGGAAACCTAACATTTTCTGTGAATACCAGAGGGCAGAGATGTAATTCCTGACTGAGACTGGGGCCATCTGATCAGACAGATAAGTAGCGTATAAACAAGCCTGAGGGGCTGGGCAGGGAAAAGGAGTGAAGTTGAATTTTTTACAAAAATTCCTGTACCTCCGGGTCTGGGACCTCCGAGTGACTGCAGTGGTGTAGGCCACCCCCTGCCTAGCTAGCATGTCCTGGGCCACATGAAGGGCACCCAGTTCCGTTACTGTAAAGAGAGCAGCACATATTATGATCTGATAAAGTTTTAATACATTTATCAACTACCCCCTTATAAGGAAGGCGGGACAGATCGTCGGCTAAAATATTATCCTTAGACCTTATATAGGTAGCAAATAGTTCTATATTATGAATAAAACACAGCCAGAATAACTCCCTCAGCCATTCCATGCATAGTTTGTTCTTACTCCTACCGGTATTGATCATAGCTAAAACTTGCATATTGTCAGTTACTATATGCAGCCTAGAGTTAGAATATTTACTGCCCCACCTCTTAAGTCCCACCAAAACTGGCCAGAGCTCATAAACGTTAATATTACCCCTGTGAACGACTATATTATCCATGAACGGGGCGGACTCTTTATGCCTAGAGCTGATACCTGGTACAGAGTACCCCGACCAGACACCATAAAAATAATCAGAGCCCATCCATGCTCCAAAACCGCGTTTGGACGCATCAGACACCATGGGGATATCAACAGACTTATTCCTAATTAAAGATCTACAATTGAACACCTCACAAAACTGGAGCCACCACTTCAGATCCTCCCTAGTGGCATCACTAATAAAAATAGCCCTACCCGGCTTAACACGAGCACACAGGTCATATAACCTCCTGCTGAAAGTCCTGCCCCCCCTAACTACCTGGGCACAGAAAGACATCAGGCCCCCAATTTTTTGAAGTCTCTTTTTATGAACAAACCTCATATCTAGACACTCCACCAGGGCCTCCCTAAGCTTAACAAGCTTATCCCGAGGAAGGGTCAACTCCATAGCAACAGAGTTAATAGTGATACCCAGGAAGGTGGTAGTTTGGGAGGGTTCAGTCACCTTATTATAAGATACCTGGAAACCCAAATACTCCATAATTTCAATCAGGAGATTCCGCTGACGCAAGCACTCTTCTGCTGAGTCAGCGAGAATAATAAAGTCGTCCAAATAATTGACAACCCTGACGACACCATACGACCTGGCGACTTTTACAATAAAATTAGAAATTGAATTAAAGATGTTGGGCGCACAGCGAAGGCCAAAACTCAGTCGGTTATTTACATAGTACTGAACCCCCTCACCCCCGTCCCAGGCAAAACCCTGGAAACTAACATGGGGCCCAAATACATTCACAGAGCGGTACGCTGATTTCAGGTCGACCACCGACATAAATTCCCCGCCCTGGAGGAGGTCAGCTGCAGTATACACCGAATTATAAGTAAAAGGCTCGTATGTTTCAAGCATATAATTATTAATAGCTCTGTCCCCCGGCATCGAGCAGTCAGTTATGGGTCTGAGTCTACCATTAGATTTCTCCACGCCCCCCATTGCATGCACACACCGAGGAGGGGAAGCTACCCTGGTCACCCACCCATCTCTCACTTCCTGTGTGACAATGTCACACATCTCTGAATAGAAAGGGTCATTTAGGATAGTTTTGTAGTTCTGGCATGAGTAGCTGGTATTACAATCAAAATCCACAATTTTACAGCCATTGAGTACGCCTTCCCAAATGAATCTAGCCTCAGCGTTTCTTCCCCCACATACATTACCCTCACCGGAAATGAAAGCAGCAAATCTGCAGGGTTTTAACTGGGAGAACTCAGACCCAATTACATGGCGACAGCCGCAGGTACCCGCCAAACAGTCACTAAAGACTTGAACCGAGGGGACAGAACCCGCCCCATCAATGGTATATAAATGTACCCTGTCTGGGGAAGCTGGCACAGGCTGATTACATTCAAACGCGGCCAGGTCCCCCACACGTGGGAAAAACTCCTGTGAGCAAGGGTTTAAAATACATTTTACAACCTCACACCCACCTTCCAGACCCGCCAAGGCAGGTCCTGTACTGGTGCCTATAATATCTACACTAACATCGGGTACCTTAGTACCACCCGGGACGAATACATCACAATTCGGGTTTAAACAATGTATTTTTAAAGTAGAATCACACTTAGCATGGGTATTAGCAAGAGTGGCATCTAAAGAGGCACCCGCCACACTTAGCCTACCCGTACCTCCCTATTTGTCTGCTTTCTGAGCAGCACTACCACAGGCCTGAGACCCGTGGGAGCTGCTCCTGCAGAACATGCACACATGTTGGTACCTACAGGAGGAGAGCTCACACCCAGCCTTATTAAAGGCGAAGCATGGGCGCTTCTCCCCAGACTTAGAACTGGAGGACGATTTAGACCCCTTCCCCGCCCTGGAGGAAGACACCACAGTGGCGTCGTAGCTGAAGTATCTTAACACATCGGAATTGAACACAGTGCCAAACACTCCCGGCCCCTTAACATCAGCCCGGTCCCTTACTCGTTTGTCGTATGCAATGAGAGAATTTACTCGGTAGATTTTTGTCAAAGCTTTCTCGCACAGGAGTTCCATATGTTCAAGCACCCCCTCAATGTCCTCACCCTGCTTCAATAAAATTAAAACAGTGCGTACATTCACCAAAAGCAAAGCCTCTAGACAATCCAATTTAACATCTTTCTCTACAAAATTGCGCTGGTCAAAAGCGGAGTCTTTACCTCTCCTACTAGTCGACCTGTGGCGTCTTGCTCTGTCGTGACACTCAGATGAGACATTGGATCCCGAACTTGAGGAAGAGCGACCCACTGGAGCCCTCGGGCTGGACTGCCGACGCCTCCTGCTTGGTCTTGAGTTGCCCTCGGTTCTCCCACCGCCCTCGGCTTTCCTCTCGACGACCTCTTGGATCTTGGACACCATGCTGACGACCCGATCAAAACCGCCCTCGACCATGGCCATCCTGCCCTCCATCTCTGCCATCGACGCCCTCGTCCTCTCCAGAATCTCCTGGCGACCACTTCTATCAGGAACCGGCACATCTGGAACCGGCATCTCGGCCGGCCGAGCAGCTTTCTTGGGCGTCTTTGCCTTCTTCGACTTCGGGGCCATGTTTATCTCTCGATAGCTCACCGTTATCTCACTCAAAATTGAAAACTGATGACTCAGACTGAGACTCAGCTGTTGACGCTTTGGATGCTGCCCACCGACTGACGGGCAAACCGCCAGACTGCCCATTTATAGTGGAGGTACAACAAATAGCGCGGTTGCCCGGATACCCTGGCAACCGTGACGTCACAGGGAGGGCGCCCCCCCGCCATCTGACGGCCTAGCGGAGAACTAATCTAGGTCGCGCCGCGCGCCCCCCCTGGAGTGAGCGACCAGAACTACGCCGAGTCGCTGCCACGCCCTCTTCCTCCAGTCTATACGTGTATAGTCCTATACCCTGTATATATTTTTAAGTATAATTGACCCAACTCACAACTCCCTGGTCCCCATACACAACAACGTAAACCAAGTTTCAAAATCTCTCTCAAAGGAGCAAAACCTACTCAAAGTTGCACAATCACCAAGTGTATCGCAGTCACAATTCTAGTAATGTTCTAGTCTACTAAGTGGTTAAGTGCGAGTGGTGAGAATGCCCCTTTAAAGTCGCAGGCAGGTAAGTAGTAGATGTAGAATTGATCAACCATGTCTAAGACATCAATCTCTCAACCAAACAATCGCTATGAGAAGAAGTTCCAAAAGAAAACACATCTAGGTGGAAGCTAAATGGAATTCACATGATCTAAGTCTCATCACTATGTCTACAACATCGAAAGAAAATATCATATGTTACCCTTGCCCATGACCTGCGTTTAATTAAATAGTACTGCTGAACGTACATTCGCCAATACAAGTTCACTCGTCCTGGGCGAAGTCATCCTGAAAAAGAAGTCATCCAAAAGAAGTCACTCAGAAAAGTCACTCAGAAAATGAATAGTCGCTAAATGCTTGTGGATAATTTCAGATTGTATAATTATTAATACTCTTTGACAGGAGATGTTGTCTAATAAGTTAATCTAAAGCTCAAATTCAGTATGGTTATGCAAGGCTCGACATATCAGAAAGAGTTTTACAGCATAGAGGACTCTTGTCACTAGAATATGAACTTGACTTATCATATCAGTCTTGTCAGAGAGTTTAACTATGTGTTTGGTAAAGACTGGTGAGGATAGGTGCTGACATTGATAATTAATTATTATCCAGCATCTATAGTATTGCAATAAAGGTGGGGCACCACTAACCGATTTTGTTCTCAGATCGGGGCAATTCTCACGAATCTGGCTCAGTTATATAGTTAGTTATATGACAATGGTATACAGTAGACAGGATCTTTGTTTGCAAATGATGTTTTTGTTTATAAACAATGTGGAAAATAGATTTGCCAAGGCTATGTAACACAATTAAGGTCCGATTTAGGTCCAGATTTTGCATCTCAGGTCGATTTTGACTCCCGATCTCATATCAAACTGGTTTGATTTTTATTTATCTGAACTGTACAATCGCTAGGCCTATGTTTATACCTGATCAAACTCTACATACCTATAGTGAGTTATAAACATAAACAAACCCTCAGATTTTCCTGATCGTACTGGGTTTCTCATGTTATTCTTTTCTGAAGGGAAAGCTATGGGGTTCTCATATGATCGGATCGTGAGAATTGCGTAGTGGAGCCCCAGCTTAAGCCCAACAGTTGTCTTAGTTCGTAACCCTGCAGCTGCCAGAGAATGAGGATCATTAACTCATTCCATCCTGACCAAGAATCATACCATAGTCCCTGGCTCCTGTCATACCAGGCGTTTAAGTCTCCCAAGGACAGAGGATTCCCTTGTAATAACAACCTGGGCCCAGATTTACCATGAGGAGGGTCAGAAATGGACAAAATATCCTATTTGGGATAAAAGAAATATGAAGTACCTATACTCTGAAAAAAAGATATTCGGCACTTTTTTCCTTCTAGAAATAGGCAATTTTGGACTTTTCTAAATGATACCTATAGACCCGTTTTTGGCTGTGGTAGGCATCATTCGTAGTTAAAGAGTTAATTGTTTCCTGCTTCTTAAAGAGGTGCATGTTCAGCAATCACATTATAATTCAGTGAATATGATTTGAATCAGATTCTACAGTCATGGATCTTGACATAACATTATTCATTTAACAACGTTTCAAAAAGGTCTGCCTCCGGGAAGATTTGAGTCACTGAAACCCACCACCTGCTAGATAGTATGCTGAAAATGTCTCTTTGCAGTAGACACATGGATGGGAAAGTAGTGAGCGTCATCCTGACCCTTCTTCTGTCGCCAAAATATAACTCTTTCCAGGGTCAGGCATTCCGGAAATGTTGGACTCTCACTGTGAGAGTCCTATACTCCCATAGCAAGAGACTCTAGCAATGTTTTTTCCTGAGCCTGGGAATACTGCACCCTCTTCCACAGTCTGACAATGCTGGGCTTGGCCTTGGGGCTATGACAGCTATAGTAGGGTGGCCGGAGGCTCTAGCTGGTCGCTCAAGCTCTGTCTGATCCTATGTTAAGTAACCCTTTTATGATGTCCTCTCATTTTGGCTAGGGAGCAGATAGAGACCTCTAGTAACTTGGTATCAAGAGAACTTGAATAGATGCATGATACATGAGCTTGAATAAGCATAATTAATTGTATTACATAATGTAATTTAAGAGCAATCTTGACAGACCTTCAGATTTTGACTCTGTCTTGAGCTCTATAACTGGGTGATCTTTTGAACCTATCCTCTCTGAGAATTGACACAGTTTGATGGCAAATCCATGTATCAACGAAATTCTTTTTTGTTTAAAGCATCTTGTATGTAGGCATGTCTTAGGGGGTCCTATAGTTATTTGAGACAATTATATCTTACATAGATAAGCCTCCTTAAATTTTGTATTTTTAGCTCAATTATATTTCTAGAAATCTTTTATTGGTAATTTACGGTAGACTACTGAAAAAAGAGCTAAATCAGCCAGCATCAGGGCATCTCCTGGGGGTCATATTAGGACATCAGCCGTTAATCTGAGTGATTAACACCATAGAAATACCACCAGATGGTGCCTGTATCATAGCGTTAAAGAGGCAACCAGGCAGGGTGAATGGGGATAATAAGTTCCCTCATTAGGCACTGCGGCAGGGCAGGGTCATGGGGGAGGCCTTTGACATATGATTGTATGCACTATGTGCCTGCCTTCAAATCTGTCAGAAAGGTTGGAGGGGTGATGTATATGTAATCAGCTACAGTTAGTTACTTAGTTACCAGGTTACTATATCAACTTAACAATGATAATTTGTTAAATGCGAATATTAAGGCATTCTAGACATACATGATACATAATTATTATATGTCTAGTTCATTTTTTTAAATCCTCTGGCCACCCCAGCTATAAAGAAGGCTGCGTTAACCGCAATGCTGTATGGCACTTCCAAGGAGCGGCCAGTCAATGTGCCTCTGTTGCCAAAATAGTATGAAGGATTGTTTCTGTAAGATACAACTTAGCCTGAAAAGGTTTATGAATAATCCTTGAAGATGCTGTTGGGGCCATTTTCATACTCATACAAATGATATGTGCATCCACAAATAATATGTCATGCCCAAATAATTAGATGGTACTGGTGTCCCAATCAAACAAATCGTGGGTATCACAATAGCCTCTCTACATATACACGACAATACAAAACATGATATATATCCGCAAATAATTTGTAGAGGTCTACAAATCATTTGTGAGCGGTTCACAAAACATTTACGGTTTATGGATAGGCACAACAATACCTTTGTTGTAGCAGCATCAAGATTCCAAGATTTGCTATTGTGCTGCCGTACATGCTGCACATGTTTGGCATAGAAATGCTCATTGCAGGAGCACATTTATAGTTTACCATAATTGGAGACATGCCATTTGTGACTGTAACTACATTTATATAAGTGGCCCATCTCTTTTCATAATTCTAAGGCTGCCACATGATCTTGTGGTCTCGTGTCCACGTGTGCTGCACGAGATGTGACATAACCCTATATATGTAAATTGAAATGGCCGCCATGTTAAAATGTAATTATAGCAGCATAATGATTAGAGGTATATGTCTCAGCCAGGTAGAAAATAACAATTTGGCCACTTACCAGAGAGTCTTTTCATAATGTTTTGAGTTTTTATGATAGCAATCAAAAATGAGGATAGCAGAATTGGGACATAAAACCAAAAAAGGGAGTGTATTTCATAATACTGTCAGTGTTTCAGTTCTCTTAAAACTGGAATAAGGATAGCAGATGTCATTTTAAGGATACCAGGTTATGAAACACTCTATATTAGCAATATCATTATCCTAATTCCCAATGATTCCAAAAGTTGGTTAAAAACCTTCTTATAAAATTTTATGTTGATATGATTAGGAAGTATAGCAGCCCCCAAGAGATGAAGCTATTTAGTCAATATTCTTACTGGAATTGCACTTTTGTGATACTTTTAGTTAGCACTATAATTCCAACTTTCTGCTATAGAAACATATGCAATTACCTAGGCAGACTTTTTATGATAATATGTAAATTTCCAAATCTATTATGAATAAGTATCATGTAGAAAAATTAGGTTTAAGTTAATTTCATTGGGCATATTCTAGGATTAAGGATAACGAAAAAATGACAGAGCCCAAAATGTGTAGTTAAAATGTTTTTCTTTTCAATTTCTTGCCATAATATCTAATATGGAATTGTGCTAATGGGGTGACCAGAATAAGTTGGGATAGAAAGAAATAATAAGAGCAGTGAATGATATTGTGTCAATAATAATGTAAGCATGTTTATTGGTAAAGCATACGTGTGATTGTGATAAGAGCCATGAATAGCTGGGCCAGGCACATGAATGGGTTGTGATGGAATGTAGAAATGATATGCTACTATGTTCATATGTTTGGTATTTGAGTATATGGCAAAATGTGAAATATAGAATAAACATTGAATAAGGAATAGAAGGATGGGCCAGTGCATGGATACTGTGTGGGCCCAGTCTGAGTTCATGTGAGAGACCAGAATCGGTGGAGGTGTGGATCGGATAACTGGCCAAGGCGGGCCACCAAGAATAGGCCATCCAGGGACGCTGTACTAGCGAGGGACGACGTACCCCGCTGGGCAGAGTATGTATGCAAGTGCGCGGTATATAGATAGCCAGAACGGTACAGACCACACTTATTGACACATGGGTACTTTCGCGTTGGAGCTGTAGAGCTTCGGGTGGTTGTGGATATCTATCTCTATGCACTGCGGCAGAGTCTGCAGTTGGAGATATTTATATATAATAACCACATTTCGACCTGGCTGTGCCGGACTGGTGTGCTTAGACAAGCTAAAGATCTAACAGCATAGCCTATGTGGATCTATCATCTACTGCATTGAGCAGTTGTGATTGGAACTTTGTGGAGTCTGTGTTCTGGCGCAGACATTAACTCCAGTCAAGACACTATTGGAGTTATACATAACTCAACGGACATAGTTATTCCGTACAACTATACTGCTGTTAAGGCTGCAATCCACCTCAAACTTTGCACCTCCTAGAACAGTACAACATGGACTATCGACAGTGACTGTTGGGGATATAGGCTAGAAAGGATCACCATCAGCCTTGTGTTCCTTGCAGACACTGTTTGTGCACAGTTATGGATTAACTTGTGATCAGTACTGGAGCATGTACACTGGACAGTGTGTAACCTACGGTAGTATCCATCTTGACTTTTCTACATTACACTCGTGAACCGATAAACATTGATTTGATGAACTGAACTGAACATATGCAATTTCAATGCATTCTTGAACTATATCTTGCCATATAATATTTGGTTTCTCACATAGCCTAATTGTGGTTATAATGAACTCTTGATCTCTTAATATTTCTTGATATTGTGATTCAGTGAAGCTAAATTACTGCTGATACCGTTATTGCTTATGCTGGCATCGAGCCATTGTTATACTGTTAAGCTTGACCTATTGTGGGGTTTTGATCACCTTACCATGTGCATGCACACAATGATGTAGATGCCAAAACTTAGATTGTAACTCTTACATTATCGATCAAATGATGTTTAGGTCCTCACCTGGCCAAGTCAGTTAAGATTCAATCGATGGGTTTAATCAAACCAAACATTCTGAACTTCCCTGCCCGTTTATTCTAATACAATGACATTGATGCTATGTGACTGTATTTCTATCTAGAACTGACAGGGTGTATAGTGGACAGTATACAACTGACTAATGACTGAGACATGATTGACTGAACATGGTATATGCATTGTATGATTGATGTACACTGGCTCTTATCACATTGTTGGACTGAATTGGAGATACTGGTCAACCTCACTGCATGGGCTTATCACTGTTGTTTAATCAAGTGAAATAAAGGGCTGTCCAATATTGCTGACTTCTCACTGATCTGTTGGGACCTATCCTGAACTATGGGTCTCAAAGATCTGCCAAGCGAGGAGTTCTCTACCATCTCAGTTAGCCAAAGCATCCCCAACATTATCAATACACTGCAACTTCGATTATAATGACACATGGGCTCATATATCCAACAACTAATATATGGGAACACGAAACAATCCAAATACTAATAGTTCAGGCTGGTGGAGAACCCGGGCATTATAATAGAAAAACTAACATTTGGGACAATTTTCATAATTTTACTTTCATAGCCCAGAAATGAAAAAATAATGTACAATTTGGAAAAGTTTTAAAACCCCGTCATAAGTAAACAAGTGAAGGAAAGATATAAGGAAAGAAAGCTAATTTAGGAATTGAATGAACGGGCAGTGTGCGGTACTACCGGTGAAATCATATGACAACCATAATGCAGAGAATGATAGAGTAAATTATTACTGAAAGCATTGTTAAACACTTAAGTATGAAGCCTACAGCAGACTGTAGGATTCATATCAGGGCCACCCGGTAGCTTGTGCTAATGGGGTGACCAGAATAAGTTGGGATAGAAAGAAATAATAAGAGCAGTGAATGATATTGTGTCAATAATAATGTAAGCATGTTTATTGGTAAAGCATACGTGTGATTGTGATAAGAGCCATGAATAGCTGGGCCAGGCACATGAATGGGTTGTGATGGAATGTAGAAATGATATGCTACTATGTTCATATGTTTGGTATTTGAGTATATGGCAAAATGTGAAATATAGAATAAACATTGAATAAGGAATAGAAGGATGGGCCAGTGCATGGATACTGTGTGGGCCCAGTCTGAGTTCATGTGAGAGACCAGAATCGGTGGAGGTGTGGATCGGATAACTGGCCAAGGCGGGCCACCAAGAATAGGCCATCCAGGGACGCTGTACTAGCGAGGGACGACGTACCCCGCTGGGCAGAGTATGTATGCAAGTGCGCGGTATATAGATAGCCAGAACGGTACAGACCACACTTATTGACACATGGGTACTTTCGCGTTGGAGCTGTAGAGCTTCGGGTGGTTGTGGATATCTATCTCTATGCACTGCGGCAGAGTCTGCAGTTGGAGATATTTATATATAATAACCACATTTCAACCTGGCTGTGCCGGACTGGTGTGCTTAGACAAGCTAAAGATCTAACAGCATAGCCTATGTGGATCTATCATCTACTGCATTGAGCAGTTGTGATTGGAACTTTGTGGAGTCTGTGTTCTGGCGCAGACATTAACTCCAGTCAAGACACTATTGGAGTTATACATAACTCAACGGACATAGTTATTCCGTACAACTATACTGCTGTTAAGGCTGCAATCCACCTCAAACTTTGCACCTCCTAGAACAGTACAACATGGACTATCGACAGTGACTGTTGGGGATATAGGCTAGAAAGGATCACCATCAGCCTTGTGTTCCTTGCAGACACTGTTTGTGCACAGTTATGGATTAACTTGTGATCAGTACTGGAGCATGTACACTGGACAGTGTGTAACCTACGGTAGTATCCATCTTGACTTTTCTACATTACACTCGTGAACCGATAAACATTGATTTGATGAACTGAACTGAACATATGCAATTTCAATGCATTCTTGAACTATATCTTGCCATATAATATTTGGTTTCTCACATAGCCTAATTGTGGTTATAATGAACTCTTGATCTCTTAATATTTCTTGATATTGTGATTCAGTGAAGCTAAATTACTGCTGATACCGTTATTGCTTATGCTGGCATCGAGCCATTGTTATACTGTTAAGCTTGACCTATTGTGGGGTTTTGATCACCTTACCATGTGCATGCACACAATGATGTAGATGCCAAAACTTAGATTGTAACTCTTACATTATCGATCAAATGATGTTTAGGTCCTCACCTGGCCAAGTCAGTTAAGATTCAATCGATGGGTTTAATCAAACCAAACATTCTGAACTTCCCTGCCCGTTTATTCTAATACAATGACATTGATGCTATGTGACTGTATTTCTATCTAGAACTGACAGGGTGTATAGTGGACAGTATACAACTGACTAATGACTGAGACATGATTGACTGAACATGGTATATGCATTGTATGATTGATGTACACTGGCTCTTATCACATTGTTGGACTGAATTGGAGATACTGGTCAACCTCACTGCATGGGCTTATCACTGTTGTTTAATCAAGTGAAATAAAGGGCTGTCCAATATTGCTGACTTCTCACTGATCTGTTGGGACCTATCCTGAACTATGGGTCTCAAAGATCTGCCAAGCGAGGAGTTCTCTACCATCTCAGTTAGCCAAAGCATCCCCAACATTATCAATACACTGCAACTTCGATTATAATGACACATGGGCTCATATATCCAACAACTAATATATGGGAACACGAAACAATCCAAATACTAATAGTTCAGAATATCATAGACACATGTGCTACCTAGTCCCATCATCTTTATATAAGAAATCAAACGTTTTTTTGTTTATCAGCAGGGGTCAAGGTCAAAAGACCAAAATCGCTATCCTTAACTGCTCTTTTTTTTATGATATCTTAAAAACGTTCGCCTTATTCTTTATGAAATACACTTAATTTACCTGTTTTATGATAGCAAACCCATTTTAGTAGAGCAAAATTAAGGATACCGTTAAGGATAGCTAAAATAAGGATAGCGCCTTATGAAACACACAAAGTTTGTGATAATATATCATAAACTGGCCTTATGAAAAGACTCTCACAGGGCCCACACATTCCAGTATACGTTGTGGGACCCTCATTCAATGTGCTTTATGAGTGCTGCAAATATAATTATAACTGAGGGGTAGGTTCCTGACCACCTGTTAAGCATTGTCCTTTGGTCTAGGAGTTAATAAAGCGTTCTGTGGGACTGGAAAATAGTTAATTTGCGTACAAAACAACACATTTTCTGGAGGTGTAAACACTGGTAACGATCCTATTAGTTACCTAAAAATAACATGCCAGTAATTCACTGATTGAATAAAATTGGGTCAGCCAAACGCTACACTGTAAAACCAAATGAATGGAGAATATTTAAACTTTTGATGTCTCCAAGCTTTATGATCATTATTGTCATGATGTAGCAGTGACGAATTGAGGGGGACAGACCCGCCTATTTTCGCCTAAAATTTGATTATTTTGAACTATTAACATTTTTAAAGATCCCCCCCCCCCTCAAAAGCACTCCCAGCCCCCTCCCCCCTTGCTCAAAATCCTGGATCGCTAATAGTCGCTGTTTGCCACTGTAGCGCTAGTGAGTAACTCACCCACACTCCATCAGCGCTTCATGCTGAGCATTTGCTTGTGTATCAACCCCATGCAGCCAGTGAGTTGTACTTGACATGTGCTTACCAGTGCTGTCCCCAGGCTTCATCCTAAGTTCAATATTCCCTCAGATGGTAACCTCCTTATACGTTGATGAAGCTCTGAAGTTTACGTGGGTATCCTTTTTATCATGTATACCAGATTTAAGAGATAAAGAGACAATATTACATTTTGTCTGACTTTCTGGTTGCCATTGTGCATTGAAGCAGTGTGTCCTTTGTCGGCATGATGCATGAATGCAGCCCTGGCAAGTAACCCACCAGGGCTACATCCATGCATCACATCCACCCTATACGAGGTTGATACACTTCCCAAGGGTCGCCATGATGCATCAATGTATCACCACCAAAGTTGCTCGAGATGCATGATGCACCATGACGACCAAGGGTATTAAAGCAGTATGCGGTCCTCAAGGTGTTAACAGCCGACGCTTTTATCGTCGATCACTTATACCTGTATAAAGTAGTTTTCAAAACCATAACGATGGGACCCTGGATGGGACGCTACTGCCAATTTCCTCATCCAATTGTTTCTGATGTTGAGAAGCTGATTACCTCCAGTGAGTCTTACCCTGGCATTTCACTGGTGGTCCAACGACTTTTTACCCAGGCCTACACACACATTCAGAAAAGTTAGCGGCACTGCCTGACTTTCAGGTGATGGCTGTGTCTCACGACCTTGGGCCAATGTTTTTGTCTCTGACCGGGTGCCAGCTCTGACCGGGTGCCAGCTCTGACCGGGCGCCAGCTCTGACTGGCCTGAATAAAATCGGGTTATTTAGGGCAGATGGAGATAGAATTTGGTTAAGGTTAATGAAAAGGTTAATGGATGTTATAACTCTCTAAACTAGTCATTAGTTGTCCATTTTTATCATCATCTGCCCTAAATAACTGTTTTTATTCAGGCCGGTCAGAGCTGGCACCCGGTCAGAGCTGGCACCCAGTCAGAGCTGGCACCCAGTCAGAGACAAAAACATTGGCCCAAGGTCGTGAGACACAGCCTGAGAGTGGTTTTAGCGACAATGACGCTGACCTTTCTGAGTGTGCAGATGTTGAGTATTGAAGGTTAATTTGCTATGTAGTAGTTATAGGACGAGTACCAAGCTGTTTGCGAAATGCAGTGAAGGGAGCCTTCACTGAATACTCCTACACTCCTTTGTTCTTATTAAATTTAATGGTATAGTCCTCTGAGGATAGCTAGAATTGAGGTTTTTCTTACAAGTTTAGATACCCACCCTGACTGAGCGAGCCAAAACTCTAGAAGGGGGGGGGGGGGAGGACACTCTGGATACATGAGTCTTCAGAAAAATTAAATAAAAAGGAAATAGGAGATGGTCTTCTGTGAGCCTCTGGTTGAGTTGACACGGAATAAGCTCAGATTCAATATGTCCTTCTGTCTCTGTCTGTCTGTTCCTCTCTGTCTGTCCGTCCCCGAGTTCTGCCCCTTTGTCTCTCTCTGCCCTCTCTCTCTATCTAACACCATCTATCTGCCCTCTGTCTCTCTCTATCTGTCTATATGTACTTGTCTCCCTTCCTAGTTTCTCCTGTCTTTACCAATGCCTCTATCTCCCAGTGAAACGATCTGACTCAACATCAAGAGTATACCATGGGGCAAGATATCCTCAAACAAGTGTCACTCAACCTGAAACAGACTAACACTTATTAGCTGGGAGGGTAGAAAAAAGAGTACCTGTTATATTTAGTTTTCCCTTCAATACATCTTTTGTTGTAATTGTTTTTTGGTATGTTAAGAAGTCAAACCGGTACCAGCTCGAGTGTACCGAACTCCGGAGCAGGTTTATAGGAAGGCCAGCCCCGATGATAGCAATCAACATTGTTTCCTCTATAAAGTTATACTTAGAATGACACTAAAGTTAAATAAGTATGCTGCTGATTTATTCAACTAAGGGAGGAGCCTATTTCAGTATATTATAAGCTATTTCAGATGTCTAATGTTTATTAGAGTACCTGTAAGTCATTTCACCATGCCAACTCTAAGTGAAGGGGTCACCCATGACATTTCGATGGTTATTCCTAGAGGCGCCATGATTACAGTAAATGTGAAATAACAGGGTCAATCGAGTTCTAGCAGAAGTCATACAGTTTGTACCCTCCATCAAAAGTTATTTTTAACTAATCTGTAACGGAGATGGTGTGAGTGAGATACATACTTGTAGGCAACCAATGCCCTATTTTGACCTTGGTCTCCATGGGGGCTCTGGATGGGGGGTACCCATGTCGATTGTCGATCTTAAAAAATTGTCATGTCCCATGTCAATGTCGTTTAATGATGCCCATGTCCCATGTCGATTTTAAGAACTGCTCATGTCGCCTGTCACTATGTTTTTGAGCCTCATGTCGAATGTCACTAGACCTCATGTCGATTGTCGATTGTTAGAAATAGCCATGTCGCCATGTCGAATTTGGTGGTCCACACCCATTCCATGATGTATGAATGCATCCCGATGGGCCTACTCACTACACAGAGAACATGAAGCGACTCAGAAAGGAGCTGAGGGCACCTAAAAGGGAGCCAAGGCTCCCCCTGACGCCTTTTGCTTACTGTGTGGCTCCCTTCCAATGGTACTGACTCCCTTTCAGTTAGGAAAATCCGAGTCATGGTCAGCTGAGGCGGGTTAATAGTGGCCAGGACTCAGGAAAAGGGAGTCAGTGTGTTTAGACATGTGATACATTACAACCAAAACCTATTAGCCTGTTTGGGTTCATTATCGGACAAAACATCCTGAACAGATGCACCCAACATCGTACTTTGTAATGATATTTTTAGATGTATTGGCCGATTATAATTATGCACCCAAGATAGGTTACCGCCCTGAAGCACCTTCCTGTCCTAAAATTCGGCCGGTCAGTGGCCCATGGAATGGTGTTTGTGGGGTGGTAAAATGGGGTTAAGTGTATAGCTTGGGGAATAATGTAACTACAGGATGAATACATTAAACCTACCACTTGCGCGCACAGTGTTGCGCGTGGTATTCCTTACGATAATTGTTTGATAATTTACCCAAATAATAGCTCTTTTTTTTCAAAGGCCGACACACGCCACCCCAGCCGCCAGTAGACGACCAGCTTAAATCAAAGCTCTTTGCAGCCCTTAAAGGGTGTTTTACGTAGGTCAATGATACAGTAATAACTCATGCATTAAATCTATTATATATATACGATGCATTCCTGATAATGATTACATTATTTACCTAAATAACAGAATGACACTTCATTGCTTAAAAAGGCGGACAAACGCCACTCCATCGGCCAGGGGACGACCAGCTTAAATTAAAACACTTTGCAGCCCTTAAAGGGCTAAAAGTCGCCTCACCTGAGGTAGGTGGTCGAACACCATCAGGGAGATCAGCACCCACAGATCTAAAACAAAAACCAGCACTGAAGATGAAAGCCTTGAACGCCGCGGCTTAATCGGCGACCACGTGACTCGGCGTTCCTGGTCCCCGGATGGAGCGTCTGTATGAGACGCCAAGCGGACGCTGCATGTGTTCTACAAGCAGAGGTTAGTTACCGTGGGGGCTCTTGTGTATCTGCCCTAATCTGCAATGGTATTGGGAAACACCGGTTTACATGTTACCTCAAGGGAGCTTTTGTTATCTAAATGCCGCATTTAAGTACGTTAATTCAAGGTAAAATCTCAATGTCAAAATGTAACCATCTTTTGGTGTACCAAAAGGTGATTTTGCAAACTTTGGAAAACGCTTGAATTAAACCATAACCACTCCTAGCTATGTATAACAGACGGAGTACCGATCTTCGCTTGACTCTGACTGTATCGCGAGTTACATTAGTGCATCACGCTAATAATGTGCCTCTACATGGGTAAAAATCGACACGTGCGACACGGCGACACGGGGGTTTTAAAAATCGACACGTGCGACACGGGGGTTTTAAAAATCGACGGACACAGAAAACTTTGAAATATAAATCGACAGACACATAACCCCTATGCATAAAAATCGACGGACATAGTGTAGGCAATACACAGCAGTGGGTAAGGTGTGGAATGCTGGGACAATGCTGTATGCTGGTAGGCTCTCACACCTAGTTCAAGCAGTATTCTCACACCTGCAGTAGGTGTGAGAATGCTTTGGCCGGGGGTAGCCTACTTGTACCTACTTGGTATATTTTGCATAGACAGGTGTGTTTAAAAATCGACTGACACAGACAGATCAAGGATAAAAATCGACCTGCAGATATATTTATATACATAAAAATCGACACAGCGACATGGGCCATTCTTGCTAAAAATCGACACGGCGACACGGGCAGAAATTCGGGTACCCATGTAGAGGCACAATAATGCTGACCATATGGGAGTTTATCAGTACTTTTAATTTCTTGATGATTTATGCACTTAGCCTAGGTGATTTAAAAACTGTTAAACGAGCTGCTCATAGGGTCTACGTTCATGCACCATGCCGACAACGAGCATAGTACATTGAAGCAGTATAAAGGGTTACCAATGAATAGATAAAATCGTATCGGCCAAATCTCAACCACGACCGTGACCCATCTCTGACTACTCCCCCTTGGAGCATCCTTTCTGCTTGACTGTTCACACTAGAAAATGGGAGGCACCATGTCAGTACGTTGTGATCAGCCACGAGGAAAGGATCCTTGCGTCCCTATGCGATGCATCGATATCCCTTATCCGTGGCAGCTCACCTATTAAATCTAGGTTCAGGCAGAGTCGTCATAATGACGTGCGATGATAAAAGGAGAGTGACAGACGCCGAGGTCGTGCCAGCAGCTATCCCGTCATCCCCTTGGTGTCAACAGGAAGTGGAGACCAGAGAGAGGCTCCGCACCCTGTGATGACAGGGGGCTCTACTTCCCCCTTAAGTCGTCATTTCCGCTTGTAAGTTTGTGCTGGAAGACGGCGCAAGGTGCTTCATTAGTGTTAAGGCTATCACCTCTCTTTATACATGAGCTTGAAGCCTTTATATCCTTCTACCCTCAGACTTTCTGGGTCTTTTCCTTTCAACTTTTTATTTGGGAGGGAACCACAGGGGGGGTGGGAAGGTGTAGGGTGGGGGGGGGGGGGTCATCGTCTCTTCTCAAAGCCAAAACGTGTGTTACGTATTAACTTATTCCACTCTAACTTCACCAAGAGAAGAAACAGCATCAACAGGGAGTCCAGGTTGCCTATAGCTCTGTGGGGCATATGACTCCCCCAGGTGACTCCCTTAGGTCAGCTAGAGAGTCACCTAGGCTCTCTCAGACAACCTGGACTCCCCTAAACAGGGGAGTCATTCTGGAGGCAACCTGGACTCCCTTTTGATGCTGTTTCTTTTCTCTGTGTTGGAGGCTGCTTTACCCATTACATTTTACCCATTTCTAATAATATTTCATATCTCTTTTTACCGATTTCGAAT
This sequence comes from Harmothoe impar, assembly GCA_947462335.1. Lineage (NCBI taxonomy): Eukaryota > Metazoa > Annelida > Polychaeta > Phyllodocida > Polynoidae > Harmothoe > Harmothoe impar. The sequence goes on along the minus strand of OX381712.1, from coordinate 59,608,684 downwards.
CATACCTAGCGCAGGTTAATCAGTGAGGTGGCAAAATAGTATATTTCTTGTTTAGATTAATGGAGCTGTCGTATTGAGCTAACATAAGGAAAATGGGATAAAGGGGGGACGCATGGTGAAAGCAGTGAGGGGTGGTGTGGGATAGGAGGGAGGAGATGGGAGATACGGGGAAATGCATACACTGAAAAAGTAAACTCGCCTCCAGACTCGTCGAAGTGACTGTCATAAAATAAACGAGTCAAAAGTTGTCTAACGTATCAGGTTACCATCCCACAAATAGAATCTGGAGCTGGCAAATGTCGGGTTTTGGGCTGGCACATACCAAGTGGGTCTTCTATCTCCAGCTAGAAGACTCGCTTCCTTGTCACTTAGACAAGTTTTTGACTCGTTTATTTTATGACCGTCACTTTGAAGAGTCTGGAGACAAGTTTATTTTTTGAGTGTAGGAAGAGTATGCATGGTATCGGAAAGTATTCTCTGCAATCCAAACACTTTCTGTTGCCAATTGGTATACATGTACACCCTCAGAGAAGTGAGTGTCACTGTCGCCAAAAGCACTCTCAACTGAAAGTCAGGCACTGCCTAGCTTTCAGGTGAGAGTGCTTTCGTCGACAGTGACGCTCACTTTTCTGAGGGTGCAGCGGCTTTGAAAAGCGATAAGAAAAGAAGATGTTTTGGACGTGGTTATTGTGAGTGACAATCCAGTTATACTCGTATTTAAATGGAACTTGAAAACATTACCAGATTTTGTGTTTAGAGATGACCAACGTGTAGGCAATGGTATGTGATAAACAGGTTTGGTGCCACCACATATGAATATACAGTAGATGAGTAATCTGCAATCAGACATACAATCCTGTCGTCAGATGATAATCGACGCTTTGAGAAAGAAATGGTGATGGCTTTGAAATGCATGCAATGTGACGTACAGTGTTTACACGGCAGAAATAACAAACAATGATAATAATGAAAATAATAATGAAATAAACTGCGCACTCATTATAAATCTGCGGAGCATCTTAAGAACCGGAGGATGCTTTAATTAATAATATAACCTTTGTCGCCATGATACATCAACAAGTTTCTGGAGTGTCTACTTTTCTCAGCCTTCATCCATCCATCTTGGCGACTCTTCAGGAGTGTATCAAGCCCGTGGGGTTGAATCCTTGAACGCAACACTGGTCAGTTATTCGCCAGGGCTGCACCCAAACATTACGATGAAAAGAGGCATCAAACATCGTATGCCTTCCTTAACCCTTTAAGGATGGCATACTGCATTATTGCCATAATGGGCTTGGTCGTCATAAAGCATGAGTGCAGCCGTGGCGAGTAACTCAACAGTGCTGCATTCAGGCACCATGCCTACCCTATGGGGTCGAGACACTCCAGAATGGTTGGCACGATGCATTAATGCAGCACTGGAGAGTGCTGCACTGGTGTATTATCATGTCGAAAATCCTTTTAGCGACATGCTGTCCTTAAAGGGTTAAAGAGTTAACGAGTTCTACATGGCTGCACACAAACACAAAGTGAACAGACTTTGTCAACGATGAGACGTACAGCAGCCACGACAAGGCACCCACCATATGGACATCCTATGCGGATCAAATCCCCACCTCCCCTAAATAAAGCCTTCAGTGCCTTCCCTCGCCCAACCCCTACTCTTGCTGGAGGGGCCCAAAACTTGGACATTAAACTTAAAGCTCACCTGTGTGTAGACACTTACAGTTGGCACGAGACTTCATGACTTAATGTTTTAATTGGGTACAGGTGTTAATTGTACATGATTGGATGATTCAGGGTCGATGCGGTTGGGCGACCACTAATTGCGACGATTAACCACAGGCTTGCGCAGGGTGACATATGCTGCTACCATTGCCGCGCTATGAAATTGGCCAATTAGAAAACGTAGGAAATGTGTGTCTAAGGTCGGAAAGATAATAATCGCCAGAACGTCTTAGTCCTCAGGACCAACTGCCCGAGGTCGGAAGGCTTTGATGAGATGCCGAAGGCTGTGTGTCGTCCATTCCGAAGACAAACTAGGGACGGGCCGAGAGAAACTAGCGGTCTTAATATAAAAAAGGCCATGACAATTATATGAAAAAATATATAATATGTAAAGGATCAAAATTACATTGAAATCAAATCTACCTGCTTGGATGTCCGTACATAATCTATGAACCCAAAAGAGTTGGCATGAAGCCTGAATGCAGCCGATCGACTGATGAGTTACTCGCCGGACCTGAGCAGGACGTCAAAGGGTCATGCTGCGCTTAAAGGGTTATTAGTATCGTATAATACGTATGTTACTGCTCAGAGTAAATAGTCAAATGTAAAGATAGAGTCTCATTCAACTAAGAAAAAAGTAGATTTTAATTGATGCATTAATGAATCTAATTAGAGGTGTTAATTAGAACTTAATGTTAAATTGTCTAATTAATGGGTTTGGGAGGTGTTAAGTACCAGGCGTAACTAATCATCCAATCAAGACTTACATTATGTTTAAAATTTAGTTTTAGAATGGATAAAAAAGGTGCACATATTTTGCTCTATAACCATTTCCCTCAAAGTAAGATACCTTGTAAGGGTGGCATATGGCGCTTTAATGCGCACTATCTCGCCAGTGCATCATTCAAGTGTCATGTCGACCCTAGACGGTTGATATCTGCTGCAGAAACCGTATTTTTCTCCATGTGCGTGATTCTACTCTGGGCCGACCAACCCTCTATCAATCAGAGCGTTGAGGAAATGGGTTAAGGGACAACGGTCCTTTTCATTTACCGGTATAGAAATAACACATGTGGCATTTCTTTATGCAATATGCAAGTCCACTCGTCCCAGGGACAATCCTCCACCAATACAATTCGCAGTGCACCATATCAATGTAAACACGGATCTTAGTCCTTTAATGTGAAGATAGTGCACCGTCTGCGGGTAACTCGCCAGAGATGCATCCATGCACCATGCCAACCCCTTTGAAATGTATAGCTTCCGCAAGAAGCATGAATAAAGTACTGGTGTCTAACTTGCCTTGGCTTTACACTGGCGTAGTCTAGGAAAGGGGGGCAGCCCCCCCCCCCGCCCATCACAGAGGAGGGGGGGCCCAAAAAGATTTGCCAAGACCCAATAATATAATGCATATCGTTACCAAATTACGCCTCTCACACATAGAAAAAAGTGGGGCAGAGTTATACTTGCCCCCCCCCCCCCCCCAGTCAGAATTAAAGGGGGCTCAAACCCACTTTTATATGGTTCCAATACAAGCATGTATAAATACCATCATACCTGATAAAATCTTATATTTAAGGCTGGTTGGGTCCGCCTCCCCCTGCTCCCCCGCCCCCAATGAAGATTTGCTTCCTATGCCTCTATTTTATGCATACATGCATCATACAACAAAGGCTATAATGCATTCATGCAATATGCTGCCCTTACTTATATTGGCCACACTCCCCTTTTTATGCCCGATATAGCATGTATAGGCTAAATATTGAAACGTGCAAAGAGCCTTCTCGTAAATAGGAATTGGTCATGAAACTCCTGAAAGTAGCATATGTCCAAAGTAAAGCTCCTATAATCAACCATCCATGAAGCCTATACCTACACCGTTTTAATCTCAACTCGACCCCATCCTTTGTCTATAATTGTGGAAGGGGACAATGCCCTTGCCAATTTGGCCTCCACTTGACTGATTACTCATGAGTATACCTTTCATTATAACAATATGCCTTAAAGCACTGCACGCTATCACAACTGAGAATTATGATTATAGTTCCCAGTGACAACATAATTCAAGGCCAAAGTCTAAGTCATAGAATTTGAACTAACTTAGCATTTGTGGTGCTCTACAGAACATAGTGATGTTATTACCATCATTGTCATAATACTTAAAACTTTCTTCTTCCTTTTTTGAGTTTGTAAGAGTATATTTAATTCATAAATGATTTTTATAAATACAATTATAATACATCAAGTGCACATATGGATTTGCCATGCAATTCAGCATTCACCATTGTACAAACTAATTTGCGAATCATCTATGTACATTTCTGGATACATGTGGGTTAATAGCAATGGTAGGCAAATAATTCATATTGTGGTATCATGATGAATGTTTTTTTTATATGTGTTACAGTTTGGTGATTAAGGATGTTTGTTCCAATTACTGGATATAGTATACAAGGCAACCAAAGAAAAGAAGAAAAAGATGCATACCGGTACTTATGATTAGGCCAAATTTAAAAAAAGGTGTGTTTCAGGTTACCCGACCCTACCTAGCAAAACAGGGCCGACCCTAGAAACTTTTATCCAATTTTGAAAAAATATTTATTTTGCAAGTGATTTTAGGGCTTTTTGAGGGTCAATTTGATATTTTACGAGTCAACGTCCTGTCAGCGAGAAACTTTTATCCAATATTTAAAAAAAGAGATTTTGGGCCTATTTCAGGGTCAATTTGATAGTCTATGAGTCGACACCGTTGCCGGCGAGTTGGCGCTGAAGTTTGTGAGTCAATTTTGGGGTACTTTTCAGTCCAAGGTAAGAAATCTTTTTTTTTTTTAATCCGACCTACCCTACCTAGATTTTCAGACTATGTAACCTGAAACACACCTTCTTTTTTTTGCCCTTATGTTTATGTAACTAGGGGTTGTCACCCGTACTGCTAGGCAAAATGTTATCAGCCAGTATCATCTGTCCTTCCACTAATGTCATAATATACAATGTACAAGAAGTTCTATATCAAGTAGTAATAACCATTTTTTTTAACCATTTAACTATAGACAAATGTCTATTGAAATGTTGAATGGGTCATGGTCTGACATGGACATGTATGCCGACTAATTTGGCAGATTGTAAATCTTCCTCCATTACTTTAGGTGTTGGGCCACCAGTATTACATTTACAAGACGTTTAAACGCTAAGATATCTTCACAGATTCTGCATGCTGGAGGCAGACTGTTCCACATTGATATACCACGATACAGTGGACTTTCCTGAACCCAGTATTTTTTGGCTGGGGGTAGACTAACAGGCCTGTGTTGGCAGAGGGAGTTCTCATGCCAATATTTGGTACAACCTGTAGTCTAATACCTTTCTTGCTGAAATCAGCATTACCACTATACACATGCTTATGCACTAGTAGCAACAGTTGTAGAACACCTATGAAGTCAGTATCACTGGTTTGGTGCAACTTAATGACATTAAAACGTGATCGTACTAGTAGACAAATTCGTAAACAGCAGTTTTGAATACGTTGTAGGGTTAGCTGATGTGTCTCAGTTAAGCCATTGTACAGATAACCACAGTATTCCATAACGGGATATTGTTTGTTGGTATACAAGTCAGGCTATTCTTGGACATTTTCTTCTTGTATATATCTAAATCTGGGGCAGTTCTAGCCTTGGTGCTAGTAAATAACATCACTTTGGTTTTATCAGTATTTATAGACAAACCACTGCGAGAAAACCAATTATATACACGCGTTGCGTCACCCTGGAGTTTTGACTCGGCCTCAGCTAGAGTTCTGCAAGCGGCATAAAAAAACAACGTCATCGGCATACATTGAGATGTGACAGTTTACAATATTGATTAATGGTCGGGCAGGGTGTTTATGAAACAGATGAACAGTAGTGGGCCCATCATGGAGCCTTGCGGCACTTCGGTGTTCATATGAATCATATGTATTTGAGACGTAAAGTAATATTATTTTGTCGTCATGATGCATGCTGGTGAGTCACTCAGGTTAATGCCGATTCCATGTAAACATAGGTATCATGTATTATTTATACACGACTGTTCCAATTACAAAAATACCTGATTAGAAATAAAGTATTAAATCATTAAATTCTTATCTCATTGACTGCTTTCACAAACTCAATAAAAGGGTATAAATTGGCAAAAATGTAAATGTAATTATGTGTGTAGCCTAAGTAAAAACATGCTATAAAAAATTTACGATTTTGCACAACGTTCACTTCTTTTCAATTTTTTTAGGGATTACACTAAGATCACTCAGGATAGCTTCAAATTGATAAAGTTTTAGCCGTCCACCTCCTGCAAAACCCATGATGTGTTGTTCTGACGTTTAACAGGAGAATCCCTGGCCTTCTCCATTACAGCTAGTTTACGTATCCCTTTCTCAGTAGTTGATTACCATATGCATGTTATTATCAAGCATTATAATTAGGTTAAGTTAAGCATCAAACAAATTAAAACTGAAGTAAGTACATCATGACTAATGGTACCAAAGAACTAACTCATGAGGATGATGATATAGGCAATAAATTGTTCAGCTCCTTAATGTTTAATTTATATCATACCTCAAGCTTTCATATTTTATTTACATTATACCCTAACACAGTGCTGGTGAGTAGCATAGTACATTTGATTTAAAATAAATCAGGGGAGATGAGAGGGAGTGAAATACAGAACAAAATTAATGCTTGCGCAGGAATCCACCACCCTTCACCCTGTTGAGGGTATAGACAGGGGGTCCCGACGTCGCATATCAATTTTAAAAAATGGCCAAGTCGCATGTTATATCTCCATCTGCCCTATTTAAAATAAACCATTTTCTATCAAGCCAGTCAAAGCTGGCACCCGGTCTTAGCTGGCACCTGGTCAAAGCTGGCACCTGGCCAAAGACGAAAATATTGGCCTGGTCTCATGAGACACAGCCCTATGTTACTTTATAATGCTCATGTCCCATGTCAATTTTTAAATTTGTAAAATGTCCATGTCTCCTGTTACTGTATTTGTAAGCCTCATGTTGCATGTCACTAGGCTTCATGTCGCATGTCGATTTAAGAAAAGGCCATGTCGCCGTGTCGAATTTAGGGGTCTACCCCATCCTGCTACCGCCTCTAAAGGTACAACTCTTGAGAAATAAACTTATTTGCTACATCATGCTGGTTCAACAGTGTTGAGGCTACTAGTAGTCGCTACTTTTTAAAAGTAGACCCGACTGCGCAGGTCTCTGCGTACATGGCTTATAAGCATCAGAATGATATCATAATATGCAATATTATTGCATAACCAAATATTTCCAATAGCCTTAGTCATTTCAAACGAATTTAATCATGTTATAGCCCATCGAAACTTTTAGGAATCAATAACCTGTATTTATTGGCATTTTTTTAACATACTGGACAAAAAAATTATCGAACATTGTAAAAGGGAATGTTAGACTCCCAATCTTACTTTTCATTTTTCGATTTCATAAAATTAGTTTGAGTATGCTTTATTCATTTTCATGATAAAATCTAAGCTACTTAACGATTTGCAATGGATGAACTAGTTTAAAGTTATCAAATTCAAGAATAGTAAGACGATTAGGCCCCTAAGGTAGTACTGCTGACAATACTAATACTAATACAATATTAATTCTAGCCCCAAAGAATCTAAATCAACTATCATATACATAGGGGAAACATAAGGGATTCATTTTGTCGTTATCCCCATGAGCTTTGTAAATAAGTTTCTCTGATTGTAAAAGAAACTGTGATTTCATAGACTAGAGTATGGTTTTAGTTATGGCCTATGGCGTATGCCACAAAACACAAAGGAGGCTTGGAAACGTTTGAATGCCATTTATTATTGTTCACATTGCACAGGATACACACAAGTATACCTTCCGATCTTACAGTGATACACATGCCTTTACACATAAATGCTAATATAGCACATCCTCCAATGTCTAAGAGGGTGGATTCCATCATCATCAACACCACCAGTATCAAATATAGAAAATACGCTTCATGATAATATATCATGATAGACACTTGCAACAAGCAAAAAGTGTGGCAACAGTTTTGCTAAAAAAAAATCCTTGTGTTTTTATCCAAATCTTGATTTACATTTCTGTGTAAAAATCTAGTCTATTCCTCAAGTGTTTTGGAGACAATATTTTGCATACTTTGAGTACTGGAGCTACCCTTTTGTACACAATGCATGGGAGGTATATATGATGGCTGATATGTGGAATTTTGGTAAAATGTACAAAAATATACATCAAGTGTGAGAGGATACATATTTTCCATGATATGTTGTAATATTCAGAGGCCAGAGCGCCGAGTGGATATGCTGCGATTTTGGCGCCAAATATACATTATACATGATACCTTTATATAATAGCTCCACATAAATGAGGCATTATGGTGTGCATTGGAATCCATGTAGGGCCCTGCCCATACATCGGCACCGGGGGACAATCCAAAATAACCTAAAGAAAAAGCGAGCAATATGCGCACTGTTTGGGACATCGAAAACTGTGTTTTTCACAATAACTATACATCCGTATCGTAACAGTCATCATTAATAGTTATTAAGCACCAATATAGACAGAAAATGATATAATTTATGATAAATATGTATGATATATATTGGGCCTATGTACTTTACACATTAGACTTGATATGCACATGTTAATTGCAGCTACTGCCTAACCACGCCCATTTGTGACATATCAAAAGCAGTAAAAGTGCCTACGCCTGCTTATGAATATAAATATATATATACGCCATCTTACACCTTATCTTGCCTAAGCTTGGTCATTGATATTGATAATATGCCTACAATAATTGCCTAAATGAATCAACATCAGCTATACATCGACCTCGGTTACCATCAAATTGCACAACGTAATAGATTTAGTATCGCATCAGTCAAGCATAGCGGTCAATGTCTCTAAAATGGGCAAAAACATTAATATATCTACTTAGTATTTAACTCAGTAAGCTATTTCTACTAGAAATACATTGATAAGCAATTTAGCTACAACTTTAAATTCAACGCATATATGCGAGATTGAATATTGTCGCATATACACATCTTAGCACCAGAACTTTAGAAGAATCTCACCTCAAATTTATTTTTGGATATTATAAAATGCTAGGTGCTAAAGTGCTAAATGCATTCGGAAATAAACCAGACATAAGCACATTATCTTCTAGAAAATGAATATATTGGATGCCAGCAAGGATTCGATAGTTGGCAATCAATTGAGCCTGCTTCGTTGTCAACCCACTGTTTTGGGGACTCAGTACTGTACATTACTCCATGAATATCCATGTATATACATTAATGAGCTTTATCTTAACATTAAAAGATAACCATCATAATGTATATATCAGTATTATGTGGGTGTAGTGACAGCACAGTTAAATCATAACACCATAATTATATTAGATGTGAGCATCTTTATAACAATAACTATGTGCAAAGAAATTGAGGTGTTGTCCTTGAATTCACTCCATTCAATGAAATAGCCCTCTTCACCAGCACAAATGCATTTAAATGTTATATTAGCATATATGTACAAATATACTCTCAATTTTATGCACAATATCAAGTTCATGTAAAACACATCTTTTAATTACATTATTTAAAGTCATATGTACATAAATGATATGGTCTCTGTCATTCCCTGCAGCTCCCCCCCCCCTTACCTTGTCAACCGAAAAAGCCAAAGGGGACAGCATGCAACATACATGTCACCATGTCACTGAACAAATAAACTAGGAAAGATTTTCCTAATGATAACAGGCATCTTGCACTAAGGATTAGGCTACATATCAAGCACATGTAAAAGCCCCGTCCATACTCAATTCAATGCTAACCCTTTAAGGATGGCATGATACCTTAATGCATCATGCCCTTGGTCATCCTGCTGCATGAATGCAGCCCTGGCGAGTAAATTGTCAGGGCTGCATTCAAGCATCATGCTGACCCTATGGGGTTCATACGCTCCTGAAGGGTCGGCATGATGCACCAATGCAGCACCGGCGAGTTACTCACCGCAGCTGCATTGGTTCATCATGAGGACAAATGTAATCGTTTAGCGACATCTGTCCTATAAGGGTTAAGGTGTCTATGAATTTTATAGACAAACTACATAATTCTGGAGTTCAACACTAAAGGCAGCACAATTCTTTATGTCTACAATAGTATTTTGTTGGTATGATGCATGGATGCCTCACCAGCATGTAAGTCTCTGCTCCTGTGTTTGTTTCAACCCTAAGGCTTTGATACCGTCCTGAAGGATTACCAATGCAACGCCTGCGCTGTGTTGGTCACCGTATCAACAGTTAAACATAAATCACTGAGGCATAATAAAGATTTAAACATAATTCTTAAATGCAAACACTGAACTGTCGCTGTGACCCTATCTATATATACAATGGCATGCGGGTGTTCGCCATGCTCTGTCCACCATGTGCTCCAGTGGGGCCCTGGAGTGGATGACCGCCATTGGCCGATGGGTACCTCCCTGTGCTTCCACTCCCATCCTCCCCAAGGACATCACCAAGGGACCCCATGTTGTAGGTCAGCATGAGTGAGTTGTACATCTGACTGAAGAGGTTCGAGGGCTGGCTTCCCCAATCGCTGCCCCACTCGCGCTCGCCTTCAACCGCGGCTGAGCCCGACCAAGAAGCTGCCGAATAATTGTTGTTGTTATGGTGTTTGGGCGACATTGACGGTGCCGGACTGGAGGATTCCAGTTTCATTTCGCTGATATCAACAACGCTGCTGCTGCTGCCATCCTGGCTGTGGTGGAGGTGGGAGAAGTGTTGTTGGGGCTGATTGTTGTTGTTGTGGGGTGAGGGTGGTGGTGGTGACACTGAGTGCTGTTGCTGTTGCTGCAGACCCTGAGAACTGCTGTATTGACACGACATCCCAAATTCTGCCGCTTCCACCTTCACGATCCCGCTGACGCGACATGACATGCTCGACTGCTGCTGGGCCTGATGAGCCCCAGTGAAGTGAGCACCATCCATGTTGTTTGCTCCACGACTGGTGCCACCGATGACGCCTGTGGGAAGCTGGTACTGGCTGAGGGTGCAGAGAATGTCAGCCAGATCGTCTTCAATATCCATGAGTGCAGACTCCTGGCGCGGCTCGTTGGACGAGCTGGAGGAGGAAGGAGAACTGCTGCTGAAGGACATGTCAGAGTTGGGGCTGGTGGAGGAGAGGGATGACTGGGGACTGTGTGAGTGGGACTTCTGCTGAGGGTAGTACCCATACTCAGAGCCACCATTGCTGCTGCTGCTGCTACTTCTTTGGTACATCTGGTGGCTGCCGTTGCTACTGTGGGCTAGGACTGTTTGCCTGATGTTGCTCGCATCATTCGGGCTCACAATGATGCTGCTATTTACTGGACGTAGATTGGGGTTTCCGCAGCTGCGGATCACTGAACGCTCACCGGCCATGGCTGAACGCATCTGCTCATTGCTTGCAGTGTAACTCGACTCAGCTTTGTGGTCATCGGAGTGAGCGTGCTTCGCCGGGTAGCCATTGACTTTGATGACGCTGGAGGTGGGGATGGGGGAGTAGGAGGAGAAGGAGGGAGGGGAGATTTGGTAGGATAGGGTGGATGGAGAGGAGGAGGTGGGAGAAGAGGAGGAGGAGGTGGAGGATCGACTGTCCAAAGAGCGCCGACTGTGGATGCCATAAGGAGTAGCGCTCTCGCGGATGTGTGAGAAGTCCTTGACACCCATCTTCTTTGGCCTGCCCATGCGGATAGCTGTAAAGATAAAAAATAGCAAAGAATTTAGAATTGTGTTGTCATTTTGTTGTCATTTCAGGATAAATCGTGATTCTTACATAAGTTTCATTGAAACAAATGAATGATTTGATTAAACAGGCCATAACAGGGAAAATAAATGTTCTGCACAATGATTAAGTGTTCTGTATGAGATCACATTTTGAAATTGATAACTTCAAATTGGATCAATCTAAATATGAGACATCTAAAAAAATAAGCTAAAAGAATAACATGGTAACAGAAATATTGAAAAGGTGCATCTGAGCAGGTGTCAATGACTCATACATATCAGAATCAAGGAACTAGTGTGAAACTCACCATTGCGGGACATGCCAACATTCATACAGCGGTTATAGCGGCAGTAACGGCATGAGTTGCGGTTACGAGGGTTCATCGCACATATCTTCTCAAACTTGCAGAAGTAAGAGTTTGACTCCTTCAGAGCTCTCCGGAAGAATTTCTGAAAGAACATTAATCATATGATTAGATTTTATTGATGAGAAAAAAGCATTTGAAGATAGTTTTAAACATTGCATTCAGGAATATCCCACCACTCCAGGATAAGTTTAGAAATATATCAAAAAATCTGAGGACATGGCATAAGCATCGACCTTTAAGCAAACAGTTTATTGGTTAAAGTCAGCATTACGTTCAGTATATGATAGGTTATTGTAATAGAAAGTCATAATGACATTTAAGTGGCTTTTATGTAAAATTTACTGGAATTATAATTGCTTAATAAAGTGTGACTTTTAGCAGTCCAATCGTTGATTAAATGTCAACATTCATGCGGTGGGGGGTAGCTGAATGGGACTTGATCGTGGTTTTGATAACCTTAGGGTATCTTACCTTGCAGCCTTCACATGTTGGGACCCCGAAGTGGACGCCATTGGCGATATCATGGCACACCCGGCACAGAACCTGACCCTCTGCTGGCTGGACTATCTCTGGTTTCTCTGTAATTAAATACAAGTCTATGTTCAAAAAGATGAAACATAATGATACATGCAGTGTATTGATTAAGCTTTACTGACAATCACAATGATGTTAATATTGACTGTCAGTAACCTTTTTCTGACTTTGACTCTGGCTTTTCGATATTAGATATTTTTGACACTAAATCTAATCTTGGTCCGATTATTGAGGCAGGCTTTGAGCGACTTCTTAAAGCCTTTAAGGACCGCATGCTGTTCATTGTGCTATCCCCTCTCAATGGACCTTTGTCGTCATGATGCATTAATGCAGCCCTTAGGAGTAGCTCATGGGAATGCAGCCCTGGCAAATGGCCTCCTCAGGACTGCCTTCATGCATTGTGACGACAAATGGTGTCGCACCATTTGGCCCTTAAAGAGTGAGGGAAATCACCCTGATCTTCATGTCACTGACACATTTTTGTTTTGACAATATAGACATTTTGCGACATAGACACGTACCTTTACGACACATGCCGACTGACAGACAGGTCTGGAAGCGGCAGTACTGACAGCGGAGACGGTTTCCGTGTGTGACGTCACAGGACCCGTTCACCAAGCATGTGAAGCGGGGGAGGCCATCTTTTGTGCTCCGGATAAAGAAACTCTGTAGTGATAAAACCAAACAGGAACTTGAGTGAAGGGTTGAATTTGTTTGTGTTCACTACAGGAACATATTGATATATTTCAATAGAAGCATGCTAATCTAATTATCATGTTTTCTCCCCTGAAAAAGGCCCAATTCGAACCTTTACGTTGGAGGAGGAGAAAGCTGTAAACGTCGGTTGTATTTGAAATACAAATGTTTAAAAATTTACAGTCAATGATTTGCCATCCCCAGTAGTGTATGCCCTAGTACCTTCCGTACGCCTATATACAGAGAACCAAGCAGAATGTTATTATGCGATTATCTAAATTGTTAAATTATTTATTTTGTCCCCAGTACAAAAAGGGGAGCCAAGTAGTTGACGTCGGTCGATACGCATCAAAGTTTTGGCAGCCTCTGCTACCTAACCATTTAAGGGCAGAACAGTGTTTTAATCTGATATGCTCTCAGTCGTTATAATGCATGAATGCAGCCCTGGCGAGTTAGCCGCCCGTTCTGCATGAATTCACCATGATGCCCATACGAGATTGATTCACTCCCGGAGGGTCTGCATGATGCACTGCCATGGTGCATCATGATGAGATATTTCATTTCAGATAGCATGTCAACAACAAGAAAGAGTTAATATAAATCTCCAACCAGCAAGAGTGGCGGACCAGACCATCCATATCTATCACGCTGAGTATCACTCTTTTGCTGCAGCTTGAGATAAATGTATGAATACAGATATTTTGCAAAGGAGCCAAAACCCACGCCCGTGGGAAACGAGGTCCCATAGATACTCTCTAGCGCATTTACGAATCGAATCAACTTACAACGAAACTTGAGCTTTACTTCAAAATCACTGCATGTGCATTTATATCTTGCGTCATTCCGATTCACCGAGATGCGGCAACACAGCGTTGGTGAGTTACTCACCAGCGCTATATTCCTGCCCCGATTCCTGCATATATAGTTTTAATGCATGATGCTCTTAAGATATCGTCATGATACATGAGTGCAGCTCTGGTGAGAAAACTGCCTAAAACTGCATTTAAGCATCATGCAGACCCTGCAGGGTTGATACACTACCAAGGGATCGGCATGGTGCATGAATGCAACCCTGGCGATTAGCCTCGCCAGGGTTGCATTTATGCATCACGACGAGAAAGAGCATAGTATATTCAAGCACTATGCAGCCCATAAAGGGCTAATTAAAAGCTTTAACAGATGCCTACCTTGCAGGGAAGGCAGACCAGGGCGCCGAAGTACATGCCGCTTGCTTCCTCCAGGCACACGGCGCAGCTCCTCCCGGCTGCTCCAGGGGACGAGGCGCTACCCGCCTCCATCTCCTCCATGGCGTGGTGACTCCCTGGGGAGGTGGTGCTTAGACTGTGGCCCAGGTGCCAGGCTTGTCCTCCAGTAGGTGAGGCATTCTGCTCCTGGTGGTGCTGGTGGACTTGTTGGATGCAGCGTGTGTAGCTGCCGTTACCGCCCGTCATCTGGAGGAAGAAGGAGAGGGTGGTAAGTACAGGGCACTGGAGGAGGGAAGAGGGGTGGTAAGTAAAAGGTACTGGATGAGGGGAAGGAGTAGGAGGAAGAGGAAGAGGAGGGGAGGAGGAGGAATAGAGAGGTGGTGGTCAGTATAGGGCGGGCTATAGGACTTGCACTGGAGGAGAGAGAAGAGATGGGGTGGTGAGTATAGGGTACTGGAGGAAGGATGAGAGGGGTGGTACTGGAGGAGAGGCGGTGGTGGTGACTATAGAGCTTGTATACTGGAGGAGCTAAGTATTAAGGCTGTGTACAGCAGTTCAGGTGAAAGCTGAGTGGACTCACACTAAGGTGGTGATGTGAAGTTATTGAGGTGTTCATGTATGGTATGAGATGTGGGTGGGTGGGTGGGTGGGTAGGTGTCGTCACTATCTAAGGATATGGGTGGGAGGAGGCGGGGTGTTATACCATTTGGTGTATGCATTCAGGTGTGTATACATGCATGGTGGTGTTAGAGGGGGAGGGAGGGGGGCGTCCAATTATATATGTTACACCGTGATCAAAGCCTACCATGACAAACACCCAGATGTTTTACATGCATACTTATCCACATGGACATAAATCATCGAATAAGTGGGGTGTGTCTGGCAAGGTATGGTGCCAAGCACAAGCCATGCTCAACCTTAGGTCAACCCTTATGCCAGGGAGGCTATAAAACTATCCAACATTTCCTGGCACACTTTCTAGCGACCATCTGGCCAAGTCGGCGTTGTTGGGGCGAGTCCTATGTATTGTGTTTCGTCAATTAAATGATGAAAGGCGACGAATCAGCCCAATGTATTCAATTGAGCAGATATAGCGTTGCCAAAAGACTGCCGCCATCTGTGGGGGTCAAGATGGCATGTACCCTCCAGCATATGGGGGAGAAGATGACTTTAAACGATTTAAACTTTGACTTCTCTCTCTCTCTGTCACTGCCTGTCTGTATGCTTCTCTGTCTCCATCTCTATCCCCTTGTTCTTCTTCGTTCTCTCTCTGTCTCTCTATCTCTGTCTCTGTCCCTCTCTCTGTCTCTGTCTCTCTCTCTCTCTGTCTCTCTTTCTCTCTCTCTCTCTCTCTCTGTCTCTCTCTCTCTCAGCAGTGGTAATTGGATTGTACATGATTCTATGCTACATGTCCTTGACATCGGTAAAGATAAAACGTTGAGTCTAAAGAGGTCAAAGCAAAGTTGGTCTAATGATCTAAGTTGTTTGTGTAACTGTTCCGTTTGTCTCGCTATGCCACGCATAGACATAGACTCGGGGATTCCAAGCTAATCTCATCTAAACTAAGTGGCGTCGACAAGTGCCGGTGAACAATCAAGTTATACAGGAGGCGAGACATAAACTAGCGCCAATTGTCCAATCATACTAAAACGAGTTTATACTCTCTGTATTTGACACATCTGACAGAAAGGAATGTGAACGTTTTGCAGTCAGATTATTACAAAAGCATTACTATTAACTTAAGCTCGATTCAACTCTGGATTAAAGCCAGTAATAAAACCAGCGTTTTTATTTTTAGTACACAACATTTTTATTGATCATATAATATATCAACTTTGTACTAGATGGGCATAATATCAAAAGGGCTGTTTAAGTGTGGTTTTTATGTCTGTACATGGTAATAAAACCAAAGCTTTTATTTCCAATCGATGCATTTACCTTTGCTCCATGATACATACTATAATAGGGAACACACTTACATTTACTCATAAAGATACACATGGCACGCGTGTCGCCTCGTCATGGATGAGTTGGTTTTATGTTTTCGATAGTTAGATATCAGATAATGATAGCGTTGGGTCGTATCTTAGATGGAGACTTCAAATCTAAGTTGTTTGGTATGTTTTAAAACGGAGAGCCCTTAAATTAACGACCTAGATTATATTTTATTTGTCGGCATGGTTTTAAGCATCCCGACTGCATCCTACAGTGGAAAGTTTAGTTTAAGTCTGTGCATTTTTATCCATCTTATTCTAATCAGGTATTTTTCTCCGGCCCATGTCTTCCTATACACACCATCTTCTCTCTCCCTGTCTGTCTGCACCTCTCTGTCCCTGTCGCAAGGCTATGTCCCCATTGCCCCAGTCTAAGTCTCCGTCTCTCTGTCCCTCTCTCTCTGTCATTCTCCCTGCCTCTCTCCCTGTCTCTCCCCATTTCTCTGTCTCTATCTCTGTCTCTGTCTTTGTCTCTCTGTCTCTGTCTTTGTCTCTCTGTCTCTGTATGTCTGTCTCTCTGTCTCTTTGTCTCTCTGTCTCTCTTTCTACAGGTATATCTCGTCTCGATCCTCTAACGTTTCACCACATACATGTACATGATACAGCAATTCAGGTGGGATCAAAGCCTGGCGCTCCAATCCTCCCTCTCCCCTTCAGTCCACTCGGTCCTTTCACCCATCCCCTCTCTATCCAACACCTTCAATCCAGTCTACATAACCTCCATAATACTAGTAATCTACCTGTCGGCGTCCTGATCAGACCTGCTAATTCACATCCTGACGCAACCCTTTGGCAATGAATCTTAAGTGCTGTGTCTCACCAAATCGATACAAGTTGACATTCTATGACTGGCGCACCTTTATGACCGGCGCACCTCTAGACCGGGTAGCCCGGATCAGTATCATTAAGAAAAAATGTTTAAGAAGTAAAGGCTCATTACCCTTCTGGGACATGGTTAAATAAAGTTATTACATTTATATGTAGATATGCTTTTAACGTTTTCAGTTCAGCCAGTCACAGAAGACGTGTAACGCTCTATAGCGTATAATTATACCGCTACATTGTTCCCTATTGTAGTTGTAGGCTATATCGTTGGAACACGCCATATGAACTTAGCTTTAATACTTTGTAAAGGTTTTATAATTAATAAAGTTGAAACTTGTTTGGAGGCTGTAAACGTCCGATTTGTATCAAACTAATTTAAACATTGTGGCGTGCAAGATTTAAGATACAAAAGAAATAATAAAGAATACACTTTGTATACAGGTTTTCCAACTGCTAACCTTAAACATGGTATAAAGTATAATATATTATATCAGTGCATGTATACTATATTAATCGATTACATAATTAAATAAGCCCGCCACAGTACTCGCCACCAATGGCAAACATGCTGGGACCCACTGGGACCACCAGTATGACATTGGCATTGGCATTATATAATATGCACACATTAGACCAAAGTATCTGTGTGGCCAGCATCACATGAAAAATGAAATTTGGACCCCTTGACCGGGGGGGGGGGTGTAAAGAGATTTGGACCGCTCTCGAGGGGGCCTGTTTTTTGAGTAAAAAAGCCCGCACGTTTCTATACTTCAAAGGGCCTGCGCGCACCCGTTTTCGACCCATTGGGGTGGGGGTAAAATATTTTGATCCCTTAAACCCGCAGATCTTACTGCACGTCCAGTAACAGTCAGAGTGTAGTCGAGACAGGTACTCAGCCCTATATATAGGGGCGCTGGGGGTTTAACTGGAGGGGGTGTAAATAATTATGCGTGCTCCATGCAAAATCACCCCCACCCCCTCCTTCCCCGTTGTTAAAAAATATTACTCACATCGTAGGTTTTAAAGATAAATATCATTTTAGTCTGGTCGTTTTGGCTGAAACACTCTGACACCCTATCCGAGTCTAGTTATCTGCAGTTTAAAACTATATACGCACTTCTCTCACCAACCTTCACCTTGGAGCTCTACTATGTAATACCAAATTACGTCATAAACACATATGGGTGTTCAGAACATACATGTATATATATACACACGGAGCAGAAGCACTGTGTATATGGGGGGGGGGGGGGGGGAGGGGGGAGGGGGAGGGGGGAGATCAAGGCGGTGGGGAGGGGGCCCAGGAGGGAGGGTTTGACCAGTGAGTTCAGAAAGGTGCCCTGCCCTTGGGGGCACACCCAGAGGCGCTGATGGGGGTTCCTCCTTCTGGCCCCATGTTATCATAATATCAGTTACTCAATATCCCTCTTATCAGTGCCCCTTGTCTGTATGGGGTCTGGTTAATGTGGTAATGGGGATGTGTCTTATCTGTGGTGACTAGGGGTGAGACTTGGGACGGTATCTCTCAGTATCTGAGTGCTATCAGCCAACCACATCCATGGACCTGTGGAGATATGATTTTGTTCTTCTAAAAGGGTAAATCATGGTTAAGGCATCACCTGCGCCATGAGGTCATTCACCGGACGTGCAACTATTAATCTAGGTGTCAGTGAACCCTTTTTCTTTTTCTATTATTATTTCAGATGATTTTTTTATAGTTGCACTTTTTAATTGTGTAAAAAGTATTATATGTAGGGACCTAGGAAGCACATATATGAAGGGGGAGGGCATCAATAATAGGGTGAGTTCAGCTTTACACAGTAGCCTTCTTAACGGTAAAGGGGCAGGGGCCGACGTGTGAGATATCGACCTTAATTATTATTATTATTATTATTATTATTATTATTTTGGGGATAGTTACTAGTTATTACTGCAACATTCTTATTGACGCTACCCAAGTGAGGGTGATCCTATTATGGATGCTTGTGAGACATGTACATGTATATATACTATGGCTGGGTATGGATGTACCTGAGTGATGTATTATATAACATAGAAGTGATCCATACTTCCAACTGACCTAGCTGTACTCGGGCCTGGCAATGATCAACTCTCTAGACGCTAGGGCTAGACGTTTTTATGTCGGTATGATGCATAAATGTAGCATCGGTGAGGACAGTGATGCATCCATGTATCATGCCAACCCTATTGGGTTGAGACACTCCCAAAGTGTCAGCATGATGCATGAATGCAATATGAGTGAGGTTCTCACCAGGGCTGCATTCATGCATCGTACCAGCCCTTTGGGAGTGTATCAGCCCCAGAAGGTCGTCATGATGCTACTGTAGTGATGCTTGAATGCAGGAGTCTGGCGAGTTATATTTAGTACAATATAAGTCAACATTGTCAGAAGGCAGTAGTAATCAGAAATCCCTAAACCCACACAGAGAGCACACTATTATTGTTCATCCCCATTGATCTATGTGCAGCATATGTACCATCTATGTTACGCTTGTATAGATTTTTATAACTTATACATTGTATACTATCACCATCCTCAGTCCTAGCTACATTCAGCTATTATTTCTAAATGCCACTTATCGGCAGTGATTTCATATCTAGAAAAGGATGAAAAACATTACCATGTGTGGCAATTACCAAAAGGTCGGTGTCGCTCGAATAAGTTGTTTATTCCAAAATGCCTATTTGTTATAAAATGGCTTCTAAGAAAGAAGTGAACATGTATATGGTAACGACATACGTGATAATAACAGACCTGCTACCTGTAGTATATTGTATGCGACATCCACCACCTTCCTCCACGGTGTTAATTGACCCCCCCCTACCCCCATCCCCCGCCCACCTGTACAGAGCGGCAGGTATTACCGCATCCTCCTGGAGGCTCTATTCACGTGAGATGCCCACACGTGAGCCTTCCTCCAGTAGGTGTATGAGGCAATAGCCGCCCTGCTCCTCTCCGTTATCATCTCATAATCATGTATTTTTTGTCTTTTATTTTGTTTTATTTTTTTGGTGTCGTAAATGATGAATTAGTTCGCAGTGCTTTTAGCCTTTTCTCTTTTCTTCTTTTTTCCCATTTCCCCCCTTCCAATACTATACCAATATTTTCATATCCTATCAAAGCTATGTCATATAGTGGATTGGTTTGCATTGTTGTTGTTGTTGTTTTGTGGGGGTTTTTTTGCAAATTGTGACACACTGCTTGGATCAACTCCTAGCTGCCAACAGGTTGAAGATGCTCTTCTCTCCCTCGGTTTCTTTCTCTCCCTACCACTCCCGGCATTTCTCCTTTCTGCTCATTCCCATTTCTCTCTCACTCGGCGTCCCACTCCCTCTCTCTCCCCTCTAATCACCCATCTCTCTCATCGCCCTCGCTTTCTCCGCTCTCCTCTGTCATATAATAGCTGATTCTTTCCTCTCTGTCCCTGCCCCAGTAGGACATCAGACTGAGAAGAGTGCCGAGGTTATTACTATTAAATCCCACCCCGCCTCCAAACACCTCACCCCATTTCTAACTTTCAAAGTGGACCGCTACCTGTACAAATACAGAGGGAATGATACAAAATGCCAACAATGTGAGTCCAACTGCAGTGGAATGATAAGCAGACACTGATTACATATCAAGAGCTGACAACAGTATTAAAAGGGTAACAAACCTGATGTGCAGACTGGCTCCTACCCCGTGGGGCTGGTAGGGTGATGGTGGGTGTGTGGGGGGTGTGAGTAGCACACAGAGGTGTCTCCGCGTCAGGCTCCTCCAGGGGGTGGACGAGGATGCTGACCAGGTATTAAGTAGTCACTTAATAACAGTTACAGCTGGCTGTAGACGTCGTCTATGTAGATATTGTTCTGTTCGCTGGTTGACAATAATGCACCTTCTAATGTCACTGTATGTATATTATATGTAGAGTTGTGAGGGATTCTCCTGTGTTCACAATGCTGTGATTGCCTGTCTGTATACCAGTCCCATGGAGAGATGAGTGGATGGATGTCCTTTACCGACTGAGGCTCCTTCTACTACTCTAGTGCCTGCAGCTCAAGTTGTGAGGACTCAGGCCGCGCGGGCTGCCTATAATACTCACACACCTCCCTCCCCCTCCCACCTAGCACCCACACCCTCCCACCCACCTGCAGCTCCTACCCGTAATACTAACAGCAAGGTCACGGTCAACTCCTTCAGCTGTCGGGGAGGGGGGTGGGGTGGGAGGGGGTGGCGCACTGCTCAAGATATAGTGGCGGGTAGGAGGGTGGTGGAGTTGGTGGGGTGGGGGTTGATCAAGGAGGGGGGACGTATGGGGGGGGGGGGGGGGGGCGGGGGTAGGCAGGTAGGCAGGTAGGTATAGGAAGGCAACATGTGCTTGGTGAGTGGAGCAGCGGTGGAACTCGTCCAAGTGTGTTATTACTTGAGTAGTGTTGATAACGAGATCTCGGCCAGGAGAGTGTGATGATAGTTGATCATCATGCTCCACGTGAACGCTCGACCCGTTGAGTGGCTACCTGGCGAGTTATGTCAGATGTTGGTGGGTGGGTGGGGCGGGGGGGGTGTTGGTGGGTGGGTGTGGGGGTGGGGGTGGTTACCTGCAGACGTCCATCCACCTTATGTAATACCATCCACCTGGAGCTGAGAACAGGTGGCACTGACCAAGCCGTCCACACACCACTACTGGCATTAAGCCCTACTGCAAAGGCCGTTTTATTCTGATAACTTGGATTGCGGATCTACCAATGAGAATTTTTTGGGCATTTTGCGAAAAAAAAAAAAAAAAAAATTTAAAGAAGAAAAAAGGTACATATGCTGAGCAGCAAAACTAGCATTAGGCCTTTCAAATTGGGGGTATTTCCAACAAATATGAAAATATGTATATTTGATAGCCCTAAAGAGGGATTTTTCATGCTTTTTCTTTTTTTATGCCACTGTCCCCTGGGGGGATATCCCCCCCCCCCCCCCTGCAAAATATATTTGCTGTCGTAACCCGTAATCCAGGTTATCAAGATGTGGTAGGCCTACGTGGCCTAATATACCACCTTTTACATTCGGATAGCATAGTTCAATATTAAATGACTATTTAACATTCTGACACCTGTTGCTAGGCAGCATCACAATAGAGATATTTATATAGTTTGTCTACTATAAATAAAAGGTCATTCTCCCGCAGCCTATTACATGTATTTATATAAAGGTTTTAGTACCTGTCCTGGCCCCACATCGACTGTTACCGTAGGGGTACCAAACGTGTGGCCCTGTAAATAGCTGTTCAAATGGTGGGATGAGAACAATCATAGTGCATTCCTCATCCACATCCTTTCTAGTACGCTTCATATATTATAAAGGGTTAAACTTAACTGCACTTATTAGCATTGATGTCACTTTACATTCCAATGATCCCAGGCCCAATCCCGACACAGAGATGATGGTCAGGGTTCGACCATACTATTTTCATAATAATTTCTACACTAATAATTTCAAAATAACATATTATATTCACCCAACATACTGCTCCATTCCAACAAAAACAAGCACGCTGGTCAGTGATCCACCAGATCACCTGCCCATGTAGTGCCTAGTTTTGATCAACATGAGGGTCAATGGGATCACCCTGCCCAGCTACCCATCACTATGGTAGAACCATTCTTCAACAAAAGACACAACTGACGTTGGATGTGAGGAGGGGGTGGGGAGATGCAGTTCTCACAGATGAAGTGACACAACCCCCATGAGGCCACCTCATTCTGATGTTGTAGCAATTTTCTTGGGCAGCCAGAGGCAATAAAAAAAACTTTTCTCAGGTCGAGGCTGATAATTCACCATTCATGAATAGATATCTTTCGACAGTTGACACAGGGAAAGAGATGTAGAGACCGACCAGGACTAGACCCATTTGTTGCTTGCTAAAAGGCAGTGACAGTGACATTGTCGGGGTCTGAGGGTGCTCGATATTGACAGCTGCTGGAAGGAAAGAAATAACGATTAATTGTTTTCGGCCACTCAACGTTGGACCAAAGCTTTTTTTGTGAAATTCTGAGAAGGGTAAACCACACCATTGGTCTTTACAGTTTTAGCATCTTAAGCATTCAATAAAGCAAAGGACCCGATATTTTTGCTTATACTTTTCAATTACTTTTCTATTTCTTATGTGGTTACAAGGGGAACAAAAGTTTGAAAATACAGGAAATTGTTAAAAGGGAAAAGAGAAAATAGAAACGTATTCATTTAATCTGGCCCACCGAAACCACAACTTACTTGACCGTTCTATACCAGAAACAGTTTATCCTACTTGGCCTGGTGTTGTTGCACGTCTTCAATGCCAAGGTTACCGTCTGTTGCTATGGTGATCACCAGATGCCTTTGTATCTTTAGACCCACATAAATATGATCTACGTGAGCGTCTTATTACTGCGCATATCTGATAATGGTAAATTGCTCTAAACCTTTGAGGGTGGTATAGTGCTTCAATGTGCTATGTCGTCATGATGCATTGATTTTGCATCACACAGGCACTGCCAGGAACGTTTGACACAAGAAAAAACTGACAAAATACAGACTTATAATGTTATAAAGGAATAAAATAAATGCAAACTTTCTGTTTATGGTAGGGGATAGTTTTCATGAGAAGCTCCCTATAGTGAGCACAGAACAATCGATCAACATTGAAAACTAGTTGATTCAACGTTGAACTGAATATTGTACACACAGCAATCCTTGTGCTTTGACTTTGAGTGTAGAGGTGCATCCCTACATTAACAGGACAAGGAAATGTGTTCCAGTTAGCGATAACAAGCCTAGCTAAACTTGGTCGATCCGAAAATAATATTAATTAATAAATTATTTAATTAATGATAGAACTTTATTTTTTACAAACAGTAAACACATATTTGATTTTTTTTTAAAGAATAATGGATAATTTGCACTGTATACCTTAGTAATATTACTGGCAATCTGAGAGTTTAAACCTAAAATCTGGTAAATTTACCAGTACCGTCATGACATTGTTAGAAAAATACGCCGGCGATGTAGCCCTAGATAAGCGGAAAATCAGGTCTATTGTAATAATGGACTTAGGGACGATACCAACCACACGTAGATGTTTTTGTATGGATTGAAAGTAACTTGAGTGAGGCAAGTTGTGAGTCCATCAACAGAATCCCCTTGACCGTGCATGTTAATAAGAGACGTATTATGGCTTTATTGTCTTATGGTAATGTAATACAATGCCACACAGGCAGCGCGGAACAGCGTTGGTCTATATAGATCTACATGTTCTCAAGCAAGAAGAGGGGGCGGGGGGGGGGGGGGGAGGGGGGTATCTGAAAAGAATACACAGAAAGAATACTGACATCCCAACCTGCGTTTTATTCCTCGTAATAGGTAGCATATATTTCTGACACCCTAGTATACTTCCTTTCTTAGTGATACCTTATTTTTAGAATCACGTTAAATTATATCAACCTTGTAGTCATTATGTTTATGCTCCTGGCCTGGGCAACTCTGAATCCCCCCTCCCTTTGATCCCAGAAAAGTTTTCATGAAACCTGATGGTTTCACTAACCATAAACAGTATGATAGACATGCCGTAACACACCTTATATATTTTAATATGCTATAGGAATATAGTTATGAGCCATATTGGTATCGGCTTGTGATACCCTTTGTATATTATAACCTGCATGGTGTCGAGAAAGGAATATCTCTGCTCTGCTGTAAAAGGCAAAATACAGGGACCTTTTCCTGCCTGTTGTAGTTAAAAATTTTAAAAGTTTGCATTAAATTGAATTGAATTGACGACAGTCCAGGCTGATCACGAGTCGCAGACAAGTGTACTCAGCCGTGACTAAGTCAATATAATGAGTACAAGGCCACACCAGTGGGGATTGTTTTATACTTATTATACAAACGGTTGTGTCCTCTTGTGGTATATGTGTGATGTAAGGGAGTTATTGCCACCCCCCCCCCCCTGCAGTGTCCGCTACCCACCTGTGGAGCAGCTCACGAGACCAACCTGCTCACGTGAGTTGCTGACCACAGCTAGGTACAGCCGCTGCACGTGTCACCGCAACCTCTTACACAATAAAAAGTACAGGTGTATATTGCAATATATAGTATGATGCGTGTAGTATGTAACTGTGGTGGTCAAGGGGGGGGGGGCGGTCAATGCATATCACAATTGTTGCTAGAAAGAGAGAATGAAATTAAAGGGTTATGAGTTTACTATATTTGTCATTTTACCTTTAACTATAGCATCCTATCAGTGTCTCCAAGCTCAGCTCACGATTATGGTAAATACATGCACCCTCATAACAGAGAGATATAACCATAAATTGTCTAAAACTGTATCAAAATCTAAATTGTATCAAACTTTGAATAAAAGTTGCATTCACCCCTCAGAATACGATAGTACAATGTATAGCAAGAATCGCTGATTTAGGTTAAGGCCGTGTCTCATGAGATTGAGCCAATGTGAACGTCTATGACCGGGTGCAATCTATGACCGGGTGACTTCTTTGACTGGGTGTCGTCTTTGACCAGCAAGATTCAAAGGGGCTGAAATGGGGGCTATGTACACTGAACAGTGAAATGCTTGGACACTTGTGACCTATATTTGCCTTTTCCTTGCTACCCGGTCAAAGATTACACTCGGTCAAAGATTGCACCCAGTCAAAGATTGCACCCGGTCATAGACGAAAACATTGGCCCATGTTCGTGAGACACAGCCTTAAGTCACGTTAATTTGTTGATACATTCAAAAGGTTGTATACTGATGTAAATCAGCTATCATAATACTTATAACGATATAACAAATTGGGGAAGCAATACCAATAGAACTGAAATCAGACGGATGGGGGGGGGGGGGGGGTGGAGATAGTGTCAATGAACCGTGATAGGAAAAGATACAGAAAAAGATATTTAGATGTGCATCATATTAGCACAATAGCTTATCCTTCCAACACAAAATATTTTGGTTTATCTTATGCTTAAACCACGGACAGGGACACCCCTCTATCCACCAAGCCTGATCATCCCTCAGGGGATGCTTCATACGAAACAAACTACGCTGGTTTCCTGGGCAAGGGTTAGGGTTAGCTTATATTAGTTCTTTCTGATTACAGTTACACACTCAGAAAAGTCAGCGTCATTGTCGCTAAAACCACTCTCACCTGAAAGCTAGGCATTGCCTGTGAGAGTGGTTTCAGCGACAATGACGCTGACTTTTCTCAGTGTGTAGGGTTAGGTTTAGGGTTAGCTATCTTTTGGGTTAGCTATCCCTTGGGGGACCAGGGGAGTTGTTCCTGTCTTCAGATAAAGAATAAGATATCACCTGATATCTTATTCTTAAAGAATAAGATATTGTGTTGACAAATACACTACATATTCAAACCCAGCTGAAGACACTCACCTGAACAGGTGAATACAAGGTCAAGAGCAGCACAAACTTAAGACCTACTTCTCAGGTAAATGTTTGAAGAAGCACACTTAATTAAGCCTACAATGACGACATAATGCCTTAAGGCATCACAGAGAGAAGAAACAGCGTTAAAAAGGAGTCCAGGTTGCCTCCAGATTGACTCCCCTGTTTAGGGAAGTTCAGCTTGCCCAAGGGAGCCTAGGTGGCCCTCTGGATGACCTTAGGGAGTCACCTGGGGGTGACCTGGACTCCCCTCTGTAATTCTGGAGGCAACCTGCACTCCCTTTTGACGCTGTTTCTTTTCTCTGTGATCACTTGTCAGCATGATGCATCAAACCATGTTTCTTTTCTCTGTGTCGTATCCTTTAAGTGTTAGTACCAAGTGTCTCACGGCATATTAATCATTGTTAATTATAACAGCAGCTTTTGTCAGCCTCAACAACAGCTTGGCCAGGTATGTGAGCAGCCACACAGAATTTGTTGTATGTAGCTAATGGATATGTTATTCAGGGGCCACCAGCGTCGGACCAAACAAAAGTTAATTAACAACTGTTTAAACCTGGACCGGCAGCATAGTTCCTTGATGGTATTTTCTGTCATGATATACAAATACAGCCCTGGCGAGTAACACTTCATTGTTGCAATCATTCAACGCCGATCCTACAAGTCTGATTTACTCCCCAGGGCGAGCAGGACGCACCAATGCAGTCCTGGTAATTTACGCAGCAGCATTCTTGCATCATGATAACTAAGGATCATGCTGCCATGCCGGCTAATAGAGACACGTGTACCTACTCCGCATTCAGCTGCTCATTTATGCTATAATGTCTAGTTGTGTAAACTACCCACGCATACAATTAAGTACTTAGACATGGAGTCACATTAGTGGTCAGTTCCATAATTATGAAACATAACTGAGCCAAATAATTGGGTGACATTGGCAATGCCACAACTCAATAGTTACCATACGCACATCGGGTAAGTAGCAGCTGCACTGCATAAACTTTGCCATGTACAAAAAGTGTAAACCCCTCTAATGGCTGTATTCACACCTTGTAAGTTGAGTTGGGTTTTAAATATTTATTGGTACAAAACAATCATATCACATTTAAAAGTATTTCGTATTCACCAATATTGTAAGACAACGAATATATAAATTGCGCGACATGAGCATATATCAGTCGGCGAATAAAGTAAAAGTGTATTGAATAGTCGGATCAAGTACAACAAGAACGGACACATGTCATATAAACCCTTTAGATCTAAATACTTTGCATTTACTGGGATTTACTCACTACTATAAATATTGCCATTACAGCACGTGACATGTTATGCACATGGCAGATTTTGTGCAGTGCAGTTACCATGAATCGAGAAGTTACCAGAAAAGGCAAAAGGCAATGTGTGCAGAGAAGTGTTCATTAACTGCATTTTTTTTTTTGAATAGTTTTATTGACCACAAATCATGTAAAAGTATAACACGTTCTGCCAGAGTGGTCAGTGAGGAATTTGTACAAGTGTATTATAATGTTCTATTAAAAAATATCATTATTTTTATAATTATTGTTCTTGTTATTGTTCTTCCTCGTGGTACATGGGTTTACAAACAGTCTGTACAGATCAGTGTATACACACTCTCAAATGTATACAACCGAAAATTAAAGCGTACTTTACTACTTCATTTTTGGGACTTTGTTGTCAGTCATCATTTTTCACTTAGTTGGTTGCACGAAAAGGGCCACGTGCACAGTTAACACCAGAGTGTTGATGTGGTTGAGATATAGTTATCCTAGGTAATCTATGAACCTTTAGTCATATATATATAAGAGGAGCAAAGCTATGTAAGTAAGGTGGCCTAGGTCGTCAGCTATTAATATATACATTTTTGTACAATAGTCTTTTTCAATTTGGTCTTGAAGATGTGCGCACTTTCAAGCATCTGGGTATCACTACTAAGTTCTTCCCACAGCATCACACCCCGGTACAGTGGGTTCTTGCGGTACTTCTCGCGTTTGGGTCGCTCTAGCTTGATACGCTTGCCTGCGTCTCCTCAGGTTCTCCCAAGGGTTGGGTGGAGATTTGCTGGGTTGTTGGCATGTCTGTACACCAAGCACAATAATTGCCTTTTCCTACGTGTTTCCAGTCGTTCAACCTTGCATGTGCGGTGGAGGTAGTTTACAGATACATCACCAACCCTTGTCCTCGTGCATATGCGCAGGCTGTTGTTTTGCTGCACCTGGATTTTTCTGACTTTATTTGGCGGGGCAGAGTCAAACAGGAAGCTTCCATACTCCATACAGGGAATAACAGCTTGCTTGTGGATGGCAAGAGCTCCATCCATGTTCATATACTTCCTGTTGTGCCTGAAATTCACTAGTTTTTGGCCGAGCTGGTTGTCCAGGTTCTCTAGGTGTTTACTGTGGATGGTAACAGGCGTCGTGTGCGCATGGTTTGTGTAGAAGCTATAGTGTTGCCATGACAACATGAGCTCTGTATGTTACTTCTGAAGTGCATCATTCACTCCTGATATCAGAGTTATCTTTGCTATTTTCAGTTCAGTTATACTACTTTCATACATTAGTTTTTACTAACAACAAATCTTTACTAACAACAAAATCGTTAACGATGAGATAATCATGTTTTACTCGCTTTACCTCAGATAAATTCTATGTAAGCATTCCATTTTCAACCACATGCAATAAAAACCATCAAAGAATCCAGTTATAACATAGCCAAATTAATATGCAGGATGTTCCCATCGAAAAATAAAGATATCAATTTTCACTTTTGTGTGGAGTGACCCCCCTCCCTGCCATTTACTAGCGATAATTGTTCGGTAAACAACCAAAATACTTGAGGACCAAAAATTATTATTTTGCAAAGGCACTAAACGATGATAGTAAGAATGTTCGGTAGTAAGCAGTTTACAATGAGAATTACACCGGTAATTATGCAAAGTCCTCCTGATATGGTCCCTATCTAACAAAAAGGATCAGTTTGTATGATAGGGGCCGTTTGTAAGATAGTGGCCTCACAACCCCTCCTGTTTATGTTACAGGTCAGACACTGGAGAGGGGAGTGGTCAGAGTTTGAGTTTTGAGTTTTGAGTTTTCAAGAGTTTATTGACAGAAAGTTACACAAACAAGTTTGGTCTTTCAAACGATCCGTCAGTGGATAACAATAATTATTCTCACAGAAGAGATATCATCACATAAGTTTATAACAATTACAATCAATGACTGACAATAACAGTCAATATGATAAATAGGACAACCTCATTGTATCCTACACGTTAAACACAGGACAGACAGGTAGGTAACGAAGTGAGTACTGCTCTGGAAATGGTCGATTTCGGGTCACAACATACTTCTTTGCCTTTCATCTCAGATTATAGACATTCAGCTACTAGTGACATCACCAGGATATCCACCTCTAATACATACGGTTGTAACTAATTCACTTCACCATAGATATGGATTCCACTCTTGGAGCTATACTTTACATTCTCCACTAAAAAATACGCAACTTCTATACTAGACCTTATTCATTCAATTGTCTCAGACGCCTTAGTACATCTTCCTTCTTTACAGCTGACATAAAAAGATCATATGTGACAGAGTTTTGGATAGCAGCCTCCAATTTATCCCACAGGATCATTCCCCTGTATAGCGGACTGTCCCGATATAGTTGGCCCTTTGGGCGCTGAAGTTTGATTTTGCGTTTGTTATTATTTCTCAGTACCCGCACCGGTGCTACCACATTATCTGGATCAGATACATACTTATACACCATACCAAGAAGATTTGTAATACGCCTATCAGTTAGCAAAGTACACCCGCACGTGGTATGTAAGTCACTCACACCTATCAACCTCGGATCGTCAATACCTAGGCTACAGCGGAGACAGTGATTTTGTACGGTTTGTATTCCCCTATACAGCAGGACAGGGCCACTCTCCAGTACAATATCACAGTACTCCAACGCTGGCATGATCATCTGTTTATACATTAATAACGACAGATCCTTGTCCATAAATTTCTTGAGTCTCCTCATATGCTTTAGCTTCGCTCTACCGGACGCCAAGACCCTTTTACAGTGTGGTTCAAAACATAATGTACTGTCAATTAATACTCCCAAGTAGTTAAATTTCTCAACCACCTTCAGGGTTTCCCCTTTCAAAGTCAAATCCCAGGTATTAAAATCCCTCCCATCTTGATCAGCCCGACACCATAGAACCTGTGTCTTACACGAGTTAATAGTCAATCTGTATTCATCACACCAATTACTCAAATTATCAAGGTCATCTTGTATAAGACTCTGGGCTATTTTGGGGTCCTTATTACTAACGAGTATAGCTAAATCGTCAGCATACATGTAGAAGGACGAATGCTTTAATACAGATACAATTTTATTAATATAAATAACGAACAGCAGTGGCCCCAGCACGGACCCTTGGGGGACTCCGCACGATATTGGCTTAGATAGAGAAACGGGCTTGCCAGTGACCAAGGTCGCTTGTACTCTATTAGTCAGGTAGCTCCGTATCCATCTAACACAACTGTCGGCACAACCCAATTCCTTTAGTTCACTCAGGAGTAGGAGGTGGTTGACTGTATCAAAAGCCTTGAGGGAGAGGTGAGGGGGATTGTGGTCAGGGGGTATGATGCATGGGGGCTTCAATGGATATGGCCACAGTCTAACAAGTCTCTAGAATTAAAACAGTTGAGAAAAGTATAGTTGAGAAAAAAGCTGTTTTTGTCTTTATTCAAATTCTAGGACTTGAGCAAGTCTAGCTCACATATAGACCCCAGAAGGCTCCCTTTACGTATTGTGAGGCCTACTTCCTTGCTGCAGAAGCAAGAAATAGTCATATAAATTATTACAAAGGTTTTTGATGGATAGGGCTTTTGATACTTAGGGACTGTTTGTAGGATAGGGGCCTGACATGTCCCTATCCCTCAAATGGCCCCTATCTTACAAATATTTGTGAGATAGTGGCTGTTTAAATGTGGTCCCTATGTCTCAAGATTTTGTGGGATAGGGACTTTTTGCTATATAGGGACCTGAGGTGGGCCCTAAGTCTCAAACAGCCCCTATCTTACAAATATTTGAGGGATAGGGGTCTTTTGAGGGATAGGGGCCTCACAGGGGTGGTTAACACAAAAGTTTTGGGGGACCCATCCTAAAATATGGTACTCATCGTCGCGAACAAGAATATTACCTTCGTTTTTGAATTTGAGGACTGTAACCCCCTTCGTCACCCCCTCCGAAAATAAAAAGTCAGAAAATATTAAATTAATTCAATTTTAATTTCTTTTTTTATTCTCTGAGGTATTTACTCACTTGAAACATGCATGAAACCACTTTGGGATGCAATATAAAAATATGGTACACTAAACTGAGTTATTTTGAAGTCCCCAAAAAATCCTAGATGGCCGCCATGAGCCATAAACGCCCCTATAAAGGATTTTCCTGACTTAAAACATGTTTAAAACCACTTTGAGATGTCATATAAAAGTAGGGTACACTAAACTGGGCTATTTTGAACTTTTTGAAAAATCAAAGATGGCCGCCTTCAGACATAAGGTCCTCACATAGGCCTTGTCTCACACTAAACATCCTGTAAATTCTTTCACAGAAGTCCGATCCTTGTAAAATCCTATAAGTTGTACCTTAAGATTGGCTGGCTGGAATGTGGAAACAGAACTTGGGCTCGCACACAGATCATCACTCACATCTGAGCCATTGTCCAGGGGAGGAGATTCCGGATAATATTAATGTACAGGAACTCTATCCCATGATTGAATCATTATAAGAGTGGGGGCCAGCTTGCAGGGACTGCAGAGTCGTTTGCCATTCAGACAATACTCAAGTGGTTACCGTTGTTTTTCGGTCAGATTCACTATGTTACGTGAGCATTGATAATTATGTGTCTGGTGTTATTAGTTTAAATAAGTACTTTGGCTATGATGTATCTGAAATTCGGTTGAATTTTATTTTTTCAACCACACTAAAGGGTCTCAGGCGGTTGTTAGGAGGCCCTATACCTACTCATGTTACCCTGACTCTAGAAAACTTAATGAACATGTTCCTCGCTGTAGACTGTCTGAGATTAAATGAGAGGTGTATGTGGGCTTGTATAGCCACGAGTTTCCGTTCATTACTGAGAAAATGTAATTTGGTACCTAATAATATCAAGTTGGAGAGTCATTTTTTGAGGAGAAATTCCTTAACCTTCATGCATTGGGGTGTTTTACTTGGGATTTCTAGTTCTAAAACCATCCAATATGGCCAACGTTTACATTTAGTTCCTATAACTTATGCTGTGGGTTCTCCTTTGTGCGCTGCTACCTTGTTAAAAAGTCATTTTAATGATTGCCCATCTGCTCAGTGGTCACAAAACCTTGATTCAACGTTGACAACTGGTTGATATATGGTTACATGGTAGATTGACATGTTTTCAACATTGATGCAATGTTACTATCTCAACATTGTCAACCAACACCTGTTTCAACATTGATGCAATGTTTGGATATCAACCTTGAATCAACCATGTGTTTCCCGCCTTTCCCACTAGGTGCTTCCACAACCTACTCCTCAACAAATCTATCTACATGCTACATCTATTTTCTCTAATTGTAAGCTCTTATTTTCTCATCAATGTGTTCAATTGATCAAAATCTCATTTATTTTCATTGCCAACTATGGTGTGTGCATTTGGTTGACGTTTGGAATTAAATGACAAGAATAAATGCATGGTTTCAGTAAGACACCCTTTATGTTGATAAGAATAATATATAAAGCCTCAGTCCTGACCAGGTTAGTTTGAAATAGATATGAATGCCTCTTAGTGTGATCACCAGAGGTCATTCATGTACCCCTGCCCTAGATGGTGCTAGAATTAGCATTTAATCTTGGAGAAATGAGGGGAGGATGTTGTAATGAATTATAAAGTGCAAGGAATGCGTCTACATAAGAATACTGCATTTAGGTTGAAAACATGACTATATTCTTAATCTCAAATTATCCATCAGCAGTCAATATTAAATCAATGTAAATCATCATTTATTATGTTTTTGGCCATATCAATGTTGAATCACTGATGAATGATCAACGTTGATGACCTCATCAATATCAACCAAATGACAACCCTGTATCAACTGTTGATATCATGTCAGTACACATGTTGAATCAACATTGAATCAACTAAAGTTTGCCCGCTGGGTGTTACTCCGGATTCACCTGTGTTGATGTTAAAGGTTTCAGGCGTTACTGATCTCTTAACCTACCCGGTACTTAATAAGTATTTGAAGAGATTACTGTGTACAATAGACATGGACGTAAAGGGTGCTGGCTGTCATTCCCTGCGCTGTTCAGGGACAGCTTTTCTTTATCATTGTGGTGTTCCCTTGGAAGATATTAGACAAACCGGGGACTGGGCTAGTTTGACAACTCTTATTTACTTGGCAAAACCTTTGTCTACTAGGATTATCTTGGATAAAATGGTATCTGATGCAATGTGTAAGAAATAATATGTTTATATATATATATGATATAATTTGTAACTCTGAGTGTTGGCAGGTCAAATCTAGCCAAAGTGCATATGTGACCCAACTAGCTAAAAGACCCATCCGTGGGGGATTTATGGTACTAGCTTTGGCCACCAGGGGGCAAGATAATGGCTAAAGAGTGCATAATTCAAGTAAAAGTGCTCTAGGATAATCTTTTTGTGTAGAATACGAAAGACTTATTAGAATTATTCCATCTTTACTTCTAACATTCCATATTTGGAAAGCAAAAAGAACATTTTTTTATAGAAAATTAGCACTTAGGGTGGGTCGGGGCCACTGCAGAATGGACTACTGCACATCTTTCTGCGCATATGGCTTAAATATGTCAGAATAATGCCAGGCTTATGCAAGTAACAGCTCTCTATACTGAAAATAGTTTTTGGACTATTTTGAGCAAAATTGAGCATTTTAGAGCACTTTGTATTCTGGATATGATAATAGTAGGTATTTTGGCATTTTCTATGATTTTTCAGGATCTTTCTTTTATGAAGTTATAAATGGCATTTGAAAGAGCATAAAACAGAATAAATTGCTTAAATATATTCGACCCTATATAATGAAATCATTTTATATGCAGATATGCATAATGCAAGGCTTCAAAGATTTGATTTAATCAGTTTTTCCATTACGTTTTTATTTCAAAGGGCCAAAACCCTCGAATTATGCCCGGCACCCCATATCAAAATTATTTTCATTCATCAGCAAATGGTCTAAACAATCTTTAGTGGGAGTTTAAGAAACATCTGATGACTTTTACTATTATTTTTCTTTAATTATGAAAAAAGTAATGAAAATTGATTGCTACTCTTCTCCGAATGACAACATTTTTTTCCCAGAATGCAACGTGATAAAGCCCCAAAACTAAAAATTTTAGAATAAAGGTATATATCCTTGTGTTCATTGTGTAATATTTCGGATTTCTGTTATTATCGGTTGATAGGAAATAAAATCATAAGAATTTTTACATTATTTTGATTATTTTGATATGAAATTGAAACACTTTTGTTTTTCAAAATTCCATATTTCAAAAAGTAGGTGGGCACCCCCTATTTTTCTTTTCATTGTCCGTTTTCAAATGATGTAGGGTACCAACAGAAAAAAATTGTGGAATTCTGATGACTTTGATTCAATGAGATCGACCCACCTTAACAGTGCAGAGCACAGCAGCAGCTTATCTTTCACATCTCTTACGTCAAACTGTTCTGTAGCCTACACTGGGGCCCAGTACCTCTCGTTTTCTCAGTGTACCGGTCACCACAGGCACTCTTGGTGTCACAATACACATCCCAGCCTGGGACACTCTGAGATTGCTGTGCTGCTCTCTGTTAAGACACTTTCTGGTTGCCAGGGAACTATTCCAATACCAAAAATGGGAGATAATTATCAACCATTTCTTAGAAATCCCATCAGCTACTCAGAACCGGAAACAGACTGTGAAAATTCTTTCTAGAACCAACTTTATTTGGTTATTTATCAATAAAACTGATTTCTCCTAATTAACACTAATTATCACGGGATGCCATGTTTTAGAGCTTATTTACCATTTCCAGTTATTCATATAAACTATGCTTTGAAAGCTTTGCTCATGATATCTCACTTTAAAGGGTATGACACCGACTTTAAATGCTAATTCTTCCCCGATGGGTCTTTTTCCTAGCCTGGTCACATATGATGTCTTGTGTCTTCTCACCCAGAATTACCAGTAGTCAATGGTTGGAAACAAGCGAGCCCTGTTTCTGCTATTGGCGAGGTTGTTCATGCGCCAAACTGTTACCCGGTAAGGGGTGCCCCCCTAGGTTGGTCTGTTGCTATGCTACAGCGTTGTGGTTGTGTGTGTTGGTTACCGGCGTTGTTTCTGCCCACGGGCCACCACTAAGCTAAACCTCGGGGAGGAGGTCAGGTGTTTCTGTTTACAGAAACAGGGTAGTCAACTCCAAGTTCCCCCTCTGCTTTGAGCATCACATTCTGGTGAAAATGCATGCATTTGGATGCATTAAAAGGCCATAATCTCATGGATTTGCATGATAAATAATATTACTGGGATGCAGAACACACAATTTTTGCATTAAACTGGAGATATACCCACATTTAGCAAAGTCCCCCCTCTGCTTTGTGTCAACATTGCTGCGGTCCTTAAAGCACATGGCCTGCATACCTACAACACTGTGGGGAGCAAGGAAAGTACAGGGGACCATGCACAGGAGGCACAGGTATTCAGTGTAGTGATCACAGTGGCTTACCCTGTTCCAATGAATTGGAACACTTGTTCTCCCCCCTGATGTTTAGACCACTGATTATATTCAGTGGTCACCCATGTCTCTGCCAGAGCGCCGCCCAGAGAGGTTGGCCAGCTCACTGCTCGATTTGTATAAGCATTATCATTGTGGAGTTTTTTTTGTTTTGTTTTTTTCTATTTCATTGCTTGGTATATATATAAAAATAAATAGGCAGGTTAAATCCAGCCCAAGTGCATATGAATTACCGGTAGTCAATAGGAAATGTAATGTGGGTATGGCAAATCTTCCCTGTATAGTCACATTTACAGATTAATACATCCTGCGGGTGGTGGGCCTGTTTATTGTGTTTTTTGTTCAGGTGACTAATACAGTTTAATTAGAAATACAGCGCACAAATGCTAGCTTTGATGCATTACTTTGATACAGTTTGTTGTCATATAATCACCATGGTAACCATACAATCATTGATCATTTTTAGTACCTCAGAGGCACTATTGCTCTCATTATTTTTAGCATTTTTTTACCATCTTATGCCTGAAGAAGAGTTATTAATAATTCGAGACGTGGCAATTTATAAAAGATCACTCGACAAAAATCTCAAAAAAAAATCCTAAAAATGTCTTCAACCTCGAAAAATTGAAATTCCTTGTGTTGGGTTTTGTGTGATATATTTATCTCACAAATGCATTACTTTTGTGATTGCATTATTTAGTTATTTGCCCAAGAATTTTGAGAGAATTGAAATATGCTAGAAATGTGAACTACGTTTTAGACATTATATACCTAGCACCTGCCTTGGGAAGTGTTTCAAATATATGGCATATTTCAGAACCACAGAACAAAACCATGTTAATTTGCCTCATCCGTTGTGGTATTGGACATCTTCACATTTCAAACATAAACATCTGGATCTGGTATTTGCTCATTTCTGGTATGTAATGATATCTTCAACGCCAATGAGAAGAGGTAACCGCGGGCAGTTCGTTTTTGGATATATGGTTGAAATTGACATGATTATTTCAACGGTAGAACTGAACTTTTCTTATCGATCTCTCGTGGTTTTCTGTCTTGAAACCTTAACAATTTTCTGATCGGCAAGCAGTAAAACATGGCATTTAGCCAATGATGTCCTCTTCACAGTCAACTAGGGTAGAACCCTTTTACTCCTTGGGGGACATGGCGTGGTTAGTTCTCAACTCTCTTTCTTCACATCTGGACTATATGTGACTATATAATGCACTCTGGTCCAAAGCCTTCATAAGGCTTGAAACCATCGTGAGTTATACACTGTAAAAATATTTTGTTGAATATACGGAGAATCAGTGTAAAATTTTACGGTGATTCATTATAACATATGATTACGGTGAGGCAATGTAAAATCAATCAATTTTACTTTGAATATCCGTAATCCAGTACAGTGAAACACCGTTTATTTTTACAGTGAAACACAGTTTATTTTACGGTGAAGCTACGTTTAATTGATTTCAGTTTTATCACACCAGTTGGCAGTTTGGTTCATGAAGAGTTTTTCCTAGATGCTAGGAACACCATTTTTGTGGTGATAAGAAATATATATACAGATACAGCTGTAAGGTTTGCTCTGTAGCCATCCTAGAGTGACTTCTGCTCATGGACTGGTCTTAAAAAGTGTCATGGAGCATTCTATAAGGCTTTCATAGACTAATTCCTAATGATTAGGTCTGAAGTCTTGACACTAAGATGATATTGCTGATTGGTACCAAATTGGGTTTGGAACCATATTGAGCACGGAGTTAGGTATAGGGGGATAAATGAACTGAATAACACTGGGACAAATCAGTTAAATTACACAAAATACCATTACAATTATTGTTTAGGCACTGAATCAGAATACAGTGATGTTTTGTATTCGGTTAAAATAACGGTGATTCACAGTTCCGTGTGATTCACAGTTCACGGTGACCGTGAAAATAACGGTGAAAATCCGGCACCCAGTGGTGCCAGTGAATCACCGTTTTTTTAACGGTACTGAGAATCACTGTTAAAAAATTCTATAACGGAGATTTCTTGTTTAAAAATAGCGGTGACAGTTCCGTAATAATAACGGTGACTTAGGAAAAAACGGTGACCGTAAAAATAACGGTGAAAGTCCGGCACCCGGTGGTGCCAGTGACATTTTTTTACAGTGTAGAGCAACAGAGAGGGCAATGACTGCTATTGAGTGAGTTTTTCCATGGAGATGCCATGGTTTTACTGTTATAAAATAAAAATGATTATTAACCCCTTATATCATTAGAAAGCCCAAAGCTTTGTCTCTCCGGGATGGCAAATATATCTGAGATTACATTCCGTTCTTAGTGAACATATGAAAATACTGAAGCAGTGAAGAGAAACGGCCGTTTTCACGGTTCTCGGTGGTACAGGTAATCACCCTATGAAGTACCAGTAGCTTAATTTTGGAAGAATGTCAAAATAAGTCAATGATATGTTAGGGGAGGGGCTACAGGATTTTTCACCCTCTCAATATGTTGATAAAATTAGAAATAATGTCTCATCATTACCACGTTTATCCTAGATATTGTAAAGCTTCTGATCTTTAACATACATTAAAATTGGCACTGCAGCCTTTTTGACCGTTGCTCTGGAGTGACATGAAGATGTATACCATTCTTGTTTCCAGTCTGATGTTGTGTTCATGAGATTAACATTAAAATCAATGGATATTTGCTGGGAAATGGTATTTTTCAATATAACTTATGTGAAGTATTATGTTGCATATCATATCTATACATGCATTCAGTGAAAAGAAGAAACTCGTTACTATTTTCCATATTATATAGGACTTTAAAGTCTTTGCTTTATACATTTTTATCCCAGTCTGTGCATCTCCATAATTAGCCACATTTCTTCTTTAAAATATGTACATGAGCATTCCTTTTTTTCATAATTATGTATGATAGCTCCATGGACACTTAATGCATATATCTTCCCTCTCATCATAGATTATTTGCTATTATTCCTCCAAAACCCTGTAATAATACCTGCTGAACAGTGGTAGTGCTAAATTTTATGAACACAACACACTGTCTCACGAACACAACATTGATTAAAAAAGCATGAAATGCTTAGAAATATTATATTAAGATCATTGGAACCTGTAGTAGTTGTATGTACAATTTGGACAGTGAAGGCATACCATATTTCGAATGCGCTAACTTTGAATAATAAAGCATTAAGTTATCTTATGAACACAACATCTCATGAACACAACATCTAGGTTTACATGTAAATATACATAAAATCAACCAGTTATTCGGCATGAGCTCATTGTTAACTATTGATAATAATAATTGTAAGTGATTATTCCTCATGCCCCACCTTGTAAATGTCTTCTCTGTCAAAATCTTCTGAACACAACATCTTCTGAACACAACATCTTCTGGACACAATATGTAAATTTCTATATAGATATAGATAAAATTGGGCTTTTTTTGTGCATCGGCCTTATTGATACATGTTGATAATCAACGGAGGGATTGATTTCTTATCAGAACCCTGCTTCTAACTATCATACTATCTAAGACATTACAACATTATGAACACAACATCTTCTGAACACAACATCTACTGAACACAACATCTTATAAACACAACACCTTACAGACACAACATGCTGATTTACATGTATATCAGGATAAAATCGACCATGGGTTTGTAATGAGGTCATTGATATCTGTTATTTTGACAATAGTTATTAATTTCTAATCAAACTCCTGGTTCTAAATGGTGTTTTTGTACTATCTTACTAACACAACATTCTGAACACAACATCTTCTGAACACAACATCTCATGAACACAACACCTCATGAACACAACATGTTGGTTTCTAGCTAAACTATCATAAACTATAGCAATTTACTGCCATGAGGTGATTCATATGGGCTCCCTATGCTTCATAGTAGTTCATATTTGCCTGTATATAACATTTTTCTACCATCTTCTGAACACAACATCTTCTGAACACAACATCTTCCAAACACAACATGTCTAGAAACATCATAAATACACTAAAAATCAATAATTTACCTATGCACACCTTCAGATATGGACACAAGGACGTAGTACCTAGATTTATATGTCATTTCAGTTTAATTTAGGTGGAAATATTGACAGTTAAACTTGATGCCCTTAAACAATACGTTTTCTGATTGATTTTTGAGGCCCTAAAGCAAGGGGAAATACTTTCTCCAGTGATTTTATTTCAATCATGCAAATATATGGGGTATATTAGATGACTAATATGTTGAAACATAATGTCTCAATATATTTTCACTGTAAATAAAATAATCACAGAGTTGCTGTAATGATTTTATGCATGTAGGAACCTATTTTTCACCAAATATGGAGAGGTAGAAAATAATTAGAAAAAAGGAAAAATTCACATTCATGTTGCCTTTACCATAAACTTTCAAAAATATTAAGTGAAAATGTGAAAATGAATACAGAAATGTGAAAAGTTAAACATTGGTCAGGGGACATACATTTTCAGCTGTTTTTAGCTATATAACACCGATTTTCTTACAAAAATAATTGTCAATCCTCACAAATTACACATTTGTCCTAATAAACAAGGTAAGGGTCACATATCACGATGAGGGTATAGACGCCATATCACAGGTTCTGAACAAAGCCAGGCCCAATTGGACAAACCCCAAAAATGACTCCCTTTTGGACCTTTTGAAACTGGTTTTAACAAAAAACAACTTCCAGTTCAATGGTACCAACTACCTACAAATAGGAGGGACAGCCATGGGCACACGCTTGGCACCCTCCTATGCTTGTATCTTCATGTCGGTCCTAGAAGAAGAAACTCTAAACCTACATACAGATAGGCCCAAAGTGTGGCTCCGCTACATAGATGATATCTTTTTCATCTGGGAACATGGTGTCGACAAACTTAACACCTGGCTCCAACATCTGAACAATGCACACCCGACCATCAAATTCACATCTGAACATTCAGAATTAGAAGTGAATTTCCTGGACACTACAATCAAGGTGGATGGTCAAAAACAACTGTATACAGATCTGTATTGCAAACCCACAGACTCTCACAGTTATCTTAGATTCGACTCAGCACACCCCCCAAACTGCAAAAAGAGTCTCCCATATAGTCAATTCATCAGACTTAAAAGGATCTGCAAAATGGAAATTGACTTCAAACGACATGTCAGAAGCATGGTCATGTACTTCAAGGCTCGGGGGTACCCAAATGAAATCCTTGAAAATGCATTGAGGAAATGCCTCAACAGAAGCAGGGCAGACCTACTCAATCCCAAAGAGAGAAAAACAGACTTGGCCATTGAAGACAAAATCTTCATGACCACAACCTTCAGGTTAAATGACAGGCGACTTGAAAACATAGTTGCTGAAAACTGGGATCGTCTTGGTGGGTCAAAATCCACCAAGAAGCTGCATCGCAAAGGCTGGGGAAGGAGCTACAAGAGGCCTAAAAACCTCAAAGACCATTTGGTCCGAGCTACAACCCATTACAACCCCTTTGCCCCGAAGATACCACTACAAAAAATGTATCAAAAAATAAATGCAAGCGCAAAAACTGTCCACATTGTGCGAAACTGGACACCACTGGTCGCATATACAAACCTGGGACCAATGTGAGCTTTGAGACCAAAAGTGTGATCTCATGCTGTAGCTCAAACCTTATCTATTGCCTCGAATGCAAAAAATGTGGCATCAGATATGTGGGTCAAACATACCTACCACTGAAAAAAAGACTGTGGACACATGTGTATGAAACCAAAAAATGCATTATGAGCACCGATGTACAATATCACTTCGGGCTCCCTGGCCACAATGTCGATGAAGACATGAAGGTCTATATACTGGATTATGTGTATGAACATCCTCTCAGTAAAAAGGCCTTGAAATTAAGGCTGAAAATTGAGTTCAACTGGATTTTCCGGTTAGGCACTCAGGCTCCAAGGGGTTTAAACACTATGGACAGTGTGTATGGGTGAAGCAAAACACTCACTGCCTCGTAACAAAATTTTTTGCTCTGATTTAGTAAAAATACCGCACGGATTATTTTTACAAAAAGGGAATTTTTTAGGAATAAAACTCCCCAGTGCTTGCAGTGAATTATCACTACAACCACGCCTGATCAGACATAATTTTGCAGACATCAGTTTAAAACTGGTGCTTCATCCCATACTACCGGGACAAGTTTTCAAAAATTTCCTGAAAATGGAGATTTTTAGCACAAACTCAATTTCTTGAGTAATTATCAGCACGTGTCCACCCTCCCAGTGAGTGGTGGTTCCACCATTTCCCTGGTAAGGAATGGGGGACAATTCTACTTAAAATTAGACTTGTCCTAGACACAGGTCTCTCAAAAATTAATGTAAAAACATTAAACTTTTGAGAGTACCACCCCCACCTACCACCAAACTCCTGATGAGACTAGTGTCGAAACCGTATACCCAGTTAACCCTTATCTAGAAAAGAACTGATTTTTCTAGACCCCTATTTCAGAATAGGGCCTGTCCCTGTGTGCTGCCCCTGTGTACACACTAAGGACCCCAACTAAGCTCCCAGGCTCCAAACCCCTGTAACTTAGGCCCAGCCTGAACTGACCCACCACCACCCCAGGTGGGAGGGCAGTCCACAGGCAGGGTTAACCCACCCCCCCAGTCACACACACACCTGTATGTATGTGTGGGGGGTAGTGCTGAGGTGCAGGACTAGGGCCAGCTGACCTGGAGCCCCCTATATAAGGCCAGCTCCCCTGACTTGTCCGACATACGGTAGAGTGTGGTACCCCAAACGCCTTGTACCGACTTCGCAACCGGGTAGTCCACCACAAGGGTCACATATCAGTGGGAAAAATGTAAACAAAAAACATAATTTCTCAGATTTATATTGAAAAATGTATTATTTTTAGGGTTGGAAAAATCCTGTAGCTCCTCCCTTAGAGTAAGGCCACTCAAAAAAAAAAGTGATTTCTCTTCACCAGGGTCTGAGAAATCTGACGAGGGAGGCTTTTTTTTTCTCTTTTTTTTTTTTACTCGCAGGCCAAAATGTATAGGATAATTTACGGGTTTCTTTGGCCAAAATTCACATCTTTTTGGTTAAGAATTAATTGATCTTTAAAAGGAAAATGCAAGTTATTTATATACCACTGCATTGCTGGCATTATTAGCTTTAATTTGATACCAAATATGACCAGTTTTGTCCCTTTTGATGATTTTTTTCATCAAAATTTGGCAAAAAAAAAAAGTTTTCCCCAAAACCTGATTTTTATGATGCGTGCGGTGATGAGAAACCATTTTATTTTTTTGAGTGGCCTAATCAGAATATGACCGCTTTAAGTTTAAAGCTGTTATGTCAGCTAATGAATAGCTGTTGGTGGACATAAATCTAGACCTGTCAGGGCTGCATAATAGCACCATTGGATTTACCATGCACTGTTCTGCGATCTCAACATAACCACCTGTGTAATCACAGCATTAAGTCTCTTCATCAAAACAAGGAGAAGATTAATACCATAAGGAACAATGTCAAACTTATTTTTGGGGCATCTTAACTGATATTGTATATTTAAGGTCACTTAGAGTATGCTAGTGAAGGTATTTGATGTCTAAGCATACGGCACTGATCGACTTCATACAACACCTCCTTAGATTCGATACCTGTTTAAAACCTGAAATAATAGTGTACACATGGTTACGATATCCTATAAAGCATTTGATTAACTTTGATGGGAAGTGTCAAATATAGCTAATTATTGATATCATACCACCTTCAATGCTACAAAGCCACCAACCATATATGGCCACTATTCAATCGATCTAATTAGAATGTCGGCATTTCCCGAAATTACTCATGCAAATAGGGACAAATTGTCAATAGTATAGTTTATAATAATATAAGACATCCCAAATCCTTCAGGACCTAGATTATGGACTAGATACTATTCTCATCATGTGACCGGAACTAACACCTTCCTGTGACCATACTTTCCCACCGAGCAGCTCAGAACACTCATTTAACCCCTATCCGTAGTCTATACAAATAGGTGTCCCACGCATAGAACCAGACTATTGGAATGCATGGGAACGCAGCTCCCATCAACTAATTAACATATCTCCATGGACATGTATCCATGCCCTCCATGCGCATGTCCTATGATCCATGTAGATATAAACATCATGCATGCAGGACCGACTGTCAGAGTGCGGCCCTCCAGCCTAGAGATAACACCTCCAAATAGCTCCCATCTATACTGTCACCACTCTCACATATAAACATGTCATTACCATGTGCCAAAGTATATAAAAGATGAAGAACTATGTCTCAGTGTTTTGTTGATTCTTTTACCCATGTCAAAGACTTGACATTTGGTGGAGAACCTTCAAGATACTTGTCCTTTCACAATAAGGAGTGCATATGGAAAGAACTATTTTATATGGATATTCTGCTAAGAAATGTCCACACGGATCAGCAACACTGAACACTACCATGGGAGATAAGGCCTCACCACCACCACCGGGCCACTACCCAGCACCAGCCGTGTGATGCAG
Organism: Harmothoe impar; assembly: GCA_947462335.1. Classification (NCBI taxonomy): domain Eukaryota; kingdom Metazoa; phylum Annelida; class Polychaeta; order Phyllodocida; family Polynoidae; genus Harmothoe; species Harmothoe impar. Next base: position 59,563,703 of record OX381712.1, on the reverse strand, counting down.
CCTGACACCACATCTATGAGTCACTCGGGGGCTACATGGTGTATATACAGTTATGCCATGGAGGCAGCATCATTAAGTTAAGTATACTTATACATGTATTGCACTTACTAACAGCCATATTCATTATAGGACTGGACAATGTTTAAGCCTTAGAAGAACACTGTTACCCCATTTGTTAGAGGCAGGTTATATGTATAGAAAATGTTGTAACATCTAATAATCTGACAATAACAACTGTTTACTATACTGTGCTTATTGATCAATAAATCTGAATTTTCTAAAACTAAAAGTATGGATGTGTGTGCCTTAGAAGAGAAAATCGAACTGTTCTACCAATTTCAAATTACTAGTGAAAGTTTGATACGAATATTACCAGGTTTAGATAATCTAGATGAGGAAACAACATTTATCAATTATCTACGTGAGCTGCCTGAAGATATTATTGATTACCAATTTGCTAACCAGGATAAGGTTTTTGATAGTGCATTTCTCCTATTGATGAATGCCTATGAGAATGTGTGCATTACCTCTGAAAAGCCCAAAAGTAGTGAACTTGTGGGTTATCAGGACAATTGCATGGACAATGCCAGAAATGAATTAATTAGAAGAAGTATATATGCGTTTTTAGATTTGTCTTTGACTTGCTGTAAAGAATACCAGGTTTATTTGCAGGGTGTACAAAGCAAAGATATCCAACCCCCCAATGCACATACACACAACCTTCCCAATAGAGAAAGTCCCGCTGTGTCCCCCCATTACAATATAGACCAGCAGGCACACACAGCCCAACCTACACCAACACACCACTCATGTCAAGTCTTTGACATGGGTAAAAGAATCAACAAAACACTGAGACATAGTTCTTCATCTTTTATATACTTTGGCACATGGTAATGACATGTTTATATGTGAGAGTGGTGACAGTATAGATGGGAGCTATTTGGAGGTGTTATCTCTAGGCTGGAGGGCCGCACTCTGACAGTCGGTCCTGCATGCATGATGTTTATATCTACATGGATCATAGGACATGCGCATGGAGGGCATGGATACATGTCCATGGAGATATGTTAATTAGTTGATGGGAGCTGCGTTCCCATGCATTCCAATAGTCTGGTTCTATGCGTGGGACACCTATTTGTATAGACTACGGATAGGGGTTAAATGAGTGTTCTGAGCTGCTCGGTGGGAAAGTATGGTCACAGGAAGGTGTTAGTTCCGGTCACATGATGAGAATAGTATCTAGTCCATAATCTAGGTCCTGAAGGATTTGGGATGTCTTATATTATTATAAACTATACTATTGACAATATCCTTCCTTAAAATAATTAACTCCGCTTAATGTCAAAATTTATCCTTCCTTAAATATAGAATTCATTTCAAGTGAAACCATCCTTCCTTAATTTTTGAATACACCTGTCTATAGTATAGTTTTTCTATCCTTCCTTAATTTTGGAAATTAACTAAATGAAATTGACCGTAAAACCTGTCTTGGCCTTCACCTGGCAGATATACCGCAACATATTACAAGCCAGATGCATATATCCGAAAAAGAGAGATCACTTTGGTGATTATATAATTGCACATAGAGTCATCAACCAATTGTGTTTGTATATAGAACGGTTTGCAAGTTTACTGTGTCCGTGCAAACATTACAAGGGCACATGACAGACTTGTATTGCATTAAGCCTAAGACCCGGGTACATTGGGTCATTAACCTTTAATATAGCAAGGCAGACTCTGTATAGCGAGTCATATTACGAGGCCACTTCCAAATATAACAGAAGTTTGTTCTAATGACACGGCTGGTTATATGTGGACTCTTAGATTAATATTGTGCTTTGGATAAAATGCACAGAAAAGCACTATAGTGGCTTATCAGGCATTTTTAGAGATCTCTCAATCCGAAAATAAGCATCAACCAAATGTGAGAAACGGTATATGGTACCTGATCACAGTCTACAGTGTCTGATCAAATTCCCTCTATCTACTAGCTGATACCAATCAGTTTTCAGGCATATATATGCATTAGTATGCAATTATGAGTTACATTTTAAAATGATTAGGGACACGCTCAGAAATCCCACATAATAAGAATTTCAACAAAGGAAGGTTCTTTATAGCGGAATCAATGTTCTATAGACATAAGGGAATAACTATGGGATCTAAAAAAAAATTATTAGGAATGTATTTCTTGCATATTACCTTCATGAAGGACTAATGATTAGAAAGGGGAAATATATGACTTTAAAATAAGTATGCATGGCTGTCACCACCCTCTTCATTTTTACACAATCAATTTTACACAATATAATTATATCACAATATCACATTACATGCAATACAATGTCCATTGCTTAGTCCATATGGCAACAATCCAATCAATGTTCATTGGTAAGTTGTGTACTCCTGCACTGTTCATTGGTTATGAATATCACACTATAATTGTCATTCACTTGTCCATTATATTACTTAAGTTTGATTTGAAACATATCCATATGCAGTACATTTTTTTATGTTAATTCTTATAATAGCAATGTCAGTTCTGCTATAGGTCCTTGACTCCAATGTTAATGTACACATAGTTGATCATATTAGTCCAGCACCTAATGCTATAGTCTGCATAATGGTACGATAGACCAACCACTTATACTCTGTATGTTCCAGTCAATGAGGCTGTTAAATAGCACTGAGCCTTTTTGTGTGTATGAGGCTGCTAATAACACTGAGCCTTTTTGTGTTTATGCATCACAACAGCACAATGTCATAGATAGCACACTTCAAAAAAGGGTTTCTTCATCCCTGGGGAAACTGATTAGTCCTTAATATATGGCTATCTGGTCACCATGTGGGGACATGGTTCCTTGGGTCTGCTGTTGAGGTACCGTTGCCCAGGGTGGTTACCCTGGTCAGCTGCATGTCAGGCCTATAGGGACTGCGCCTACCCCATAGACATACGTTGACATACAGCACAACCTCCCGGCTGGCTTTAATGCTGTGGGCACAACGAGCTATTATCCTTTCGCCATTCTTGTCATCAGGAGTGTCATCAGCACTATATTAAATATAGAAAATGACATAATTAAATATATGTACAATAGACAAGAATCATGCTATCTAATTACTAAGGGTGCCTTAACAGTAATTTACCTTGTGTAAAACAAACCTTTAAATATTACTGTAAGGTAAAGGTATTGATTAAACATTTTACATACAGTGTCAGATTCTGATATTGACAACGGTTTTTAGTGAGATCTAACTTTATTACCATTACTGGCCCAAAACTTAGTGTTTGAGGCTTTTTAACACTTTTTATACAATGAATGCTGACAGTGATTTATGAAAGTGAATAATTACAAAATTAAGTTTCTGACATATTGATAAATTTACAAAATTTGCGAATTCATAATATTATTTTGCTCAATGATATTATTGTCATTCACATTTTATGGTCTGGAAACTAAAGACCTTATTGGATATTTGATACATTTGATAATCTGATATATTTGATTTGTATCAAGTCTTTAAGTTCTTAAAAGTAAATGCAATTCTTAAAAATAGTGCATTCTATTAATCGTTTTAGTATGATAGTGCTCTAATAGGCATATTTCATAAAAAATGGCTCCACTGAGACTGTTGGATACCCTATAGTTAGTTGTGACGCTATTAGGTAGGCAGTTATTTGATATCTATAATACATTATGTGTGATTTGAAACAAAACACAACGCCAGTAAATTTATATTGGTAAAACATCCTTATGTTCCTCTAAAAGTACTTCAATTATTTCATGATGAACAAGGTTATATCATTTTAAGATCAAAGCTACGAAAATCAAATATGTGATGCCTTTTGTGCAAAACTTATCTCTGATAGCAAACGTTTCATTAGAAATGTTAGTCTTTGGGACCTAGAATGTTGCAACCATACAGCATGCCGCAAAATAACAATGCTTAACAATAACAAATGTGACCATATTCATTTAAAGTTGGTCTAACCCTTTATAAATGCAATCAATTGGTAATAATTATTATGATATAACTAACTGCAAAGTTCAGGCTATCTGTAAACCTGGTTTTGAATAAATTGATGCTATGGTACGCAGACATGATTTAGATAAGGATCTTTCATGACATAGTTATTTTTTTTCCATAGTTTACACATGGAAACAATGCATATCGAACAGTTCTCAGAGACACATACTTGTAATGTGCCTGATATGTATGGGGAAATGCCTATTGATGTTGATAGGTTATGGGTCTGTTGATTGGTGTATTATGGTTTTGTCTGAATCAAAAATTTGGATGCCTAACTCACATGGTCTTAAATATCTTAGCTATGTAATGTATACACCAGTATAGTGAATGCTTATACCAAATGCAAGAGGTCATGCCTATGCTCAGATTTTTATGTCTGAGAGATTGGTTCCCATAGCATGAAGGTCAAGAAACAGGGGTTTCTGCTCTATCCTATTGATAATTGATGCATTTAACAAAAATAAAAAATATAAGGTGTTTGTGATAAGATTAATAGCTATAATATTTAGCTTACTTTGTGCTGGTAACTGCCTAAAAATGAAACTGAAAAAATGTCCTATTGCTGCTACTAGACTTTGGGCCGATTGATATTTGGGATTAAAAATCTACTCTCACACCAATTGTATGAGGCCTAAGATGACAAACACTAATCATGATATATGTATAATAACTAATTCACAACAGTGGCCACTAGCAGGGAGTGGATTACACACATGGACTTATGAGTCTTATTTCCACGCCTGGGATCGTACCGGAAAATAATGTCAATTACTAGGTAATCAAAACTCCTCTGTCATGAGCTAACTATCGAGGTCACAACTCCTACCTGTTGGCTAAACGCCCCCACGAGATTAGCACCTGACATACTCAGTGATACCTTGGGTCTGGCAAAATGACAGAGAGACCTGGGAATGTGGTTTGCAGAATGCCCTTTGCGGCGGTAGACCACACAATTAATATTTGTGATAAGATTTTTGATTTCTATCCGTCTAGCAGTATGATACGTCAGCTGGCTAATTCTGATAACTGTCTGCTAATGGACGTGTCTGACGGTAGTACCTAATTAACATATATTAATGTGGTTGAGGTGCCTGGCCGGACACTCTCCCCTCATGGTGGGTCAGGTCTGACTCCAGGGTGGTTCAAAAATATTTCATGATTTTACCCTATTTATTGGAGTTAAATATTTTTATGAAAATAGGTAATTTGCTCTCCTCACTTTAAGAGCCAAGAATACCCTCGATGCCAAGACTCGATAAAAACAGGAGGTTCGACATACTTTAGGTCCTCTGAACTCAAAACAGAAGTGCTAGGTGGTGCCGTTTCACCATGACTCTTACCCCAATACGTCTGAATCCAGGCATATGTGGGTGCTACGGCCATTAAAGCTCCCAACTCTAGTTTACTCCTATCATATTGGAATTCTTTTGTATTTGTCATAATGGCCTGTCATAGGGTGTGTGAAGACTCCAAATCCAGAATACAAAATCGTGTAATTATGTTTTTATTAGACTCTTTATAGGTATATATGTTGATGCTATTTCATGTTCTTTTATATTATGTTATGCCATTTTGTACAATTTGGTTTTACTGTGGCAGTTTCATAGAATGACATTGTGTTTGGGTGCAGAGTGTTTTAGGTGCAGAGAAGTTAGCTCTACGTAATCTTTTTTCCATCTTTATGGAACTATTTTTTAAACTTTTTTTTTTTTTTTTTTAAATTTGAAAATTTATGATGACCTCTAGGAGTTTCTTTTAAAAGTTTTTTTTTTATAGAGATGAAATATGAAATTTAAAAATTCAAAATTCAAAAACATTAATAACTGCAATATTCCCTATCCCTCTACTTGCATTCAGCTAGCATTCCCACAAGCAACTGGCTTCCATTACCATCCAAGCCCATCTAATACATTTTTTTTTATAAGTATGAATATTAAAAACACATTAATTTTCCAAAAATACGTCCATCTGAAATAGTTACTTGCTGCACATTATTTCCATTGAACTAAACCAGTATAATCAATACATTATGTATCTACTCAAATTCAATTCCCACATTATGGTAGATATGGCTTTCCATAGCTCTAGGGGCATGGGTGGTCTGATACAGTGTGTTATGGTGTGGGGAGGTATTCTGTTACGACCTATGGACTCCTGGCTGATTAGGGCTCCGCTGTAATAGATCTAAATGTGTGTGTGGATTCATATTGTTTATACTGCACATGTTACTCTAAATCTAACTGAGAGATCCACACTATGGCTTATTTTAAAGTGTAAAGGTTTTCATTTAAATAATACATGTATAGATAATCTATTTACAGTGACATGCCTGGTTTCCCTATTTGGAATGAGAGGGTTCTATTATGTTATTTCTGTCACTTGGGCTTCTGCTATTGTTATTGTGGGACCTATGCTGAAATGAGGGCACTGGTGTGTTCCCAATGTTACACATACTAATTGAAATGCCCTTCTTTTTGAACTTATTGCCTCTGCTACAATACAGAGTCATATTTTGGTGTGATAGCTTATTTCTGTTTTTGACAAAAGGACTTTCTCTCCAATTATGAGAGGTCTTTCTCTTGGGTTTCTTACCACCTATATATTTGAATTTTACCCTAGGCTTTTCCTTTTGTTTTGACCTTCTGTGTTGCATGTCATATGCACTGCATAATGTTAACACAGAACTGCGGACCCTTTGTACAAGTATGGGGCTTTCCTCTTGTGGACATGAGTTAGGTATGGGGCCTTCAGTATGGGAAATGGGCTTTGCTTGTGTATGTAAAGGCTGTTTCCATTGTGGGTCTGGTTTTATGGTTAAAGGCTGTTGGTCTGGTGGTCCTGGTTGTAGGTCTAATGGTTCTAGTGGTGGTGGGTCTGGATGTAGGTGTGGCTGTGGGTCTAAAGGTTCTAGGGATGGTGGGTCTGGCTGTGGGTGTGACTGTGGGTCTAAAGGTTCTAGGTGTGGTTGGTGTGGCTGTGTGTCTAAGGGTTTTATGTGTGGTGGCTGTGGTTGTGGATCTAGGGGTTGTAGGGGTGGTAGGTCTAAGGGGTCTAAGGGTAGTGGGTCTGGCTGTGGGTCTAAGGGTTTTTGGAATGATGGGGCTGGCTCTGGACCTAAAGGCTCTAGGTTTAGTGCTTCGGGTTGGGGGTCTAGAGGTTCTTGGTTTTGTGGTTCTGCTGGTTGGCTCAAAGGCTCTAGGTGTAGTGGGGTTGTGTATTTTGAAGCTGTTTCCCAATTGTCTGTCTCTGAGAAATCTAAAGGTATTTCAGAATCATCTGTATCTGAGGATTCTGAACATGTTTCCCAATCATTAAAGTCATCAAAATTAAAGTAGGATGCTGGCAGATGTACCTCTTTATGTTGCTCCTCACTGTACATTTCATCCTCTGTATCTGACTGATCTGAGTCGCTATCCCACTCATCTATAGAAAATGGTGCTGCTAAGATCTCTGGTTTCAATATACATGTGTGATAGTCTAATACTACAGGTTTAGTTGTGCATGGGAACTGGTTTGTTTTTGTTTGAGAGAACTCACTGACCCTGTCTGTTTTACCTAGATAGGCTGTACTGCCGTCAAGACCTTTATTATAACTATGTGTGTGTGTTTTAATAGTTGTAGGGTAGGAGGTTTCACAGGGCTCCTGTGGTATCCGATGAGTAGTATAGTATGTATCGGAACGGGACTATAGTTAAGTACTGTTTATTACTCAATCGACATGCAGCCAATCAGAGGCCTCCATTTGGTCACGTGACCGGAAGTGACCTACTTAGGGGATTAGTGGTGACGTCACGTGACCTAGTTAGCCAATCAGAGGCCGCCATTGGGTCACGTGACCGGAAGTGACCTACTTAGGGGATTAGCGGTGCATTCTGGGTAACCCTGCAGCCAATCAGAGGCCTCCATTGGGTGACCGGAAGTGACCTACTTAGGGGATGGTGCATTCTGGGTAACCTACTGACCTACTTAGGGGACCGGAAGTGACGTCACATGACCTAATGGCCAACCGGAAGTGACCTCATTGAGGATCACGTGACCGGAAGTGACCTGATTGATCACGTGACCGGAAGAAGAAGAAGAAGAAGAAGAAGAAGAAGAAGAAGAAGAAGAAGTGACGTCACGCGACTTAATGAAGAGATGAGCGTCTTTAAGGGGTCACGGGCTTTAAAATGTGATATCTTTTTTTTTTTGGAGGAGGAGGCGAGTCTCTTATTTTTTTTTGGTAAACTAATAAAAAACACCACGATATAAGTTTTTTTTTCATTTTTTATTGTTTTACGAGCGACTGGAAGTGACTTATTGAACTAGTTAGAAGCGTTCTTTAGAGTGTATAAGGGGGAAGGAGGGGAAGGAGGGGAGGGGAGGGGGGGAGGGGGGCCCTTTTAACATGCATGGGGAGGGGGGCGCTTTTAGGATGCATGGGGCGAGTGGGGGAGGGGGGGAGGGGGGGGGAGGGGGGCACTCTAGGGGGGGGCACTCTAAGGGGCGCGTTTGTCTCTTTTAAGAATGAAAAAGATTTTCAATCGAGAGACACGCTTCTTCCTCTCGAGAGGAAGAAGCGTGTCTCTTCGTGTTTTTTTTTTGTTTATCACGTGCTGCGATGAGGCGATCAGCTGCGACTGGAGGAAGTGACACTTTAAGAGATCGCGCGTCTTAATTGTTATGATATATATATTTTTTTTTTTTTTTTACTTACTAATAAAGAAGACGTATGAAAATAAAACACAACAATTCACATGTCCGTCGTTCTCGTTGTTTCTTGCTTGATAAAGTCAAGTAATATCGCGATGCCGAGGCCAAACTTTCCCATGTCCTCAGTCAACACTCGAAGGAGTTCAAAAGGCGTACCGCCGGCGCCGTCAGCTTCATCTTGCCACATTTTCAACACTCGGAAGGCCCACTCAGCGGGACTTCCTCCGTATTCGCATTCTTCAGCGATCTTATCTAACCTCTCAGGCGACAATTTTAAATGGTCCCCCACCTCTTTCCACCTGCTACCCAGACGTCTGCCGAGGGTGCCCAAGTGCTTATGCATCGCGCGCGAGTCGGGGTTTTCGAAATCCAACCCCTGTCTGTGGAGAAGGGCCATCCACTGAGCCAACAGTTCCATGCGTCTAATGCGGGTGAAGACGCGACCGAGCTCGCCCCATCTATGACGATGCGGGGTTTCACCCCACCACACTCGGAACATCGCCGTACACAGCTCCTCCGGTGTCTTGACACTGCGCTCTACTAGAGCATCCATACGGGCGGCGCTGACTTTTAAGCTACTGCCCAACTCTCTCCAACAGCCGCTCAACTCTTTACCTAGTTGACGAAGCAAGGCGTCGCTATAGGCTAACCGCCGCTGTCCTACCTGTCGGGTCTCCCCATCATCGGTCTGCTGCCTCGCGCCGCGTCTCACGTCGTCAAGCTGCATTAACTTTTTTTCAGGCGCACCGGGCGGTGAAGGCGAGCTTGAAAGTGGAATAGCTTGAGCCATCTTGTCTCGTCTTGGCGGCGGCGGCAGCGGCGGCGGCGGCGGCGGCGGCGGTGGCGGCGGTGGTGGTGGTGGCGGTGGTGGTGGTAGTAGCCGTTACTGGGGTCAGAGGCGATATGTTTTTTTTCCAACAGAAATGAGAGCTTTTTATACAGAGGGAGTTTAATCCCATTTCCAACAGCGCTCCAGCTGTCTAGCGCCCTGTCCGCATGACGCTTTTTCAGCCGCTCCGCTCCTTAAGAGCTTAGATGACGAGGGGGTGTGGCATCGCTATCCGTGGAGACCAGCTGAAAACGGTGTTTTTTCCTCACTCATAGCCTTAATACCTCCTACCCCCTACCCGAGGACGTCTCCCTCCCTCTGACATTCATTGTAACAAACGTCAGAGGTCAGGTGAAAATCGGATTTTTTTTCATGCACAGCCTTAGGCAGCTGTCACCCCTCCCTATTGAACTAGCCGGCCGCCCGCCCGCCTGGCCGGCCCGGTCTACTCACCACGGCAGGAGGTGGCGATTTTTGTCTTACACTTAAGTCGCTCACCACATGCACACGCCTCTACTCACAGACAGACACGTTCGTCTTAGGGGGGTCCTGCTTCACGCCACACGCCTCCTGTAGTTTTTTTTTTGTATACACACTGTAAGCTCATCACCGTTACCGTTAATCCTTTATACAGCTAACGCGCGCTGAATGGCTGAACAGGGTGGTAAGCGGCTTAGCTCACCACAGTGGATCCCTCAAAAAGGGATCCAGCTGAAAACGTCATACCTTATGTCTTTGTGAATGGCCGCCGCCGGTCAGTCGACGGCAGGCAGCAACCGCTTAACCCTTTATACAGCTAATGCGCGTTGAATTGCTGAACAGGGTGGTAAGCGGCTTAGCTCATCATCACAGTCGATCTCTCAAAAGAGGGGGGGGAAAGGGATCCAGCTGAAAACGTCATGCCTTATGTCTTTTTGTTTCTCTTTGTGAATGGCCGCCGGCCAGCCGGCGGCAGCTGAACAGGGTCGGTAAGTAGCTTAGCTCTAGAAGCGAGAAGGCGTATATAAGGGGCTTGGAAACCTCCATTCACTCACTCATTCTTTTTTGCTGCTCTCTACAGTCACCACCATGAGCAAAAGACAACAGCTAGCGGCGTTCAAGAACAAGAAGACTACGCGGAACAGCGTTCGTTTAGCGTCAGTGCCTGCTCTTGCTACTGAACATGAGACTACCGCCGCAGCCGGTTGGTCTTATCACCCTCCTGCTGTAGCGAGCGCTCGCGGCAGTAGTAGTAGTAGTAGTAGCAGTAGCACTAGTAGTAGCAGTAGTAGTAGTAGTGGTAGTAGTACTAGTAGTACTACTGGTAGCAGTCGTCGTGCTAGCGACGTTGTTACACTCGCGACGGTACACGTTGCTGCTAAGCGCGCTGCCGCTGCTACCGCCGTCCCGCCTGCCGCTGCTGCTGCTGCTGCTGCTGCTGCTGCGCCTGCTACTGCTGCGCCTGCTACGGCTGCGCCTGCTGAGGCTGCTGCTGCGCCTGCTACTGTTGCGTCTGCTGCGGCTGCTGCTGCGGCTGCTTCTGCTGCACCTGCTGCTACTGCTACTACTACTGACGACAACGCTCCTGGCACAGCGCAGTACTGGCAACCGGGTTTTTACCTCCCCACTACTGTTGATGACTTTGATGACCTGCCGCACGTTGCACAGCCCCTCTCCTCCACCACTACATCGACGGACGCCCTCGACGCCGCTCGCGCTGAGAGTTACAGCTATTCGGACACTCAGCCCCTGAACCGAGAAGAAGAGGAGGAGGAGGAGCAGCAACAGGGTGAGACAGAGAACGACGCTGACGACGAGGCGTACGAAGAACCCGAAGGGCAAGGGGTGAGCGGTACGTTTTTCGGCTTCCCTCTTCGACCTTTCGACCTCACTTCCTCCACTGCTAGCGCCCCCCCGTCCGGTCCGTGGCGACTGCCCTCACCGCCACCTTACGAGGGCGGCGGCGGCGCTTCATCTTCTACCGCTACACACAGCACGGACGGCGTGTGGCTGCGCTGTTCCAACAACGAGACCTCCGATACCACCAGCGCTGACGCTGCTCCTGCTATCGGTTCTGCTGCTGATTCAGCTCACGCTGATGGTGTTACTCATCCTGCGGGTGTGAAACGTTCTAAGGTGAGTTCCAGAACAACAAGGCCCACTAAGAAGAGAAAAATACAAGAAAAAGAAGGAGATGGACGAGAAGAAGCAGAGAAAACACTCGGGTTAGAGTTCTGCTTAGACGGAGCTTTGACGCTGGAGATCTGGGAGGACGTGGCTAGACTGTCTAGGAGGCCGCGCTACACAAAAGACGGCCAGGTGAAAGAGGCGTCTCTGACCAGAAGCAAGCGAGTGCACTTCACGGCCGACGCGCTGCGCGAGCTCATAGCACGCATCGCCGATATCCGCGCAGTGGTGCGCATACGCGACACAGCGGCCGCGCAAGGAAAACCTAATCACACCCCCTGGTTCGCAGTGCTGGATGAGGCGGGCGAAGTGTACGCAGCTGTGAGCTACTACAGCGGTAAGAACCTCGTCCACGTGCGCAAGTACGAAGGTCCTGACAAAAAACCCACACAGCAGGGGGTGACGCTGTCCGCCAGAGCGCTCAAAGAGTTGGACGACAAAACAGAGATCATTCTGAAATATCTCGGCATAGATTCGGAATGAGAGACGCTCAACGCTCACGCGCGCACACACACACAGCGTTTGACGTACGCTGTATGAGACAGACAGACAGACAGACGGATACACAGACAGCAGACAGAAAGATAGTTACATAGACGACAGATTGATAGATGGCTAGATAGATAGATAGATAGTTAGACGGCTAAGTAGTTGGTAACCGAGTGAAAAAAAACATGACACAGTACGTATGCGAAAAGTGTTTCAAAATGTTTAAAAGAGCGTACAACCACGAGAGACACGTAGAAAATTGTAGAGTAGTAGCTAAGTTTTGCCCTCTATGCGGCGAAGGGGATTGCCGAAAGAGCGCTTGTCGACGCGAATCTCTGGACGGGGTGACCGTCCCTCCGCGCATATGTGCTGTACCGAACGGGGAGGAAACGTTCACGGCGAATTGGCCTGCGATACAAACGGGCGTCAGGATGCACGGGACTCGCGTGAGTGTAACAAACTTCAGGCTACCAACCGGCGAGTTGAGTGACGCTGTAGATACTATGCGTCGCATTCACTTGACACAAAGATTCAGATACAAAGTGGGTTTCTCGGTAGGCTTACTGTTACAACACAGAGAAGACAAGAGCAAACTGCGCTACTTCCACGCCTCCCAGAACAACGCAACTCTCATACAACCGCTCCCTACTGTAACTAATTCAGAAACTTTGGAAGAGCTCCTCTCAAAGATGCAAAACACCGTCGCTTGCGAGGAGGTACGGAAACTTTGCGACGCTGACACCAAGTGGCACGTTCTTTTTCCTACCAATTTGAACATCTGCGTTTACATGGGACCGGGGGAATTCCCCATAGGCGGTAGGATCACTCAGGCCGGTCGAGTTGGAAAGAGAAGCGGCATGTTAGATTTTCCCAACAAGGACAACCTCTGCATCTTCCGCTGCATTTCCTTTCACTTATACAACACCAGCAAGCGCGCTTCAGATTTGTTACGTCAGTTCTGTCCCGCTGCCACACCTGAATCCTTTCCGGGTCTGAACATCCGCGACTTACCCGCGTTAGAGAACTTGTTTGACGTACAAATAGCGGTTTACACCGCGTCGCGTCAAGTGCCGGGGCGGAAGTTGAGAAGACGCGTTACTCTGATCAGACCGCCTTCCAGAACTGTGGCCGCCCGAGGTAAAGTCAACCTACACCTGACGGCGAAAGGCGGTTTGCACGTCTCTCTCGTCACGGACTTCAACGCGTACGCGGGCATATACGAATGTTGCAAGTGTAAGGCGGCGTTCACCACCGAGTTCTTGCTGAAGCGACACAGGAACCAGCTTTCCTCTTGCCGACAAGTCAAGTTGCGCTACGTAGGTGGCATCTACCAAAATTCGAGAACGATTTTCGAAGCGCTAGCAGACTTCTCCATTTTTCCCCCCGACGGACATTCCGGAATCTACCCTTACAAGATCGCCTTCGATTTCGAGGCTTTCTTCAGACCGTGCAAAGAACCGTCGACGGAGCACGTGTCCCTGCTGTGGGATCACGTCCCTTTGTCGGCTAGCGTCGCATCCGACTTTCCGGGGTGGGAGGGGCCCGTCTGCTTCGTCAGAGCGTCCGACGCAGATTCCGACCCCTTGTTGGACCGAGTTTTAAATCACATAAACGAGAACGCCAAAGCGATCGGGGAAGCTGTGCTAGAACTTTACCGACCGACGTTAGCGAAGTTAGATGCGGCGATAGGTGAAGCTCTCCTGCTGGAGGAGGCGACGTTCACCACCCCTTCTCCAGGCGGCTTCGCTGCGGCTCAGACCAGACACCCGTTAGTTCAACTGAAGAAGCGTCTTCTGAGATACATCCGTCAAGCTCCAGTGGTGGGCTTCAACTCGGGGCGTTACGACTTGAACCTGATCAAAATACGCCTTCACTCGTTCTTCGCCTCCGGAGACCGAAGAAACCAAGAATTCAGCGTCATAAAGAGAAGCAATCAATACTTGGCGGTTTACACACAGCACACGGTTTTCTTGGACGTAGTCAACTATTTGGCACCCGGTTACAACTACGCGACCTATTTGCGAGCTTTCACCAGGAACGAAGAGAAAGGTCACTTTCCTTACGAATGGATGACGTCTACCAGGAAACTGGCAAACAGAACGCTGCCGCCGAGATCGGCTTTCGACAGCGAGCTGACGGGCGTCAAAATGTCCGAATCCGACTACGCCGCATGTCAGAAAGTTTGGTCCGACGAGAAGATGCAAACTATGGAAGACTACTTGATCCACTACAACAACAAAGACGTGAAACCTTTCATAGAAGCTCTGAAAAATCACGCTAAATTTTTCCAAGATCGCGGCATCGACATGTTGAAAGACGGAGTTTCTCTCGCCGGTTTGACTTTACGCTTCCTCTTCCAAAACCTAGAAGACGCGTTCACAACGTTTCCCCAGTTCGACGCCGTCCTCCACGCTCTGATCAAAGAGAATCTAGTCGGCGGTCCTTCCATCATCTTCCATAGATTTCACGAGAAGGGCACCACGCGGATAAGGGAGCACAAGTACGGCGAAGAAGCGAGACCGTGCCAACACATCCTAGGACTAGACGCTAACTCTCTGTACTTGCGCTGCATGAGCGAAGCGCACTGCACGGGCTATTACGCGGTGAGACGGCCCGAGACCGAGTTCAAGCCCGAAATCAGGCAAAGAAACTCTCACAGCGCTTTGGAGTGGTTACGCTTCGTAGAGCACGACCGCGACGTGAAACTGCGCCACGCTCTGAACGGCGGCGAGATGGCGGTAGGCTGTCGGAGAATTCGCGTGGACGGATTTCACGCGGCCTCTAATACGGTTTTCCAGTTTCACGGGTGTTGGTTCCACGCTCACGAGTGCATACCGTCGCACCGATATCAGTGCGCTTCACTGAGAGAGGAGAGACGCGACAGAACGACCAGAGTAAGCGCTTACTTGAAAGCGTTAGGTTACAAGCTGGTCGTCGTGTGGGAGTGCGAATGGCGAGAGATGAAGCGTCGAGATGAGCGGGTCAAGGCCTCCCAACAACGCTGGAAGGTTGACGCTTTGAAAGTGTCTCGAAACGCGATGAGCGAGAGCGACATCCTTTCCGCTGTGAAAGAGGAGAAAATGTTCGGTTTAGTTCAAGTGGACATCACTACGCCGCCTCACCTACGAGAGTACTTCGAAGAAATGACCCCCGTTTTCAAGAACGCGACCGTTTCAAAATCGGACATAGGCCCTCACATGTCAGACTTTGCGCAGGAAGAAAAGCTGTTGAACACGCCTCAGAGATGTCTGATAGGGAGTTACCACGGAAAAAATATTCTCTTGGGAACGCCGCTTCTCAAGTGGTATTTAGAGCACGGTTTGATAGTCACCAAAGTGCAGCTGGTGGTAGAATACCTACCTAAACGCTCCTTTGCCGGTTTCGCGGACGAAGTGACGGCGGCGCGAAGACGTGGCGACGTGAACGAGAACGAGAAAATTCTGTCAGACTGTTACAAGTTAATGGGAAACGCTACGTACGGTAAAACAATCTGCAACAAAGAAAAACACACGGCGGTGAGATACACTGACAGTCGGAAGTTCGAACTATTGGCCAATTCGTGGCGCTTCAAAAAGGCGTCCGAGTTGACTTCCGATCTGTTTGAAGTCGAACTACAACCGAAAACGGTCAAGAACAACCTCCCTATTCAGATAGGGTTCATGGTATACCAGTACGCGAAGTTGAAAATGTTAGAGTTCACATACGACTTCTTGGATAGATTCGTCGATCGGCGCGATTATGCCCTTTGTCAAATGGACACCGACAGTCTTTACATGGCTCTCAGCGGTGCCACGTTGGATGACCTAGTGAAACCTCGCCTGAGAGAGACGTACTTCAGAGAGAAACGAAAGTGGCTTCCGACAGCGGTGTGCGACGAGCACTTAGAGCTTTTCGTGAAGACAAAAACGGAAAGAGTGCGAGAATGGTGTGCGCCGCCCGGCGGATGTTGTGAGAGACGGTACCTTCAGGATCTGAGAACTTCGGGGCTCATGAAAGCGGAGTGGGAAGGTGACGGGATCCTAAGTCTCAACCCTAAGACTTACATTTGCTACGATCGAGTCAGCGACACTGGTGAAAGAAAATCCAAAAAATGGAGTGCAAAAGGCGTACAGAAGAAACAAAACCCCCAGGAACCAGACGCCTTCTTGGATGTTCTTCGCCAACGAAAAACTCTCATTGCTGTAAATAGAAATTTCAAAGTGGTGCGAAACAAAATGGTCACCTACACCATAGAGAAAGACGGCGTGCGCTACTTGTATTATAAGCGTCGCGTGCATTCTGACGGTGTGACAACGAGTCCTTTAGAGATATGAAAAAAAAAAAAAAAAAAAAATAAGCGTGTGCATCTTTTCAAAAATAGAGTGTTTATCAAGATTGAAAAAAAAATAAATAAAAAAAAATTAAAAGAAAATATTGTTGTGTTTTTATTATCATACGGCTTCTTTTACTAGTAAGTCGCGCAGTCTCTTAAAGCGTCACTCATGTGACGACGTCGCTTCCAGTCACGGGATCCTAAACAAAAAAAAAACTTCTTCTTCTTCCGGTCACGTGATCAATCAGGTCGCTTCCGGTTGGCCATTAAGTCGTGTGACGTCACTTCCGGTCACGTGACTCATCAGGTCACTTCCGATCACGTGATCCTAAATTAGGTCATATGACGTCACTTCCGGTCCCCTAAGTAGGTCAGTAGGTTACCCAGAATGCACCATCCCCTAAGTAGGTCACTTCCGGTCACCCAATGGAGGCCTCTGATTGGCTGCAGGGTTACCCAGAATGCACCGCTAATCCCCTAAGTAGGTCACTTCCGGTCACGTGACCAAATGGAGGCCTCTGATTGGCTAACTAGGTCACGTGACGTCACCACTAATCCCCTAAGTAGGTCACTTCCGGTCACGTGACCAAATGGAGGCCTCTGATTGGCTGCATGTCGATTGAGTAATAAACAGTACTTAACTATAGTCCCGTTCCGATACATACTATACTACTCCGATGGGATAGCTTGTTTTCGGATAGGGCAGGCAATGAGAATCTGACACAAGAAAATGTGCCTCTCTAGAAAAGCTTGCACATTTTCTCAGCCCACCATCCTGCACTTCTCTTGAAGGGATCATGATACCTTTTTGCAGGTCATGCGTCATGATACCTTTTAAAATGTGAGGTCATGAGTCATGATAGATCACCGATTTTTCTGTGTCCGTCTATTTTTAAAACCCACAAGGCACATTATGTCAACACAAAGGCCCATTATGTCAACACACAGGTATTACAGTCAATAAAACTGCGCACGATGAGTGGGGGTGCAGAGGGGTCTCCCATGAGGTCGGAAAGTCGCCTAAATTAAGGGGTCCAGGTCACAAAGTTTTTGGACCCCTCTACTGTTGAATTTGTCCAGAAGTCGCCAGGTCGCTTAAATTGCTTTAGGTCGAAAGTTGCCTCCAGATGTCAAGGGCGTGGCAACCGGGTGGGAGGGATGGGTGGGACATGTCCCCCCCCCCCCCCACTTTTGATCAACCCCAAAAAAGGTCAAAACAAAAAGGTCAAGTAGAAAGAGGCCAAAAAGGATCAAAATACCCCTCAGTCCCCCCCCCCTACTTTGAAACCGCTTGCCACGCCCCTGCCGAAACAGCCCAGGTCGCCAGGTCGTTTTAAACCCATCTGCAGTCGCAAGAGTTACAGCGGCCCGTGCGTCAGAGATGAGGGATCTGTCACTACTAGTGACCGCGGTGTTGACAGCAGGGTCACACCATTCACCTTACTGTCACTACTGCTGTCACACACGACATGGTCATCCATTTACACAAAGGGGCCCTGATGGGGGAGCTCCTCATCTTCAGCAATATCAGGGACGTTCTTTACCTCTCTGGGTACTGTTTCCCCCACATAATACGGGGGCCCATATTATACAAAAGTACAATTTGTGGCACAAAAAAACGATTTTATTTGTAATTCCCCCACGGTATACATGTATATGGTAAAGTTGGAGAAACAGCAACCTTGATCTCGATCTCGATATGTCCAATGGCTTTCTTTTTTAGATTACTGACCCCTCGAATGGGGAAAAAAATAATACGTGATCCCCACCTAATTTGACAATTTCCATAGTGTCAACTAAGGAAATAACAACCCGTCCTAATCGTGTTTATAGGCACATAGGCACATGTGTCTACAAACATTGGTATCCAAATATTTGAGGCTGTCGATTTCGATTTTCTAAAGTTTCTGACCGTCGATTTAAAAATAGAATCTATTCATGTTCGAGATATGATTCCCGCAAGAATACCAGTATTATCTTAGCTTATGATATCTCATTTTAAAGATCTTGACACAAACTTAAATTACTGATTGCCCCCTGAATACCTCTTTTCACTTGCCTGGTCGCAGATGTGTTGCCGCTGTCGATTTTAAAAAGGCTTGTGGCCCCCCTGTCGATTTTTACTCACGTATGGGCACATGTTTGTCATAACATACCAAATGATAATGTAAATGTCAAATGTTATGTTGAAGGTAATGAGAATTAGCCTCAAATCGCCACATCGACTCGTAGAATGACTAACCGATACCTGCATGCAGTAACTAGGAGAACCAAAAGAAAGTTGGATATTCCCGTTGAAAATGCCAATTCTGAAGTCAGACAATCATTTAGGCCATAACTCATTGGGAGCTTGTTTTTCTTGATCAAAACTTAGAAAAATATGAATACTATGTATGAATGAAAAAAAGGAATCCAATGATGGGAAAGGGTCGGCCCTGCTCTGAAGGTAGGCCTATGGATAAGCGTCATGCAATCGATACAATTGGATAGTCTTTGACCGAATGATGTCTTTGACCAGGCGACGTCTTTGACTGGCAAGATCAAAACAGCTGAAATGGGGCTATGAACACGGAAATGCTGGGAAATTTATAATGTATAGTATTATAACATAATTACATTAACTCCTCCCCCCATTGTTTTCTAAATATGCCCCTTTTCCACTGTTTTAATCTTGCTGTCAAAGACGTAACCCGGTCAAAGACGTCGCCTAGTCAAAGATATCACTCGGTCAAAGACTACCCAACTGTATCAATTTCATGAGACGTAGCCCTATAGGGTTGGGTTGCTTGAAACGCACTCTGCTTACGCGCTATATTTGGTCTAATGTAGAATTTGAAATCCAGATTGTTTAGGACCATTTCTTATGCTGTGCCTGGTACTTGGGTAACTATCAATTGCAACTATCAGGCCAAGACCCCCCTGGTCGTCTTTGGGCCTCCCCTTTTTTTATATTTGTAAGGGGCATGGTCCGATGACATTGAACTCCCGCAAAGGTGGCCCATGCAGTGACAGTGGCACAAAGAGGCATTGAGAGCCTTAGTGTGTACGTATCATGTTACCCGCATTCATCTGTCCACACAGAGAGAAGCAAAAGTATCTACAATGTCTCCCACGTGGCTCTGGTAAAATAGCTATTGACTCTGCTTATATGAAGGGTCAACTTGTGTTGACTAATAATATTCTACTATCAGTGTCAATTGAAAGTTGACCCTTCACATAAGCAGAGTCAATGGCTGTTTGACACCCCATTTTTACCAGAGCCATGTAAGAGACACAGTTGACGCCTTTGCTTTTCTGCGTGCACCGCTCAACCTAGATATGTAATAATCTACTATCAGTGTCAATTGAAAGTTGACGCTTCATATAAGCAGAGTCAATGGCTGTTTGACACTCCATTTTTACCAGAGCCATGTAAGAGACATAGTTGACGCCTTTGCTTTTCTGTGTGCACCGCTCAACCTAGATATAGTTATATATATACTACTTCCGCCGGGAAACACTTTGGCGCCATAGCTTTGTGTGTGGTTGTTACTTATTTAACACTTATTATACACCATTATGACCATATATCATGCCCTTTCAAATTTCTGGGAATAAACAGACCGTTGCTAGGGATGGAATGTGACTGGAACAAAAACGTTTTTTTATGTTATTTTCTTTGGAGAGCCCTATGGGGTGTAATCTGGGGGTGGAATTTCCTCATTAATATGTCTAGATTACTAGTACATTCCAACTATCCAAACTGATTTTTATGATGAACCTAAAAAGTTCCACTTGTTGTGTTAACTTTGGTTTTAGTACAATCCTCATAACATTGTTTGTATAATGGCTATGTTTGCAAAAACGTATCATATTAGGAGATTCACAGGGCAATTATCCTTTTAATAGTAGATATTAGAATGTAGGTTTCTGTAGTTATATTTATGTATTTGTCAGTCACGCTTCAGAAATGTTGAAAACCCTTATCAACCTTTTTCAGTCACCCATTGTTGCTGAATTGGTCTATAGCGAGTAGCTCACTGCAGACACTGCCTAGGTACGTCATAATGACAGGCATCATGCCGTTAAAGTGCTAACATAGAAAGTTTTCAAGGTGAACCTTTTGGGCAGCTGTTGACAGGCTGTATAGGTTCATCAAGTCTAGCTGACGTCCTTACACAGTCAGTGATGGTTGTGTGATGTTGGGCGTCTAACATCACCCGAGTTTAGTCCTTCAAGGACCGCATACTACTTTAATAGTCTTTGGCCTTGGTCGTCATGATGCACTAAAGCAGCCTCAAGTGCACATCATACCGACGGTATACGGAATTGACACCCTCACAAAGGTCGGCATGATGCACGAGTTGGACTCCTCGGGGCTCCATTCACGCATCATACCAGTGAGTTAAGGATTAGTATTTTCTCGCGGATCATGCTGATAAAAAAAACACGGCGCATTAACACTGTGCGGTCCTTAAAGGGTTCATCACCAGCCCTTAAAGCAACCTCTCTTGGCACTTACATCTTTGAAAGGTTGAGCATTTAATTTCCGGCATTAGGAAGATGATGGCTGCTTTCTGTGCTGCAGCTCCTTTAACATAGTGACTCTTATCACAACATCTCGAGGCTTACACTACCAGCCTCCCCCCCCCCCCCTCCCTTTCTTTTTTTATCCCCTCACATCTCCACCACTACGACCCCTCCGAAATAGAAATATATAAGGTGGTCTCAGGCCTCTAGAAAAGCGCTATTCATCACCATACTATGCGGTGAAAGTTGAAGCTTTGATGATAGTTGTGGGAACTATGATGTTATTATGTTTAATGTATTAGGGTATGATGCGTATTAGAATGGCAAGAAAGGAATTTTCTTCCTTTAGGGCTAATCCGAACATAAATCCAATTCCTTGCTAAAAAAAAAAGGTAAAACTCTGCATTTTTTGGCCTTGTCAGGGTCCTATCATCTTCACCCCATTCCAAGTGCCTCCACTCTATCCGTTTACACAGCCCCCCTCTCAATACCCTCTGCCCGCTGCCTCTGCCAAAAGTCACCTTCAAAAACTGTGCGCCAATTAATTGGGCGATATTAAGGGGCTCTGACACCGCGCGACAAACAGCTTACGTCTCTAATCACCGGAAGTGGGAGGTCCCTTTCCTCGGTGCAACGCGCCCGCGGAGTTGGCGGCGTCTCAAAGGTGGCACCACCGGCGGACAGCGTCTCAAGTCCAAAGGTGCGCGCGCCACCGGATATGGACACGCGTGCAGATCGCAGTTTGTGGTGGAGAGGTTCACTGACATCTCCGCACTTCGTGGTGCGCTAGTTATCCTAGTGGTTGTCCAGTTAACCTTAATTTAGTACATAATTTTAACTTTTTTTTTTATTAGTTGGTGGTTGGGGGGAGGGGGGAGGATTTTCACGTTAGGATTTGGATAAGTGAATGTGGGAGCCTTTGATGAGGGGGAGGGCACGACGCATGTCCGTTCTAAGAAATGCTATGATATTAAAGGAAAACACAATTATAGTGTCGCTTCAGGGAGAATATTTTGAAAATCTATGCTTAGAATGATGCATTCCGATGCATTTCGGCACGCAATACAGTAGGCCTATTGCCCATTTTTATACATCTACCCTCTACCATTGCGGCAGGCAGAAGTAATATGCTGCATTTAGATGATTCCCCCCCCCCCCCCCCAAATACCATTGGATGTTCTATTAAATGATATACTATTTATAATATCTATTTATTCTGACAAGGGGTGAGTTTGATTATTAAATAGCTTTTGCGCGGCTGGATGCATGATAGGCCTACCCAAACCAGGCTAGGGTAGATTGGGCTAGAGTCAACCACGTACCTTGAGATGTCCACCCTAATGTTATAGTCATTTCATGCATGATAAGCCCTCGTTTTGTGTATCACAGTACACTTAAAGTGTTACTCTTTCAGGCAAAGGACAGCCAATACCATACACAGATACATGAACAACTACATTATTATAAATTAAGGTGGACATCTCAGGGTACATGGTTGACTCAAGGGCGATCTACCATATAGGCCTATATCAACACTGCAGCCAAGACGTCCAATGTCGCTGTCTCAATGCCCATGAACTAGGGTCCCTAGATTGACCCTGCTGTCAATGTCACTGTATCACTGCTACCGCTACCTGAGGGTGAAGACACCCACTGTCACCGCATCTATTAACACTGACAGACAAGAGGGGCATCTGTACAGGAACACAGCTATTGTTTTAGCGTGGAAGACGATTACTAAACAAGATGTCAGAACCCATGATTCACTGCTTAAATATAGTATCCAGAAAGGCTCTCATAACATGTCAATACGGTGTGTTGGACTTCATTATTTCTTTAGGGGAGGAGGGGGGCCGCATTGAAAAACTCATAAATGGGGCCTGATACGACACTCTCTAAGTTAAACTACACATATAGTTACACCAATGGAAAGCTATGATATCATGCTATACAATACAAATTCCTCTGCATGGATAATTAAATGTTGAATAGCAGTTATATCTGAATGAATGTGTAGGAACTGGCATGTGTGTGCTGCCTGTGCAGGCCCAGACTTTGTCAGTGGTAAGAGATAGCTCCTTAGAAACACTATGTAGTAGAATGAATTTCCGGTCGAGGCTACTTGGACAGTCAATTTGGAATTGATTGCATTGTAATGCCAAAATATAGGCCTACATTTTCATATATCCTACATTTTAAATACTATTTCAGGACCAGATCTACAGCAAAATTTGTCATAAAAACATGAAATCACCTTTTAAATGGAGGGGCCCAAAAGTGTAGGGATATCGATTTGCATTGCATGCATGTCTACTTTACATTCCCTGAATACCAAAATAATTGAAGGATAATTAACCACTGTATTTATACATTTGTGGAGCTACCTTTTCTGAGAGGTAGTACATTTCAGGATAAGTCACCCTCCACTGCACCTGGATCCCAACCACTTACACTGCAGGCTCAGTCTCATGAGTTTGTAACAGTTGAAACATCTTTGACCGGGTGTCGTCTTTGACCGGTGTAGTCTTTGACCGGGTAGGGTTAAAGTACTATAATAGGTAAGAGATTGGGTAAGAGATTGGGTAATTTATTGTATAATAAAAAGTCCCACCAAGTACATTACATCATATACATATATGATGGTAAAAAAAAATGAGGAAAAAATCTTTTCTAGATACCCAGTCAAAGACAACACCCGGTCAAAGACTACACCGGTCAAAGACGACACCCGGTCAAAGACGTTTCAACTGTTACAAACTCATGAGACTGAGCCTGCAGCAGGAGAGGGCTATTTTGGAGCCAATCCACTGCATAGGGCCAAATAAAAAAAAAGTTTTGTTTCAGGTAACATGGGATGAAACTCTAGGGTCGGTAGGTCGGATTTCTTTTTTTTTTTAACTTTTTTTTTTTTACATTACCCTAAAATTGACCCAAAAAAAGTATCAAAATGGGAAGATTTTTTTCAAAACTTTTGAAAACCTAAAATTTACCCCCAAAAAGTGTAAAAATAAAAAAACATCTTCAAAATTGCATAAAAAAACGTAGGGTCGGCCCTGTTTACATAGGGTCGGTCGGGTGACCTGAAACAAACCTTTTTTTTTTTTTGGCCTAGTTAAACAGAGGGCTCCTGTCCTCCCAAAACACCTTACTTTTTGCAAAGAAAAATCTTCAGAACAGGGTTCTATTGGTGCTAGGGTTAAAATTCTTTCAGTAGTGTCTTAGTTAAAGCTGCTATACGTCCTCCCACTCTCAAACCTACATTTTCCTCATTGAATCTCAGATGATTGTATAATCCTTTCCCTCTTATAATCCGTCATTTATTCTGACAAGAAAGTCTTAATATTATGTTAGACAAGATTCCAATCTCAACTACTATTTATATTCTGGAGGGGCTTGGATATCTAGTGTTGACTAAAGCCATCAGGTGGCAGTAGTGCTCAACTCACAGACTCAGTCTACTAGTACAGGTGTATCCCTGTAGATGGCACTACCTTGTTGATGTAATTAAGGCTTAAGTGCTGAATAGAATGCTGGAAGCATTTAATTTTTCCTCATCTATTTCCTTAAATTTAGCATGGTTAAAAGACACAAAATGTATGGGGATGCTACCAGTACACTCCAACAAGCAGACTCTTAACAACTATGCAGAAATAGAATTATCTATATATCTGAGGTAGTACAGCAGCTTTAAGATCTAATCTGTCTATGCTACACGGAAAATGTTTAATTTTACTTTACAATTCTTTTGTACTCAATAAAAATAGCCTGAACGCCTTACACCATTCCCCATAGAGTATGGTGTAGCCATACGCCCTGGCCTCCAAGGTTGTTCCCTGTCTTCATTCTCAGACAGTTAAAACACAACACCTTACTTGACATAATAATTACTGCTAGATTTCAGCAAAATCTTGGTCAGGAAGAACGAGGTCCCATTGACTTCAGTAGCCCAAACAATTGTCAGCCTTAAGGAAATTCCCTTTTAACAGAAACAATTCTGTAATATTCCTAGTTACAGGAGGAATCAGTGGGTTATCATGAGGACCTGCAGACTCGCCCAACCAGTACCCCTTTCCGCTGCCACAAGGGCTACAAATGGGACTGGTGGAACTGCTATATGTGGACAGTCGAGGGAAAAGGGTCCTCCAAGGTAAAAACTCAATAATAAAATTGATGTCATCAGCTTTCCATTGCTATCTTTTATTATCAGGTACTACATCTAGTTTTTGAGTACTGGCTCTCTGAATATGTGTGGTCACTGTCCAATCTTAAATGCCGATAAGCTGTATCTTACTTTGTTTTAGAGATATTCCTATCTAATTAGCATAATTATGCTAATTACCCAATATCCAAACTTTTTCAAATATTTGGTCACAGCTTTTGATCTAAAAATGGTATTTACATTTTGTTTTCAGCATAGAAATCATTGTGGGGCCTTCTATCAATCAATCTTTAAAAAATTAAATTTAGAATGAAAATCATGTTTCCATGGTAACCAACATGTGCAAAAACACCAATTTAGGCCCAAGAACGTTCTTTTCCATTTCAAATATGGAATGTTTTCACCAAAGATGGAATCTTCTAATGTGGCCTATCATATTCTACATAAAAAAGTAGTATAGATAAGTTTTGACTATACTTTGGCTATATGGGGCCCCCTGGTGGCTAGAGCTGGTACTATAAATCCCGCACGGAGGTCCCTTTTCCCTTGTTGATCCACATATTTAGATTGTTACTTCCTGTCAGCACCCTCAGAAAAGTCAGCGTCATTGTCGTTAAAACTACACTGAAAAAAAACGAAGTTGGTATTTCTAATGTATCTTGGGGCAAATAGCTAGTTTTTCTTGGTTAGTGCTTTTGGCTAATGCTTAGCCAGAAATTGGTTAAAGTGTTAGGCGGATTATCTAACCCCTAGACCACAGCAAGGCAAGGTCAATTTTGCTGGTACCCCACAGAGGAACCAGCAACTTCCTGGCAAGCATGGCAGACAGGACAGAAATGAGGTAGGTACTGAATTTATATCCAATCTAATCTCTGAAATGGTTTGACATCCACTATTGTCTTCCGTGTAGGATGGATGCCTGGGTGTTTGTGATTAAAATTATACTATAATTTATATCTATAGTACTTTATTTAGTTTTATTTTGTAGTAAAAAGATGACAAATACAACATACTCTATTATCACCCACCCCTTGTGTATGGTGGCCCAGGAGGCTCATATAAAGAATTTTAAGAATTCTTTTTCACCGTTATTTTTTGTGAATTTCATGTTTTCAAAAAAAAGAAAAGAGATTACCCAACCCTTGAGTATGGTGGTCCAGGAGGCTCACATAAAAAAGAAAAGTTAAGGTTATTTTTCAAGATTTTTTTTTCTCACATATTCTTTTTTGGGGGGGAGGAGGGGGGTGGGAGTGAATTTCATGTTTTTGAAAAGAAAATCACCCACCCCTTGTGTATGGTTACCCAGGGCACATATTATCACACACCCCTTCTGCATCGTGGCCCAGGAGGCTCACATAAAAAAGAAAATTCATACAATATTTTTTTCAAGAAAAAAAAATTTTTTTGGTGAATTTCATGCTTTTTAAATAAAGATCACCCACCCGTTATGTATGGTGACCCAGAAGGCTCACATAAAAATAAGAATAAATTTCAAGAAAATCTTTTTTCAGAGTTTTCTTTTGGTGAACTGATTGTTTTTGGGGGGAAAAATCACACATCCCTTGTGTATGGTGGCCCAGCAGGCTCACATAAAAAATGTATACTTTTTTTTCAAGAATTTTTTTCCACAGTTTAAAAAAAAAAATCTTTCTTTTGAAAATTACCCCCCCCCCCCCAAAAAAAAACAAACTTTTTTTTTCTAAATGAATAACTCCCTGTTACTGTCAAGCTGATGGATCCCAACTTCTGGCAGCTAGGTGGCCTTTAGCATGGGGATGGAATACATATGACAATTTATAGCATCCTGGGTAGAAATTTACAATGGATTAGCTGCTTGCATGAAAACTGGCCTTGGGAAATGACAGACTTGCCAATTGTTCCTCAGGGAAAAATGTCTCATTGGCCCCCGGATAAACCTTGTGACAGGTATCTTCTGAGTAGCATTGATATTCAATGCATTTGTATACCAAAGTTATACAGGATCCTGACATCCTCAGAATAGTGGCCCAGTGGCCACTTGTCAAAAATGTCAAAAATCATGAAAAGGTCAATAAAAAAAATGGCCAATTTGGCAAAAAAAAAACGAAGGTAATTTCAGAATCTCACAAAATTTTGATTTTCGGGAAAATGGCCAATTTGGAGGGGAAAAGGGTTGAAATGTCAAAAACTTTGATTTTTTATTCCCAGGAAAATGGCTGATTTGGTAAGAAAATAGTCAAAATCTCTGTCCAGAAAAAAATAAACAGGTTGATAGATAAATGAATGGTGAAAAAGGATTGGAAATGGTTGTTTTATTTAAATTTACCAATTAACTGCAATTTTTTCATCCTACTTTCTGTTTCAATTGGATCCAGGCTGACTACTGAATGCTGCAGAGACAAGTAGTGTACATCAAATGGACTCTTGAAGGCTGTCATACACACATAGCTATAGGCCTACAGACAGAGCTACAGGCCTACTCACATAGTTACAGGCCTACTGATGCAGCTACTAGCCTATTGACACAGCTGTAGGCCTACCTATATAGTTCCATGTCTACTGATGCAGCTATATAAGGCTAACATACACAGCTACAGGCCTACTGATGGAGTGACAGGCCTATTCACACAGCTGGAGGTCAACATACACAGCTACAGGCCTACTCTCACAACTACAGGGCCACTCACATAGCTACAGGACAGCTTATATAACTACAAGGCAGCCCCTGCAGCTATGGGGTTGCAGCGGGGTTGCAGATGCAAAAGGGGTGTCCCTGAGGCCATAGAGTTGCCTCTGTAGTTGCTCTTTAAACAATCTTGCTAAAATATGTTCAAGATAAAGTATGAAAATATGCACAAGATTATGGTGCTCCTTGAACATTTTGAATTGAACATTTTAGATAAGTTAAATAATTTCTATCTTTAATTTATGATGTATCAAACATTTGTGTTGGTTAACTAGTTAAAAGACACATGTATCAAATCAATGTAAAACTAATCTTACAGTAATGTATTGACCCTAACTCCCTTACTGACCCATATCAACCTATATCTGCAGAACACTGTATATACATTTTTAGTTAACTGTTTAAGCCCTCAGGGTCAGCATAGTCTATGGAATCACTTACTAAGCCAGTGATGCAAATTATGTCTTTGGTGTTACCACAGTGTATTTATGTGGACAAGTTTCAGAAGTTATATAGTTATTTTCATTTAAAGATGCAAAAATAATTTTGTTGATGGAATTGTATAATAAAATGTTTGAGATGTAATTAATGCTTTGCCACCATCTTGTTTGTACATAGTATTGTGGGCTGATAGTGTACAGTTATTGTTAGATGACATTAAATGATCACTAATTTGATTAAATTAATTTTATCTATTGATTAAATGAATTTGATCTATAGATTTGTGCTTAGTAAATTCCTGTGTATAAAAATTGTATCTGTAGATTAGAACCCAGATACAGATTGTAGGAGGTGCCTGAACATTTGCACTTTATAGATGTCTGCTTGATAGGTGAGGTATTTATGGAGCCAAACTTAACCACCAAAATTTAGAACCCATGTGCAGGCATTTCTGTAAATTCAATAGTAATCTGTTTACATGAAATTCCAATTACAGCACTTATTCTAACCAAAATACCAAATAATACAGTTGGTGGAAAGCTAGCTATAATCAGGCAAGCCAAGGCAAGTTAGAAACTTTCCTTATGGTTAGGCATAAACTGCTAAGAAAGGTTGGGGGGTTTGGGCACCGCAAAATCCCCAACATGGGTTAGCAAGTTAGGCGTTTCGGCTAACTCTTGACTAAGCTTTGTTAGCTCATTTTTTTGTGTGTACCCTCACCTGAAAGTCAGGCAGTGCCTGACTCTCAGTGAGGGTGGTTTTAGCGACAATAACGCTGACTTTTCTGTGTGTGATGCTGTGCACATGCTCGGAGAAAGGGATATTGATTTCATGTTGGCCCAATGTTGGGCCAACATCACAATGTTTTTACATTATTCCAAGGTTAGAGATTAAACATCGGACCAACCGTGTAATACATATGTCGCCCCAACATATAATTTTCAATATATGACCACTGCAACAATCACTAATAAGGTGCCTCCTTTTTGCTGTGCCAAGATGCCTACACGCAGCATAGTCTGCCTACTTACCACTTGCTCATTCATATAAAATCATCGTTTAAGCTTTACAAAACCTAACCAACACTTCAGAACATGTTGTGTAGAAACTTTCCATTGGTATTTATTTACTCTATTCTTATTATAGTCAAGTCTTGATAAATCAGAATTTTTATGGACGAGAGGGGAAATGTACAAATATCTGTGCAGTGGGATAGTGGTCTGAACGGCTTATTCTACTCTATCTCCTCTCTCCTACAGCGCACGTGTAGTATCCACTCTCCTGCTGTTATTCTACATAACAGTGATGGACTCACGTGAGAGATGCCAATGGCAGATACGTGTTGGCCGGGTTTTGGAACCCTGGTAATACTTATTAGCTTTAATTGGGTGCCTTGTTGTCAGCTATACAGCTGGACAGGACATACTGCTCCATGCCCTTAGAAATGTTTTCTAAAGGCCTTTTGAAGCTTGGCCCACCAGTCTATAGTCAGAGGTAATTAGACATGAACACACTGAGTAGGGATGGCAGTTGAGTTAACGGTTGAGTTGAGTCAAGGACAGCATAGTGTTTTAATTCAGGATGCCCTTGGTCGTCATGATGCATGAAATATTATGAGTATCAAATTATACATTGTCACGCGCACGTACAGAAAACGTTCACACCCACCCCCAAGAGGTGTCAGAAATCCTCTTCTACTTACTGAACTTTTTCATTTGTTGCCAAGACACATAGATACACACAAAATTGCCTAGTTCCACTTTTCCGCGAAAATGTGTAAGTGGTAGATATGATATGAGTGACTTGCTGTAAAAAGTGTTATAAGTCAAGGACAGGGTAATTGTCCAAGACTCCAGCAACAGATACTATTACCATTGTCCAAGGTTTGTAACACTTATGCTGCTAGTCACGCGTATCATATCTGACTCACAGTAGGAGAGTGTGCTCAATGGACCGCATCCGCATGCAGCCATGTATGTAATAGATAGACTATGGTTATGAAAAGGTATGTAGAATTAACCACAGCTTGCTGGTAGGGCCAGACGAGGGCAAAGCCCAAGTCGCCCTACCAGCAAGCTGTGGTTAATCTACCGGTACATACCTTTTCATAACCATTGTCTATCTGTTTTAAACCAGGGTATGTAGTATAACCAAGGTGCGAACTCTATTGTTCTGCCCCACCACCGTGGTTTAAGTGAACAAGAGTCAGGTCATTTATTTTGTTCTCTCAGGCAACTGTGGTGTAACCCTTGATATATTTGTAAACGTTTACGGTCGTTATTCATTGGACTGGTGCACAGTGGTGCCGCCTGTGTGAATCGGGAGAACTATTGTCCTTTTATCGCCATGTAAGCGACACAGATTAGTAACTCGCTTGTGCTGCATTCATGCATCATGCTGAGCCTATGGGTTGATACACTCCCCATGGATCGCCATGGTGAGGTACCCACTGACACTGCATTGTAAGTAGTGCATCATGACGACAGCTGAATATCAGCTTATGGCGTCATCCAAGGCTCACAACACATGATAACAAGGTCACCCATGAATAACGCCCATATTATATGATAGTCACATAATTAACTTGATGTGAGTGAATTCATAGAAGAAATCAGAGTCAACTGTCAGCGTGTGCTACCTGTGTTAGTGATGTAATGCTATGTTACACTGGTTGCTACCCACCTACATACGCCCCCACCCCCACCCCCAATTCATAGACACCAACACGTGCACACATTAACACACCTCTACCTGCTGAGCCACTTACCATTTATAAATATGGATTACATAACACCCCCTAGCCCATCCACTCCACCAAAGAAATTCCACTCTCACCCGAGCCAATTAACAATAATTATTTTACATACATGAAATTTGCATTGCATTTTTAGAGTACCTTCTCTTTCACGGTTTCTCACAATTTGCCCTGAATACAATGAGCCCAACGTCCAGCGACCACGAAGGTCATATGGCACAGGCAACGAATTCATAGGCAACTTATCGCGTGACAAAACCTGTTTAGTCCGGTCACCCCTGGGGGTCTTTCACAAGAAATCCTGTTGAAATCTATAGAACAATGTATATGTCAATATCACCTATTGAATTTTGCAAGTACCCTCGTCGATTGCAGATATTGCACGTACTATGGCGAAATCCAAATATCACGAGTCACAAATCTGTTCTGCAAGAGATTGAGTCTATATTGTCCTTTACTAAATCTCAGTTAGTAAGAGCTCAAAAGGTGCAAATTAACTTCTTTGCTTTTTCTAAATATTCATTACTGACACATCCCATAATATTGGTATTAACAACGATATTCTAGCCATAGGTCAGCTTTCATGTTGGAACCATTTATTAGTTAAAGGGGCATTCTCACCACTCACACTTACCACATAGCAGACTAGAACAGTACTAGAATTGTGAGTGGGAAACGCTCGGTGAGAATGCCACTTTAAAACAACTACATGAAAAATGACTCAATATATCTCAAATCGTTAGTGATCTACGTGTTTACACATGGGTTTGGAGTGTTGGTCCCCTGACCAACCCATGAGGCCAAGATGGCGAAGCCATCTTGGCCTCATGGGTTGGTCAGGGGATCCAACACGACAAAGACATGTGTAAACATGGTTCTATCATTGTTTAATCAATATATATACAAACATATATAACTACCTGCAGAGGAGAATCACATGGTAACATGTTAAAATGACCTTAAAACTGCCTTAATGACCTTAATGACGTCAGAGCGTTGGTCCACTGTTTTCAATGGGACATGCACAGCCAACCATGATAGAACTTCTTATTACTTGATATTCGTAAGAGTTATACACAAATGTTAAGTCGTACCACGGGTTCTGAAATACACTTTGAGAAGTTTTAGAGATCACGGAACTTGGACAAAAGATATCTTGTGAAAATAAAACAATCATGACTAGAATAAACTATTTGGTCTATTGCAGAACAGTTGACTATTATTTTGGCTGTAGACATGTGTTCTCATTGCACTTTCATTTGACATATTTACCATTGTTTTTGCAATAGACCATATATATATACCTTCTGCAATACACAAAGATGTTGTATTAACTATCACCTCTTCCAAGAGAGCGCTCGTTTCATTAATATACTTTGAAGATCGTTGCTCTTTCATTAGAACTCCAGAGGTTGTTCAAAATACCACTGACATCCCGGGGGGGGGGGGGTTAAGAACCTATGCGAAAATAAAAGTTTACCATAAATATGTAACCCTGTAGCGCTATAAACGGTATAGAGTGGCACATCTCTATGTTCATCCAGCTTATGTTGTAAGGGGATTATAACGGCACTGAACATCGGCCATATATGATTTTTAATCATATAATAATATAATCATTCAGGTTTCTGTTAGTGAGGTCGTACATGAGTAATAGCAATGCGCCAATCCCATGCATGTTGTAATTACATTAATCTAACCTGGAGGGGGGGGGGAACTATAAAAAAACGTGTTTTAGAAGGCAAGCTTCTGAGACTATGTGAGATATTAGACGGACAACGCCAGGCCTCAGCAATGACAGGTTGGCAGTTTCCCGGTGGCCATATGTATGTCCATGTAATTGTTGAGTAATATTACAGAAATGAGCAGTTGTACGAGGATTATAGCCCCTGCCTGACCGTAATACATATATACGTATTGGGGACGAGCCATGGGATAAATGCAAACCACCGTACACAGGCCTAGCCCCCTCCCCATCGCAAATGAGTATTGATTTTGAGAACTATTAATACTTTTTATTTTGTAAAAGAAGAAGAAAAAAGAAGAAGCTATATATACCTGATAGAGACAATGTCATCATTATCTGGTCGTCTTTACGTAACTATCTGAATAAGACAAGTACACTCTAAGAACAGTGTGTTGTGGGAACATGTATACGGAGTTACACACACATATTTGCAACACACCTTTGAGATCAACACACTTTTGGCAAGGAGTGTGCAGTGGGGAGTGTGTTACACCAAAATGTGTGTTAAAAGTGGCTGCAGAAAAGCGTGTTGATAAGTGTGTAAACGTAACACACTGTTCTTTGAGTGTAAATGATATCTTTCTTATGTAAGGTGCTAGCTGGGTAGGTGAAGAGTTAGGTCTACAGCCCTGGATGATATCACTGAACACAAGATAACATCCTCGTGCGATAATACAGAGGATCAGTATCATTACACATAGTAGTCTGATACCCTATCAGACATGTATATATACACACATGCAGAAGGATAAGGACGTATAGATATGAAGATAAACACGGGAACAGAGACACACGTTTTACACACAGAAAGACAGACAGACAGATCGACCGACCGACAGACAGACAACGAGACATATATAGAGATATACAGTAAATGTAGGACAGGAAGAGACAGAGGTTTGAGGGAGAGAGAGGGCAGGGATGAGGGAGCAGAGAGAGTTTATAATATACTGTAACAGGTCAGCGAAAACGTCAAGCCCCACGGGGAATCGAACCCCGGCCCCTCCGCTCCGGAGTTGAGAATGCTACCGCTACACCCACAGGCCGAATGAGAGCCTTCTGGTAGAGATGGTCTGCAGGGGGTGGTAGTATTAGGGTAAGGCCCGACACTCGTATGGTACAGTCATCCAGCCACGTAGACTTTGTACCTGTAGTGTTGTGTAAAGCCAGTAGATGTCTCTGGGGTATACCTGGTCTGAGTCTACGTGCCTAGATGATCGTACCAATCGAGTGTCAGGCCTTACCCTAATACTACCAGCCCCTGCCGACTATCTCCACCAGAAGGCTCTCATTCGGCCTGTGGCTACACCACAGGGTCAGCTGCTTCTCACTGCTCTGCTACGGTACTTGAGCTACCACAGGCGGGCAATGCACTCTCCACGCACGCTCGGGCTGCCCCGAGCGATACGTGCCCGCTACATTACTCCCCTTCAGACTTTCGCTAGGTCCGCGGACAGACATGTTACTCAGCAATCTGTGTCAAAGCTAATCCCTTACTTAGAATTAGCCGGCGAAGCCAGTCACCTGCCCTGAACATGTGTCTTTGTCACACATAGCACAAGCTGAAACCACTCAGACTTCTGCCAGGTCAATGGAGGTCCCAGGACCTCCTAGCAGAAGCTGAACACGCTCAAGTACCCAACCCAGGTTCGGTGGATCCTGGTCAAACGTGCACCAGTGTAACAGGTCAGCGAAAACGTCAAGCCCCACGGGGAATCGAACCCCGGTCCCTCCGCTCCAGAGTTGAGAATGCTACCGCTACACCACAGGGCCAGCTGCTTCTCACTGCTCTGCTACGGTACTTGAGCTACCACAGGCGGGCAATGCGCTCTCCACGTACGCTCGGGCTGCCCCGAGCGATACGTGCCCGCTACAATACTTATACCACAGCGGGCACGGAGAACAAAGCATTTCACACCTCTTGTATACTGTATACAGCTAGTGGCATAAAGTAGTTATAGGACTAGTACCAATCTGTAAGGCTATAAGGCTCCTTCACTGTATTTCGCGTACAGATTGGTACACGTCCTATAACTACTACCACCAGTCCTGCAGGGGAAGACGAATTTCTGACATTTTTAGAAGACGATACCCAGCCTAGACAATTAACCCTACTGTCCTTTACGTAGGACACCCACATGATTGACTACTTGAGGTAAAATCCATAGATTTTAAACTGTGTATGTGCTTCACAAAGTTTAAGTCTCAAGTTTCCAGCAAGTTTCCGTATAACACTCAAATATTTATGAGATAGGGGCCTTTCGAGACTTAGGGCACACATGAAGTCCCTAAATGTCAAAAGGTCCCAAAAGGCCCTAACTCACAAATATTTCAGACATAAGGGCCAGTTGAGAGATAGGGACATGTCAGGCACCTATCCTACAAAGGATCCTATGTATCAAAAGCCATATCCAGCAAAAGCATTTGTAATTTATCTTTAGGACTCTTTCTTACTTCTGCAGTGAGAAAGTAGGCCTCACAAGAACACAATCATTTGAAGTTAGGCCAAATAAAAAAAAGAATATGTGTTTCAGGCAATTGGATTCTAGATTAAAAAATTGGCCAGTCCTGCGTTTGGAAATGGACCACATTTAAAATATTTCTTAATTTTGGGAATAGAAATTTGTATGCCCAACCCCATCCCCCCCCCGGAAGAGGGGTAATAATTCCCCATGACCCCTCAGGGAGCGACATATTTTACTCCCCCTCTCCCAAACCCACCAAACAGTCCATAATTGATAAATCCCCCCCCCCCTTTCCTACTTTGGGATTATCAACAGGGGGAGGCTGGTAAAAAGTCTCAACCCCATCTGAAGGGGGTGGGAAGAGGACATTATTAAGGGGAGGTGGTGGTGGGAATATTTTCAAATATCCTATAAAAAATGATCTACATATGCATTATAGGGACTTCACGTAGGCCCTATGTCTCAAACCGTCTTGAGAGATTGAGGGCTTTTAGCACATGAGGACTTCACCTGGTCCCTATACGTCAAACGGTCCAATTTTAAGGGACAGTGGTCTTTTGAGGGATAGGGACCTCACAGGGGGTGGTTGGGCATCTAACTTTAAAGTAGTTTAATGCTAGACTCAGAATGGCTAAATGACTACAATTCCCTAAATCTTCCAAAATTCTCTATGGACCACATAACATGTTTCAAGACAACTCTGATTGTACTAATATAAAAGTCTAATTCCAAATTTTTCCCAGGGGCCTGCGGTCCCAACACCCCCCTTTGTAACTCCCTCCCATCAACATCCCTCAGGTCAGGGGGGCTGCCCCCCCCCCCCCCCCCCCCACCACTGTACCACCTCCTGCTGCCCCTGGTGTAGATATGACCTCCTGCATAACATGTCATGGTACTCTGATATACAGCTGTAGATATAGATATGGTAACTGTGGGGGACAATGGCAGGTCAATACAATGTTTGGGTTCATATCATATCAGTAGGTCATGTTTGGTAAATAATACAGCTTTTTGACCCCTCAAGTACTTTTCTCAAAGTTAAGCTTGACAACTATGTCAACTTCAATTAAATTTACTTTTTATTCTCCAACCTCGGTTTCAGTTTTCAATATTTTTATCGGCCAATAGCCTCGAAAAGTATCAAAGTACATAAATTATATTTGTTTGAATCAAATTGCAGAGAAGGATGATGCTTGTAAGGATTTATTAATTATTTCTGTATAATAATTATTTGTCAAGGATGTTCAGCACTGGGCTTTTTGAGGTGAGAAAGAATATGCAATATATTATTACAATGGACTTATTAATTCCAATTATCGGTTGGCGAGCTGAATCTGATAGCTGTAGGTGGTATCAAAACGCTTGAATACACTCCTCTTAAGCAGCTTCTAAATTTGATAGGCCTACAATTGGATAGTCTTTGATCGGGGACGTCTTTAACCAGGTGACGTCTTTGACCTGGTAACATCTTTGACCGGCAAAGGTTAAAAAGGCTTTTATAAGTGGGGGCTATGTAGACAGAAATGCTTGTAAAAAGTTAAGCAATATTTTAACACTACATACCTTAAGTTCCCACGTATAACCCGCACCTCGCGTATAACCCGCATCCCGACTTTAGGAGAATCATATAACCCGCACATGGGGTCTGAAAATTGCCATTTTAGTGCTGTTTTATACTTTTAAAAAAACTCGTATTTCCCGCACCTAGACGTTGAGAATAGTATATAACCCACACTATAGAGAGTTGGTTGACCCTTGTATGAGGGTGCTATTGGCGACATTGGCTGACGCTGATATTTGCCTGAGTGTGGCCACTGTCAGTCACATGATAATTATGTGCTACTACCTGTTGTATATAGCTCTGATCATAAGTCGAAAGGGACTTGTAGGTAGAGTTTAAGTTACCTGTGTAAACACAGCACACAAGTGTCACCTACTGTGTTTTGATAGTGTGAGACATGATTGATAAACACCGTGACTTTCTGC
The DNA here is from genome assembly GCA_947462335.1 of Harmothoe impar. Classification (NCBI taxonomy): domain Eukaryota; kingdom Metazoa; phylum Annelida; class Polychaeta; order Phyllodocida; family Polynoidae; genus Harmothoe; species Harmothoe impar. The sequence continues at coordinate 59,526,456 of OX381712.1, read as the reverse complement.
TGATCAGCCAATAATCAGAATACCTAGTATAATTATATTTGTTCATGGAAATATCATTCTAAGATATGTAATAGTTTGACATATGCATCTGAACATCATTCTGCCTATCACAAGACCATTTATAACTCAAAATTCGACACAACAGCAGCTGGGATATCAACTATAAAGCACTCTGCGGCACTTTAAGGGTTAATTAAGTGTGCTATCATGGTCCGCCGAGCACGTCCCATTGACAACAGTGGACCAACGTTTATGGTGTTGGTCAGAGAACCAAGACCATGCTCTGACGTCATTAAAGCAAGTTGCTGTGGAACATGACGTCATCATGATGACGTCACAAACATGACGTCATAAAACAAAATGACGGACATTTAAACAATGACGATCTCCTTGCGGTAGTATTGTTTTAACAAATTTAAAGCAGTATTGAAAGTAGGTTAGGTTTTAAATATGTCATTTGATAGTGAGACAATGAGAGAACCGAGTTTACAGATGTGAGTGTGGTATTTGATCCCCCCATCAACCCATTCGCACCCCCCCCCCCCCAGATCTTGGGGGGCCTTATGGATTGGTGGGGGGAGCAACACTCCACACTGAAAAGGTAAAATCGTCTCCAGACTCGTCTAAGTCACTTTCATAAAATAAACGAGTCAAAAGCTATCTAACCTATCAGATTACCATCCCACAAATAAAATCTGGAGCTGGCAAATGTCGAGTTTTGGGCTGGCACATGCTAAGTGGGTCTTCTATCTCCAGCTAGAAGACCCACTTCCTTGTCACTTAGACAAGTTTTTAAATCGTTTATTTTATGACAGTCACTTGGAAGAGTCTAGAGATAAGTTTACTTTTTCAGTGTACTCTCATCTGTAAACACGTAGCTACAGGTAGAAAGAGGTAGAAGAGGCAGTGTTTTAGAACATCCTGAGTAACAAAGATTACTCCCATATCCTGTAATGAATGTCAATGACAATGGCATCCCACACTCTACGCCGGCTAACATAGTTTGTAACTGGGGCAACCAGAAGAAATGGGCGCCAGTGAATGTAGGCTAATATTAATGTCACAGTTTACAGGTAAAATTTAAGAGCTCTATAGTGCTCTGATGCATTTTGCCCTTCAGTCGTTATGTGGCATGAATGCAGCCCTGACGAGTAACCCACTAAATCCAAGCAGTGTGCTAGTTGCATTTTGTTTTATCATTATAATTATACCCCGCGATGGTAGGTCCATCTATATCGTCTATTTTCTACACTATATTCTCCTGTTTCCAGATCCCTAGAAGAGCCTTGTCGCGTAGCCTATATCTATTTTACTCTCCCACCGGCAGATTTCTCTGTAGTTTTGCCAAAAGAAAAGAAAATTGTAAATATAAAAAATTGAAAATAAACTTTGGCCATGCTTACTCCTTGAACATTCTTTGTAAACACAAATGGAATGTAGGATGTGAAAGAGGATGTCATAAGGTTTAATAGGACACCGACGGGTGCGTCAATTAGGATTTGTAAGATTTGTAAGATTATTTTCACCAATTTCGAATAATATTTTTCTTGTTCAGCTCAGTGAATTTGGTGCTCTGCATGCCGCTATAGCGGCCTGCTGGCGGTGAGACGGTTAACTACTTGTTTGTTTCATTCCGATCTTATTATTTCGTCAGAGAGAATATCTATATAAATAGATAAGTGATTTACGTGGCATCCCAATTGTCAGATTGCCAATTCCATCTACGAGTACCAACCATTGCTTTGCCTGGAATGTCAGTATTTTCATGACTACAGTCATATTGATATTTAGACAATAAATATAGCGTTAGCGTCGGTAGCCTCATAATTACTATGATGAAAATCTCATTTTTGTGACCATCACAATTGTAGAGGTATTGCCAAATAAATGTATCTTTCTTGTAGAATACTATTACAATGAGAGACTATAAAAGTACATCTTCATTAGTTGGCTAGAAGTAATCCAATCAATATATCCGGTATACATGAATAACCTCCAGGGCACTCATTTTAAAAATGGCATGACGATCTTCACTTTTGTTAACGCTTTTAACGGATATGTATGTATACAGGATCTTTCTGACATTTTTCCACAGGTGCAAATTTGATAACAATGTAGTGCAGCATAGATAGACTGGCAAAGGTGGGGGTGGGCAGTAGGGGATGGGTCTCGAAATGTTCTGTGGCCTAATAAACTGAATTGAAAGGAGCCAGAATTGGTCAAATAAATGTTATTCACACCAAATGTGAGTGGGAGTCTAAATGTGCAACCCTGAGTATGGTCCTCACATATTTTCCTTTCTGGGTTCCTGTTTCATTTCACAATGCAATTTAAGAAATAAAAATCGACATATTACCGGTAGGTGCTGTTAGTAGCACCTTTTTAAATCCAATGAGCTCGGACTTCCAACCTCAAGTAGTACATGAAGATGGGGTGAAGACTCAGTCGCCGGGCTAGTAGTATATAACCTCCTGCAGTTGTCGATTTGCAGCAGGCTAATAATGTTAATTAGCCAGGTCCAGCGGGCAGCATTGGCGAGAGGACTTCATACCATTGATGATGTAGTCGAAATACCTGACGTATTGTGGAAGCCCTGGAAACAAATTCCCGTGAATTCCCCCTGAATAACACGGGTTGAACTGGGGTCAGACTCGGGATCCTCCCGGGATTTATTCCCGTTATATCACAGGATTTTGTGGGCAAAATTTCCCGTTATATCAAGGGATTCTGGGAAACAGGATATGGGTTCGAATCCCATTGCTGAAAGACCTGCCTAGTTCTAGTTAATGTGTCCTCTGTAATTCATGGAACTACTGTATAAAAATAGAATGTACGTCTGCGTTTAATGAGCTTTTACATGGTTGCTAAAGGTCCCTAATAGCTCATTAAACGCATACGTAGCCTATTCCTTTAGCACTACTACGTCTGCGTTTAATGAGCTACGTCGGGTTTGCTAAAGGTCCCTATTGAATACCTTAAGTTGTTATTGACAAAGAACAAAGCATGATAGACATGAGGGACCTTTAGCAAACTCGACATAGCTCATTATACAGGATCCTCATAACATATATCCATAAGACACTATGAACGTCACTGGTCACTTCAATAAAACAAAATAGGTCCATACATGGATATCCACTGAGAGAGACTCATGTGTCTGTCCTGATTGGGAAGGGAACCACCCACTTTCAGATCCATAGTCCAATCCTCTAGGTGCACACCTGTTGGGGCATGTGTCGGGAGAGGGGCCTTTAGCAAACCCAACATAGACATAGCTGGGTAGCTCATTTAACCCAGATATGTCTATGTTGTGTGTAGTATTAATATATTATAACACGTTTATTCATTCCCTTTATTGATGTGTGGTAAAAACAATTAAGGCTAAATGGTAAATGTATAGGCTAGGGCTTGAAGATAAATCACACAATAGGTACCTTTAGCAAACCCGACCAGACGTAGCTCATTTAACCAAGATGCATCCTATGCTTTCAGCACTGCTTTGTCTGTGTTTAATGAGCCTTTACATGGTTACCAAATTAGGGGGTGCAGAGGGCCCCCCCCCCCCTCAGGACGGAAAGTCGCCGAAATTAAGACCTCCAGGTCGCAAGGTCGTTTTTTTAGACCCTTTATCCTATAATCGATTTTGTGCAAAAGTCGCCAGGTCGCTTAAATTATTGCCCCAGGTCGAAAAAGTCGCCTGGAAAACGGACCAGATCGTCAGGTCGCCGAAAACCCCTCTGCGGTCACAAATTAGGGAACTTTAGCAAACCCAACGTAGCTCATTATACGTAGACGTAGGCACTTTCACTTGCATTGGGGGTAGTGCTAAAACCTATGTTACGTCTACGTTTTTGGGCTACGTCGGGTTTGCTAAAGACCCCCTACAAGCACCCCTCTTTCCCAACAACAACTTTAGATAATGACACAGTCACCACTGGTCATAGCTGCTGTACATGGCTGAACACATGCCCTGATGGGTGCGCACCTGGAGAATTGGACTATGGATCTGAAGGTGGCTGGTTCCCTTCCCAGTCAGGACGTGTACAGACAAATCCCAATTGATATCCATGCATGCATACAACTTATTCTATCAAAGTGGCCAGTGACCTTTGGGTAGGGTGTTCCATCGAAATTGGATTAGTGTGTCTATAATTCATGTCTATAGCCAAGCTGCTAGTCAAAATATGTACTAATTTGATGCACAAATCAGAATAAGGATAACTTTAATGGAAAATGCTTGACAACCGTTGAAAGTTGGAAAAGTTGCTGATATTTCACCCCTGCTGGTCTATACATAGCTAGCCTATGACCCAGATGGTACCTATGGAGTAAAGCCCTACTGCTGCATGTAGCATGTAGGGACTAATCACCCTGCTTGCAGCCACAAACTATAAAACAGGAAAATGCATGAACTTCACCTAGCTATAAATGTATAATCCATTGAATTATTTTACCAATATAATATATAATACAATGCTATTTGGTAGTGATGTCTCTATTTTGGGTGCTATGTGGATGTAATTACATTACCATAGCATTCACTAGTCTCAATTTCCGCAAGAGTTGTGAAAAAATTTGATTGATTTTATAATTCTAGCCTACTTTTAAATGTTTGAAGTCTCTAGTTCCTACTGTACACTTTTCGAAAAAATCAATTTATCCTTGTTAAATTTCAATTTATATTTTATTTCTTGTTATAATTACCAAACTACTTACACCACAAAAAGTGTACAGTATCTGATATATGGCCCAATATGTATAGAATATCATGATACTTCGTATTCTTTTGGGAAATACATAGATACCTGCGGATTTGCCATAGACTGAGGTGATATATTACTCCCCTACAGCAGATACAGGTGCCATGGGCTGCCTACTCACCCAGTGCTACCCTGTGGGGAGCCCCTTGGCGCCATGGATGTAACACCCTACTTTGGGATGTTTTTTTTTCTCTTGTTAGGATTCTAGTAAACAGGATTTCATGGGTTCGTGTCCATTACTAAAGGACCCGCTTGGTCCTGTGTCCTTGATATAAATATTCCTAATTTAAAAATCGGCCTGTCCTAACTGGGAAGGGAACCAGCCACCGTCAGATCCGTTGCTCAGTCCTCTAGGTGCGCACCTATTGGGCCATGTGTCGGGAGAGGTACAGAAACTATGACCAGTGGTGAAATAGGGGAACCAGTTAATGAAAGGGTTATTCTACATCATGGACGTTTCATGGGTACCCATGGGATTCGAACTCACAATCTCAAGCTGATCCTGCTGCTTCACTGGGGTAAATCCTGTGATTCTACAAGATTCTACATGTAACAACACATCTTTAAATCCCGTGATATCACGGGAAATTTTGCTCACAGAATCGCCAAACATTCCCAGGAATATCTAGTGACTTGTTACCAGGGAGCCGACGAGGGCCATAGACATGCACAATGTCTCTTAGCACTTTTGTATATGGGCCCACCCTAGTAGCAAGCCCACACGGGGCCAATTTGGTTTTAGCTTGGATTGGCTGCTTGAAGTCGGGCAAAACTGAGCTGGGTTTCATGTTGGGCGGATGGCTGGGCTGAAGTGTGGCCCCAATCCGGCTGCCCATCTTGGGCTTAGATCAGTTTCAAAGCGGGCTGCCCGATTTGGGCTCAGATCAGTTTCAAAGTGGGCTGCTCGCTTTGGGTTCATGTTGGGCAGATGGCTGGGCTGAAGTGTGGCCCTGATCGGGCTCCCCAATTTTTCAAAGTGGGCTGCCCGATGTTGGCTGAGGTTGGGTTTGGACAGGGCAACTGGTCTAGTAGTTCTGATGATTGACACCAGATGTCACTACTATACAATATATAGAGTTTTCCAACAAATCCAGATGAAATTGACATTAAACCATAATGCAATAAAATGTTAAAGTGCTGTAGAATAGGAAACAATAATAAATGTTCTCACAGTTTGGAAATAAGCTAGACTATATATTTAAATGATGAAAATGAGGTTCCCTAAGCAGCTATCCAGTGTAAACACTATTTCTGTGGCATTACAACTTGCTTCATACCATGTGCTCCATGTAGGTATGAACTATGGCTTTGAAGGCCAATGTACACCATAGACACATGTCTATGCTGCATGTGGCTTAAACCATAGGCCTGCTTGATACTTCCACAATTGGATAGGAAGAGTATGCTTTATGTCTTAGGGTTGTTTAGCTGAATATCTTATTCAACAAATACAAGAAAATACTAAGAATGATCGAATAGATTCTAAAAACCAATAATTAGCAGGTGGTGCTGTGGCACCTAATTGGCCAGCCTGTCCAAAACCCAATCTGAGCCAAAGGTGGGCGGCCCGTCCAAAACCCTATCAGAGCCCAAAGGTGGGCGGCCCGTCCAAAACCCAATCTGAGCCCGCTTTCAGCCTGTCCAAAACCCAATCTGAGACCAATTCGGGCAGCCCCTTTGGGGCCACAGCAAAGCCCAGTGCCCTAAACCAACGGGCGCCCATCGGTTAGCCCACTTCGGGCCGCACTTGCAAACATGGTCTGGCTCGTCTGGGGCCACACCATGTTTGCTACTAAATGTACAATACCATACAGGAAAAATTATATGCATGTTTCCATTGCTGTCAACAGTGAAAAATGTGCTGTCAGTCTGTCAACTTCTGTATTTGAGCTTACCGTCAATGGAGGAAATACACTGTCTGTCTGTCAACTACTTTTACTGAAGCTTCTGACAGGTATCTTTTAAGACTGGGAGGTGAGAGGAATATGGAAGAAGGTACAGATGGGGGAAAGGCATTGCAGGGTGTGGTAAGGCATGGCAGGGCCTGGTATTACAGGGCAGGGCAGGGTGCAGCATAGCAGGGCAGGGCATAGCAAGGCAGGGGATGCTTGGCATGGTAGGGCCTGGTATCGCAGGACATGGCATGGCATAGCATGGCAGGCCAGGCCAGGCAAGGGCATGGCAGGCCAAGGTAGGGCAGGGCAGGGCAAGGTAGGGTATGGAATTGGTGAGCAGGGGAGTAAGGGAGCGGGTGAGCAGGGCAGTGTGTATATGGGTAGAGGAGTGGGCGGGCAGGGGAGTTGGTAAGTATGGGATTGGAGGGAGTGAGAGAGGTGGTAGGGGAGGGAGGGACGTGCGTGAGTGAGGGAGGGAGGGAGAGCACTGCCCTGCCCTGCCATGCCATGCCTTTCCATGCCCTGCCATACTTCCCTACTCACCCGCACTCCTACTCCCCTACTCGCCCATTTCCCCTGTACACAAGTGCGATCACTTACCTCACTCTGTATTGCTAATGGTAAAAGATACCTGTCAAAAACTGGTTTGCATAGGTTGACAGTTTGACAGGTGAAAAATCGAACTCGACAGTTTGACAGGTGAAAAATCAATGTTGACAGCAACCTTTTTTTCAACTTGACAGTTTGACAGGTGAAAAATCAATGTTTACAGCAACTTATTTTTCCACTTGACAGTTTGACAGCTGAAAATTCAATGTCGACAGCAAAAGAAAATCACTTGAAAAAATAATAAACTGAAGATTTTAAAGAAGAAAAAATTTCAAATGATATATATTTGTGGCCCTTGTTGGCTTCTGTAGTCGTTAGGGTATTAGCTGGCATTTTGTATCCATAAAATAGGCTTTGAATTATCCCAATTAAAGCCCTGTACATTTGCCCTATTTATGTCAGGTATATATATAATGTACCAATAGGCCTGAGGGGGCTAATATCATATGGGAAGGCATTCTTATTCATCATGTATATTAGCAGTCTCGACACCCATGGCATCATTCCTAAAGTTAAGTCAAGATAATCATATTCGATGAATTTGTCACTAGAGGTGAACTCTAATCCTGAATTAGGGTAGATGCACCCTGAGTCGGACAGACACCTTGAGTCGGACACCATTGGGTTTGAATTACATACCCAATATAAATAAGCTGACTTTTGTGTCAACTAAAATTGAAACCTGATGTGTTTTTCATTCTAACAAATACAATATACCAAAAATGGGCCATCTTACACATGGTGCAATGACTGCATGAACTTGGGGGTGTTTTTGCAATATTTTCAAGATGAAAGTCAATAGCAAATGGGAAATTTGGTTTCCTTGCTCAATCTATAATGGCTTTCGCTTTGTAGTTACAGCATCCCTAGGGGGAATACAAGCAAGATATATATTTTTGCGATAGTTCAGATCAATATATATTTTTTTTAATTACCCATAATACTTTGTAAGAGGGGATCCATTCCAAGCATCAAATTGCACCTAAAGTCGGACACTAATAATAACCAGAGTCAGACACCAATTATTACATGAATAGGGAGGTTTATATAATGCTTTTTTCATCTGCTACAGCTATTTCACTGTTCTCAGGTCTTATGCTGATAATCTGATACAGAAAATTCTTCAAAATATTAATATTAATAGGTGGACTAGAAAAAGACTTCCTAAACCAGGCACTGAACATTGAGTTCAAGCAGAATTGCTCTAAATTTTAAAAAAAATCTTCCATTGACTACCTGTTTGCAGGACATATAAGAATGTTGAGTCTGCCTTCATTTTCTAGAATATCATCTAAAAACCTACTGTATATCATAATCATATCACAGTGTCCGACTCAAGGATCATTTCTGCCATGAAGTGTCCGACTTTAGGTTCAATTCAACCTTTAGAAATCAATATCTTAGATGCAGTCTTATTTGTACTTAAGGGAGGAATTGAAATGCAATTCCTTCAGAGATATAAGCTGATGTATCGTATGTGTCACTTGGTGTAATGATATCAAAAATGGCATACTTTAAATGGGCCAAATCGATTAGCTAAAGATGGTCACGTAATAATGGTCCAGGAGCGTCCGGAATGGGTGCCTTTACCCTAAACGAAAAATTCATTAGAATGTTAGTATCTCCTAACAAGCAGCATTTCCCTTTAAATGATTCTAAAAGCCAGGTCTGATTTGAGAAACTTGACCTGATACCATTGACATAACCTCACTTGTAATTATATTTATTCTACCTACAACAACAAAGCATACGGAGGTTGTATATGTAAAGCACTGAACGTCATATGCCTGTTAGCGGGGCGTACGACGGTGGTACGCCATGCTGGTGTGAGTGGGGCGTACCACAGTCATCCTGTCCATGGCCCTCCTCAAAATCAGCTCTAAAATCGTTATTTATGGGTAGATTTTCATGATTTAAAGGGGAAAATGATCGTAGATGTTTGCTGTTGTCGTTGTAGGTAGAATAAATCGAAAACATCACTTGTTTGAATATGGGACATTGTACACCATGGATCCACTCATGGCTTATAAAGCCACTTGTGGATCCGTGGTGTACAATGTCCCATATGCAAATCGCGTGGCGTTTTACGTTAATAGTCATCTATTACGTAGGAGGAAATTACCCACCTCGGTCCATTCCATCATCTGATTGACATTGACATATAATCATTAATAGCAGCTCCCCATATATATATTGGTCCAGTGCCCGCTATATAGACTATATTTATATACAGTACATAGTCCCCAATTTCCCGTGAGAAGCCCAGGACATAATGATACCGGGCGGTTATATTAGGAGAGGAGATTGTTTCTAGCTCTGACTATTTCAATGTCAGGTGGTGTTTATCCAGGAACGATGGCAATGGCTGTAAACATCTGGTAGGTCTTGAATTTACTACTAAATCTAATCAAAGTATTACATTAAGGGTTGAACAAAATACCTTTGGCAATACAATCTAAAACAGTCCTCAAACGATCTCGTTACACTAGTGTTCCTAAACAAAAAGTAAATCAAATTCTGTTCTGCAATAAACTCCTGTTCTAAGCTCCAGTGTTGAACCTTCCCAACCAGGAGGAGGGTGTTACGTTAGTCTACCACAAAACAGGAAAAAAAAGAATACTAAGGCCACTTAAAAATAATTGGTTTCACCACGCGCATCATAAAAATCTGCTTTTGAGGGAAACTTTCTTTATTTTATTTTTTGTAAATTTTTGATGAAAAACATGGTGAAAAACTGGACAAATATTTTGTATTTTGCATATTTGGTATCAAATTCAAGCTAATACTGTCAGTAATAAAGTAAGATAGAAATAACTTACATTTTCTTTTAAGGACCAATATATTCTTAACTACTAAGATACGGATTATTATCCTTTACATTTCAGCCCGCAAGTAAAAATAAAACTCATCTCAAACTCTTTGAGTGGCCTAGGTGAACCCTTCAATGAACATCCTGAAAAAATCAATCTTGCAATGTATAAAAATTCTTTTTCAGTTAATGTTAACCAAGATTGGAAATAGACCATCATAGATTATTAAGTACAATTTTTTCTATTACCTTAGCCAGGATACTAAAGCTAAATGTGTTCATATCATTAGAGCCTGCCAAGATTTCATTCGGTTATTCCCATTGACCCCAGTGTATATGTACAAAAAATATATATGCTGCAATTCTGCGATGGATTTATTGCGTTTTACAAAGAAAGTCTTCATAATTATGTATGGCCTCTAAGAGCAACTTCTAAATATTGAAGAGCACTTACATAATGTTGTGCAGTATATGCAGGAGGAGCTTGAGTGGTCGGATAACTCTGAGATTAGAGGGTTACCCTCCAAACAGAACTCAAGAATGACCAAAGTTGGTATCTTGTGTATTTCCCAGGAAAAGCACAAGCTGTATGTATACACAAGATGGACATGGGAGATTGTCAAGAACATTCCTAGTGACATGTTCAATAATAATGTGTATTTCCCGAGATCTACTCATGCGAACAACAAGAAATTCCACAAGTAGAATGATGATGGGACTTTCTCAAGTTTCACTCGTTCAAGAGAGTGTCTAGAGAACATTGCATAAACGTTCTGAATTTCCTGCGTTTCACTCGTTCAAAAAATTTGAAATTCCAGGGAATATGGTAAAAGAAAATGTCCAGAAAATGTTTAATAAACGCTCTGACATTTAGTGATCACGAGTCAAGACTCAAGATTCAAGAATGGTACAAGTTTCACTTGAGATTTTGTTTGCAGGGTAACCAATGTTCTAATACAGCCTATTGAATATGCAACACCAGAAATCTTCGTGGCTTCCAGAGTGTCTCCTCGGGTATTAGAAGTATTCTTTGTAAGGATTAAGAAACATGCTCTGTCAAAGTCTAGTAGTGCTGGAGGGGAGGGTGTTCACTGATTAATGACATAATTCTTAGAGGGGGGTCTGGTAATGAATTTGATGACAAATGATGACAGAGGGGCTGGGGTGTTGGGAAATATCTGAAAATTTATGACGTCATACTTGAACCGCCCCAAAAAGTTACCTGCCTGGCCACACATCCCAGTAAGCACAGAATATTGAATCAACAATAATAAGTTGCTGTCAACTGATTGAATGTTGATTCAATGTTGATTCAATGTTGAACTACATTTTTTGCCCACTGGAATAGCCTACCCTTATAGTGTGAACTTGACACCATTGCCATATATCTCACTTGGAAGCGGGATGCACATCGTAGGGGAGAGAGGGGCACGTTGACCACCTGGGCACATTGAACCACTCGCTCTCTTTGCTATTCCTTTGGGAATTTTCCAGCAGTTTTCTTACCACATCACCCCTTTTTATAGACAGTTCAGAGCAGCAGCATCATGTTTGGTTTGGAATGCCGGGGGGAAAACTAGACAACATTAAAGGATTTATGCCCTTGAAAGTAGATATTTGCAATTGTTGAACTTTTGTTCTCATGTCATAGAAAAACATAGCTGGCCTAAGATCTTTATACGGGTCAAAGTATACATCTCAATACTTGAGTAGAACCTGATTTTACTCCTGAGTGTGTTATGTAATCTGAATTACATCAACCTTATCTACAATCTTCACCATGGGGTACATTGAACCACAAAAATTGGGGCACCTTGAACCATGCTCAAGGTGCCCCAACCTCTGCCTTGAAGGACTAGTTCCATTATTTAACACAATGCACCTGATCATTGCAGTGCATGGAGGGACAAGGTATCACTACTCCTCACCAGAGGGCAGCCTAACCTTGTCAGCTTGTAGGTGAGAGATGAGAAAATATTACTCAGTTCAACCTCTGGATCTACCATAGCATAACCTAACAAGTGGGCCCTCATATTTATAAACCCATAATTTATCAGAATTAGGGCTCACAGAGAAACACACTCAAAGGAGTTACAATTTGACTCTACAGTTATGATAAAATACATAATTTGCTGATTGTGGTAATAGATTCTTTTGTAGCATATTCATAGTGTCTTCATTCCTAGATGTATCATTTTTCAGAAGCAGGACAGCCTGTTACATCATAGAAGAATATAATCAAAGATCTATATAGACCTTGCAAATAACAGCAATCCTCTTACGATGGTTTATATTGACCTAAAGGGAAATCTGTAAAGCACCAACCCAGTCACTACTCTTGAAACTATAATTGACTGACTTGTGTGCATTAGATAAGTGATTTTTACATTCAGTCCTATGTAAAAGTATACACAGCAAATAATTCCACCTAAACTTTCAATAATTTCTCCATATTACTGATTGTTTGAACTATTTAATGTGAGTGGTTCAATGTGCCTCAGTGGGTGGGTCAACCTGCCCAGGGCATGGGGCACATTGAACCACCCAAAGATGCAAAGAAATGCAAAAAATGACCATACTTGCTTCGCCATAGGTCGGCATGTAGTGCAACGATATAAGGTAGCTGCTAGATGCAACATCAAAGTTCACATGACCGTGATATGGTCAGGAAAAAAATAAATGTGCAGAAGGGGTTCAACGTGCCCCTCTCTCCCCTATCCCTCTCAGCAGTCTTGTTCCTCTTCCCGTCTACTATAGAAGATAAGCTGGGGCTCCGCAATGCGATTTTTTGGGTAATTCTCATGATCCGACCATAGCTTTCCCTTCAGTAAAGAATAACATGAGAGATTCAGTGCAATAAGGAGAATCTGTGGGTTTATCTATATAAATTTACATCTCACAATAGGTGTACAGTTTGATCAGGTATAAATATAGACCTCAAGGTCGCACTGTTCAGATAATTAAAACCAGTTTGATATGAGATTGGGGACCAAAATCTGTCTCATGTGTTTTATAAACATGTGTTTTATAAATATTTAAAAAGGTGGGAGTTTCACATCATTCAGCGTGAGATTGATATCCATGGAATTCAATCTCTGCTTGGTGATGAAAAATATTTTCTTCTGTGTGGGCCTACACCCACCTATATTCTACTCAATAGTACTATGTAACAGTGTTTCTGTGTGACTCATTAACTTCTTGGCACAAACCATTGTTAACCAATAGTCAATCCCCACACAATTAAGAACGACATTGACATTCTGACATTGGACACGAGATACATGGACACGTGCGTTGATTAACAGCCTACAGACGTCAGAATAGTTCTGTGTATTTCCTTTGCCATCATTATATTGCCACACCCTGTGGCTGTAACTAATTATCTTCTCGGAATTGACCTACGAGGCACCGTGCACATGACATTGACATTGTACACGAGAGCCATGGACACGTGAGTTACTTAACCCTTTATGGACGCAATGCATGTTTATTTGCCTCATGATGCACCATCACAGCACCAGTGGGAAAGGCACCTGCGCATCATGCAGACCATTCAGGAGAGTATCAACCCTGCAGCATAGGCATGATGCATCAATGCATCCCTTATGCAGCGAATTATCTTGCAGTGCTCACAGCATTGCTGCATCTCTGGGAATAATTACATGATACATCATGTTGTGCTTAAATGGTTAATTACTAATATAGTGTTGCATAGTGGACCAAATTATGGCAATGGCAAAGCAATCTTTGGACATGGCACAACGGGAGACATTGCAGACAGTGCTCAACAAATATCTGTGTTCGGATTATATAAGAAACCAACCAACAAAGCTCAAATCACTGCTAGTGTGATGGCCAATTTCTTTCTTTTTTACATTTGGAAGAACTTGACAGATGTTATTGTATGTAGGCCAACACAGTGGTTTCAAACAAATGTACAAAAGTTAGATCTTTTTCACCAAGTGTCCGCTTTTCATCCAAAATGCGTCTCCCCAACAGTCCGTTTTTCTCTCAAAATGTCTCTCAGTGCAAGTTGTATCAAAACCAGAATTAATTAGCTGTGTACTAGTTTCATGGGATACAATTAACTTGAACAAAACTGGATCTGACAGGTATCAGTTGCACCCATTTACAGGTAGATGCTTACGGTTACAGCCATTCAAGGCTCAGTCTCACGACTTTGTAACAATTGGATCGTCTTTGACTGGGTGACGTCTTTGACCGGGTGACGTCTTTGACCAGGAGGCTAGAAAAGTCTATTTTTCATTTGTTCTTTTATTTTTCCATATCTCTACTATTAGAGGCATTAGTTGATGGTAGTGGAGAGCAACAAATTGCACATGAGCAGAATGTAATAATAGTATAGTGGTTCGGTATCTCAGAAAAGAGAACAAGAACGTCAGTTTCCAGGTGCGAAGTAAAGCGGGTTTTTTATTCAGTATATTCCTATACAAAGAACCTAAGCCTCAACCCGAAGGAGGAGGTAAAAGCAATGCTGCTTATTCAATCGTACACAATTGGGTAGGGTAGCACGAGGAGTCAGCCGGGCCTGCACTGACTGACGACTATACGAGGAGGAAGGGTTTATATACCCCCTTCCGACATGAAATCTACACGATCACATGGTTGGGTCGTTCCCGCCTGAAGCATGGTGCGCAGTACCCGAGAGAGGACGGTCGCCCCCTCCGGGATACAGCACACACTAACGCCAGGGGGAAACAACCCGAACTAAACCTCCTCGGTCGCCTGGATGGAAATGTATTTACCGTATACAGTAGTAAACCCCTACACTAGTAAAGAATAAAAATGAAGATAAAGGGATGAAAAATGGGTGCATGCAGAACCAATTTTATGTGTATTGAAAACGTTATATGTTTATAGAACAGTTAAACAAGGATTTTCTACAAGGATCAGGGGCTATCATCCTACACTCTAAAAACAGTGTGTTACGTTTACACACTTTTCAACACACTTTTCTGAAGCCACTTTTAACATACTTTTTTTTGTAACACACTACACACTTTTGGCAAAAGTGTGTTGAATCTAAAAAGTGTGTTGGTGTACAAAGTCATGGTATTGAGGAGGTGGGGGTTAAAATAGCTGTTCTACACCTCACAGAGTGTGTCAGGTGCCGTGGCTGAGTGGTCTAGGGGCTGACACATGAGTCCTATCCATGCAGGTTCGAATCCCTTGACAAGTATTGTTTTTTCAATATTAAGTATGATTACTTTCTACATGGGTTAAGAGTTAAATTAGTATAGATTTATTTAATTTCTTGTCAGGTCTATTCATGTTCATACTGTGCATATACTGTGCGTATCTCTTTTAAAGGCTTCTTATATCTAGGAAAAGTGTTTATTGAACCGCTCATAATATATAGAAAAGTGGGAATAGAAGTATTATATCAAAACTGAGTTTGTATTGACAGTGAACAAATCATAGTCAACCACTGTGAACACATCCTAGCTCCTGACCCTGGTGAAACTCACACACCTGATAACCAACTGGTGACTGTGGCGCAATGTGCCATGACCATACCACCGTCAGATAGCATGGGATGGCTGCTTTCACAACCTTTTCTCAGAGTCTCCAGTGGTCCATTGTAGCCTTTTCCCCTCCCGGCTAGGACCACCTTCGTCAACACTGATATCTGCTATCTCTTTACCAGTCGCAAGTGTATTATGCTGCTACGGGTTGGAGCAGATCGGTGCAAGTCTCATGGGAGACCAGGACACCGAAGGTTCACCGCAGTCTGTCTACCGACACTTACAGATGCGACTCCTGTTGTTTCACTTGGGAAGATTTGGTGCCAGGTCTTCTCTGGGGATCGAACCCAGGACCTCTCACACACTTGTCCAGTGACTTGCTCACTAGGCCACCAAATCTCCTTGTACAATCATGGCGTATTCCCCACTCATATAGGTACCAGAACACACAAGAGTGAGGAGACACAAAGTATTCTCAAAGATCACACAACTTCTTACCAGTTACAGTAAGCTATATAACTTACCCTTGGGTATTGATATGTTATGACAGGAAGTGGTTCTTAGACAATACAAAGACCGCCCTTATTGAGGGAAGCCAATGCCCTGACTAATAATTTGCAGGGCTTGATATCTATTATAAAGACAATAGTTAATCAGCTAGTAGGGACCTTTAGCAAACCCGACGTAGCTCCTTTAACCCAGACGTATCCTATACTTTCAGCACTGCTACGTCTGCATTCAATGAGCTTTCACGTGGTTGCTAAAGGTCCCTATTAATAAGCCCTGCTTTTACAGCCTTGCAGAACCTCTAATGAGGTCTTATATGGGATGGTTATTTGCTTTATGCAAAGAGCATGTGTGTATAGTTGAAGAGAATAAACTTCCATCTATATCCAATATGGATCGAGTGACTTTGCTCATTCAATGAGATTCAAATAATACAGTTTTTGTATGTATCTCATTGCAAAGTAAATAGGTGTCATATCTTTCATTGTTGTAGAGGGGATTGGTTGGGGAGGGGGTTGTAAAACAGTTCAACCCCTCCTGAGGGGAAGAGAAATTTGACACTTCTTGAGGGGGGGGGGCTAAAATATTATGGTCCTTCTTAGAAAATAAACATTTCCATTTGACAGTCAGCCCCATAGGGAATCGAGCCGGGGATCTTCAAGTTCTCAGTCCAAAGACTAGTCCACTGAGCCACTGCGACAGCTACTATATGGCTATAAGAATGTAGCATAGGTGCATGATAGACCTTTACTGCTGCTGCCCCCTTTTGTATATGATACACACCTCTCTGACCACAAGTGTGTAAGCAGGTAAGTGAGTTGACAAAAAGTGTGTTAAAATTTATAAGTGTGTAAAATCTCAAAGTGTGTTGCAAATTCATGTGTGTTACTCTTAAAGCATGTTCCCACAACACACTGTTCTTAGAGTGTACGTACCTACCGCAGGATAAAAATAAAAGAAATAACCAACAACAATTTGGTACATTTCTCCAACACCTAAATCTAATAAAAGATCAGCTAAATTACTTGGTTCAATCATTTCCATTCGATTAGTGGGCACTGAGTATATATATTTATATAGTAGGCACCCCCAACCATTATCTCCAGTCAGGGAGTCAACCCATTAGAGATGGTTAAAGCTTACAATTTGCACAGCTGGTATATAATTGCAACATCATTCCACTAGTACCTCAAAGGAAATTGCCCATGATGTATTGGGAAAAAAACACAATTGGAATGTATGAATTTGTATATTCTGGGGGTGGGAGGGGGGCATGTGAGGGGGAGGTGGCGTTGCATCTCACGGTAGGTGCCTGGTAGATAGTGTGGTTAATAACAGTGGTATTTAACTCATTCGAACTCATTACTGAGTTCTATATGTAGAATCGTTCAACTCCCCAATATGTTAAATCAGTGAATGGATGCATTGAATAAAGTGGACAGATGATGAGAATCGGGAGAGGGTTTTAACAGAAAGCTGGGAGATATAGGAGGAATGCAGCGAGGCAAGGAGGCAGGGCAGGAAAGAAGACAGATAACAGCCTGTAGTGTAGGAAGCAAGCAAATAATGAGGCATATATGCATGCTTAGATCTGAATGGTATAAAAAGGTAGTGCTTGAGCCCCATTCTGTTTGAGGGCTCACACTCCTCCGCCCCCAAGTTTCCTTAAGTACGAGAGGTATGGTTTGTGAATGCATGGGAGTAGTGATAGGCATCACTGGGGACCCAGGACATTTTATAAAAATATAAAATTTGGAGAAATTTGTGACCGCAGACTAGTCTGATATTCGCAGTTAGCCTTGCCTTGGTAGGCCTACGCCTACTGAGTGATTTGCACACTGTCAGATTTCAATTTTGCGAACATCTGCCCCCAACGCATCTACCCCTGACCCATTTACCCCCGATGCCGATTTTAAACAGGAAATATTAGGAGGATTTGTTCCGGAATAGATTCTGAGCATGAAGATTGAACAAGACTTCTAGTATAGGCTATTGCATGTTTTTCACTATATATTTTGGGGATTTCCTGTAGAAAGATAAATCTTTGTGGAGGTCAAAATTTGCTGAAATTTGCTGAAATTTGCTGAAACCTCCGTCGTATAGGAGTCAAGCTGGAGGTTCTATGAGCGCATCCATTACTTATACATTTTGTAGCTTGTAATTGGCGAGCTTAGCACTGATAACAGCGGTCACATGGGTACAAGCTATTACATAATGCACCCTAAAAAATCTGCAGTGAATGCAGGGTGTTATCTGATTGGTTGATAATGCATCCAGCTACACCCCTATAATAACCTACGGACACAGACGTGCCCTGGGTCAATTATGTGTATCATATTTTAGGGTCTTGGAAAATGTTTGGGGACCGAAACATGTTTAGCCCCTCCCCCCTCGTCTAGGATGTAATGTAGGGAGGCAGAGGCAGGGAGGTGGGGAAGGGAAGTAGGAACAGGGAGGTAGGTGTAGGGATACCCCATAAGATGTTCACCCAGCCACACTGGAAGGGTGCTCGGTGTGGAGATCCTCTTTTCTGTTTATTTTCTTCTTTTATGTAGAACATAAGAAACATAATGCAAATCTTTTGGAATGTTCTTTCTATCTATCACAGAATCTGGGCAATCATGAGATATGTGCCAACGAAATCCATCAAGTTCCCTCGGTACATCTTCTATAGTTACTATAATTTATATCGAGTTTTGGAATCAATCTATAAGGTGGTGGTGCCTACTTGTCTCAGGTGAGTGTAAGGGGTAGTTATGTAAGGGGTTTAGAGGGCATCTGAAGTACTGATCACCCACTATACTGCAAATCACTTCAGTGGGTGTTAGTATAGAGTAAACAAATTGCCCTAATGACCTAATCATGATCATGTTGATGTTTTTGGCCTAGGAGCAGGTGAGAGCATCTTCTGATTGCTTTCATTGTTTAACATCATATAACAACATATTAGCCAATATCACATAGGGGAGACCGGGGTACAGTGAGACAGAGAAGTTTATTTTCCCCATAGGACCTAATCTCTGAATTGGATAAACGTTTATATGTCAACATTCAAAAGTGTATCATTTTCACTCATTTTGGAGTTTGCAACATATTTGCTGTGATCAATGGTATTCTCACTGTGTCCCACTATGAAAATCAGGGGGCACAGTGAGTCGCTAGGTGGGGCACAGTGAGACGGTGTAAGTATCATGTAAATATGTGAATATATGAAAAATCGAACTTAAACCATATATTTTAACCTTAAAACTAAAGAATAACACTTTTTGATAGTTAGTCACTTAAAAGTTTCATAAGGTTGCTATCTCTCAAAATGTCCACGCTGTCTTAGCTGTCTCACTGTGCCCCATGACACAGGCTTTCCACTGTAACCAATGATATTCCTATGGCTTGTCTCACTGCGCCCCATCCTCCCACATTATCAACAATCCAATGTAAAAAAATGTATGGGTCCATATAAAATTTACCCAAATTGATGAATTTGTAAAGTATATTAGTGCTCTTCAAAACTATGGGAAAATTTATGAAAATTCCTTTTGGTTACCATGACGACCTGCTTCGTCGTAAAATATGAGAAATTTACTTTTCACAAAAACATAGGCCTAAATGATAAAACACCTACCATAAATTCCCGCGTATAACGCGCGGGTTATATGCGAACCAAATCCCCAAAGTCTAGGTGCGGGTAATACAAGGGTTTTTTGGCAGTATAGCACACTACTAAAACCGCACTTTTCAGACCTCTTGTGCGGGTTATAGAGTTCTCTCAAAGTCGGGGTGCGGGTTATACACGAGATGCAGGTTATACGCGGGAATTTACGGTACTTGTGGTACTCAAATTTTCGCCAAATTTTTTAATATGTTATTTGTAGCTACTTTTATTCATAATAAATTATTTTGGGCTATAGCCCTAACTCCGGAGGCCCCACGCCCTCTGGATCACTGTGTCCCGGGTCTCACTGTACGTGCGTCTCCCCTACCAAGAGCCAACAAGAGCCATTCATAACTTCATAGGGTTTCACCTGTTTGTTATATAGATAGCTGCACCAAAATACCCACCTGGTCCCACCTGCTGTGTGCACTGTGCACAGGGGCGCACCTAGCGGATTCTGGGGTCCCTGCTAATGAGAATATAGCAAAACTGAGCTCCTCATCATGTATGTTGAGTGCTGCCCCTAGTGAGAAAAAGAAGAAGCAACTTAAGCCGATGATGCGATCCCCTTTTAGCCT